>CAUYUJ010018414.1:0-110000 GCA_963575745.1 Prorocentrum cordatum
CGGCGACGCCTCTTCTGAAGCCGTCCCGGTCTCGTCTGGCAACTAATTCATAATTCGTCAACTTGGGATTCAAATGCCCCTGATCAAGCCACGTTTCATTGAGGAAGGCGAAGGAAGGAGGGGGGGGAACAATATATTACGTGCTTCTAAATCTGCTGCATAAGATTGAAAACCTCGGATGTTCACATGCAATTTGGTGAGATGATATACAACACAAGACGAGCCGGAATTGGGTTCACACAACTCTTCGTCTTGAGGCGAATTTGAAAATACGTTACTGTCAGTGAAAAATTCTGTCAACCGTGTTTGCCGCAGACTGGAATGGGGGCGAGAAGAAGCAAGAACGGAGGATGGAAGAAGAGGAGGGCGAGAGGGAGCATGAAGAGCCCGCTTTTGAAGCGCTGCAGAAAAGACTCGCGGGGACGAGGCCCTCTGCGACGAAGAGGCCCGACAGTGCCCGGAGGCCGCCCACTAACGGTTAAGCCGTGGGCGGAACACGAAACGTGTGTAGCGTTATTGTGTAGGGCGACCCCCCCAGCTCCCTAGGGGGGGCGAAGGTGAGGGAAGTTGCCCTTGAAGGTGCCCTCCAGGTCACCCGGGCTTTGCTTGGACGCAGTCGCGTCGCCGATCGGGGCCAGCCTCGTCTGGAAGTCGACCTGGGCATTCTCGCCGCCTGGCGCCTTCTCAATAGCCTCCGTGGCCGTGCGAAGAGCCAAATTCTTCGTCAAGTTGATGTGTGTGGTGGCAGCCTTGATGGCGATCGCCTTACCGGAGGGCGTCGTCATGCTCTCGGTCCTTGCTTCATCAAGGAGCGCTGAAGCCTTTTCCGGAGTTCGGAACTCCAAGTAGGACGCGCGGGTGATCTTGCGACTATTCCGGGGTCCACTGAAAGAATGACCGGGCTGACCCTGGAAATCTACGCCCGAGGTGCTGGCGAAGGCGTGAGTGTCTGCCTCCCTGGAGGCTGGTATCCATCACCTCGAAGCCTATGAACACCACCCGGCGATGCGCAACATCGACCTTATTCATCAAACTGAGGTACCTCTGGTCGCAACCGCCCATCTCAGGCCGCTGAACTGTGTCGGTGAGGTCGCGCATCTCGTCTCTCAGCGGTTCGACGGCAACCGAAATGGCCTCCTGTGTTTCGCGTTTGATGGTGCCGTGCAGGGCTGTCAAACCGTTCGGTGTGGCCATCTGGCTGTTCATGATCTGTAGCGCGCTGTAAATGGCCTTCTCCCCAGGAGAACTCTCGTCTGGCATCGTCGGCAAGGCCGGCGCTGGCGAGGGGGCGAAACCCGCGCTCGCCACGCTCGCCGCCGCATGCGCCAGGGGGGCCCCGCCCTCACCTGTGCGTGCGCCGCTCGCACCGCCTGAAGCGGGAGCGGGAGCACTCGCCGAAGCGGTGCTCAGCGGGGGGTCCGGTGGAGCAGCACTTAAGAGCGTGCTCGGCGGGGCCCCGATGGTCGCAGCGCCAGGAAAGGCGGGGGCAGGAGCGAATGGGCCGGCCAAAGGGCTTGCCGATTCGTCCATGAGGGTCTCGATTTCGGCTTTCTTCTTTGACTCCGGCGACAAAGCTTGCAAGACAGCGGATCGGCGCGCCGACTGTCTAACCGAAGTTTGCCTGTCTTGAGATTTCGTGAAAGCTGGCTTCTGAGCGCCAGACACCAAGCCCGACGTCGCAAGCGAGCTCGAAAGATGTGACGCGAGAGAAAAATATGTGGTGATTGACCGCCCCAGCGACAAGCTCAATACCTGACCGCCCCATCGACAGGCTCAAGTTGGATAGCTCGTGCCGCGACAGCTTGAGCCACTTGAGCCAAAATGGCTACGGTTTACCGTTGGGTCCAGATTCTAATCGCCTTGTTTCGAAGTCTTTTGACGGGGTCGTTCTGATTTTAGGTCCAGTGATCTTCGCTTGCGCGGGCGCGCCGAGTTTTGTTTCAGATTTTTTCGCTTTTTTGTCAGAGCCGTGGACTGAAAAGAGTGGTCTGCCGATTCCCAGTTTTCGTTGTCTGTAGAATTTGCCAGTTGAATTTTAGTTTGTTTTTGGTTTTTGCGAGGTGCGCAGAAAAAAGTCAACATCCATTTTTTATGATTCATGGCGGTGAGTTATTTTCCAGGTGTGTGTTTTGTATTTTGCTTACTTTCTGTTACAGAACCAATTTTTGATGAAATGCATTATATATACATATATATATAGTAACACTAATGTATGTATGTATGTATATATGTATGTATGTATGTTTGTATATATATATATATATATATATATTATCATTCACCATATATTTATAAAAACCTTACTATTTCTTCCCTTCTCTTGTTTTTTTTTTTCCCTTTCTTCTTCTTCTTCTTCCTCTCTCCTCCTTCCCACCGCCGAGTTAGCTAGGATATTAATGGTGTTGCCATGAGATGCATTATGTTTATATCTTAGGTTTTGAACAGAAGCGTTTTCGAAATCGAATGGGGCCGTGCCAACGCTGTTTTCATTGAAGTTTCGAAGGGGAGCCGGCGCGCCATTTCACGTAGCCGCCCGTTGTGATGACAATTTTAAACTTCTCGGCGGTTTTTGATTGCAAGCTTGTCATGTCACGCGCGGTATCTGAGTGTGTACACGAACGCGCTGGGCGATTTCAGGCCTTGCTTCGTTCGCGACGTTACCACGCTGTCGCCGAGCCTGTTGTCTCATCTAAAGTACACATTCCTTCGTTCATAGAATATCGCGCGCCAGCTTTCTCACGCGCTCCGAATCTTGTGTCTGAGTGCGAAATTTTGCACAACTTTAATCTTGCCCCCTTTACTGCCCGTAGAGATATAACCATGTTGGGCCTTATTCACCGCGCAGTACTCGGTTTCAGCCCTCCGTGCTTCGGAGCTTTTTTCTCCGTTGTGGGCGTGGAACTTACCCCGAGCGTTTTCCCTTCACTTCTGTGAATGATATCTTTCACCTGTGCCACTCCGTACTAATGCACCAAAGTCAGCCTTGCAGTAAAAGCGCGTTTGCATTTGCTAGCATGGTAGTCATTGTATTTTCATTCAGGGTAGTCAATTCCCCATTGTGGCTTGCAGTTGTGGACCTGGGGTGCATTTTCTGGAATGTCGATTTTCGGAACCCTTTTAGAGATGCTTTCCAGAAGGTTTTCCGAATCTGCTAACGCAAACAGAAAGATTTTCAGAACTGGAGAAAAGGAGCAACGCATATTGAAAATGGAAAGTTCCAGAGATGCAAACGTGCAATTGATTGGAACATTTATCATTTGTTGTGGGTTAAACAGTATGTATGCTCGCAGCAGTCGTGTTTTTCTTGTGGTCTTCAGTTTGTTTGGAACATCGCTTATTCAGGTTTCTTCTTGATATCATTTTCGTATCTGTTCATTTTCGATGCATTTTTTGGGGTTATTTTAAAAAGTAACAGTGTTTCATTTTTTAAATAGGTATGTGTTTCTATGTGTTCATGTTAATACATCAAATTATCAGGTATTCGACATAGTGCAGGTATTAAGTTTGTGTTTTGTTTTTTTGGTTATATATATATATATATATATATATATGTTTTTTTAGATGTGCAGACAAACATGTGAGCCATAACTCAGAGATTAATTGTTTTCCTTGGATTTTCCAGAAGCCTGCTATTTGAAAATATTCCCGAAAGGTTTCCATGATTTGAACGTCCGTATGGTGTGTGTCCATACGGATGTTATTATTCGTCATATATACGACATATCGACGATGTCTTTGTTTGGAACTCAGAAGATCGTTTGCAGTGTTTGGTTACTGTTTTATTTTATTCTATTACCCGTTTTATGTATTCTTGTGTCTGCGATTGTGAGTCCTGTGCGTTTTTCTTCGTGAGATGTGGCCGTTTTCTGCGCATTCGTCGTCGAGGCAGCGTTTAGACAAGCCGTTTTAGGTTAATTGTAAAACCGGCATTTTCGTAAAGTCTTCGACGTGCTTTGCGCCGGGAGTTTTACAGGGGCCTTTCTGATTTGCAGAGTGGATTAAAGACGGGGTGAATATTTAGCGAGGAGTTTTGGAATCGCAGCGAAATTCGCAAACACGAAGCTTAACCAGCAGCGACACCAGGCAGTCAGGAACGCGTTCGGCGGATGGAAAACCGCTGCCCCCGGCGAAACCATCGTGTGAGATTCGCATGTAAAATGGTGAGGTGGTCAGAACCAAAGGACGGTTGAAGCTTGGATTCGCGCAGGCAGCCGCCCTGAGGCGCTGAAACTGAAGGGAAAGGCTCAGCGACGCGATGAAAATAACTCGAAATGAGTTTCTGAGAGAAATCAATACGAGACACAGGGGTAGGAGGCACAGAGGAGAGGCAAGCCTAAGAAGGGAAGTACGCTGCATTTCAACGCCGCCTCCACCAACTGGAACAAGCAGAGTGGACTGGGGAAAAAGAAAATCAGGTAGGTTCGATCGGCGCGAGATCGACTCCGTCGATCGCGGATCTCGCCGCCGAAGTCTGCGAACTGCTGGGGGCCGCAGACTAACTCCGTTGGGCGCTGCAGCTTTGTGGCGAGATCGGCTCGCGAACGGTGGCGGAGTGTTAGTTTTTTGTCCAGACCATCTTCCTCTTGTCTCACCTCTCCCCGTGTGCAGAGCAGCCGAAATTTGGTGTTGCTCGGTGCCGATTGGGCCTTGCATTCGCCTCTCGCGATTGGCATGGTTGTCATGGGAGTCCCAAACATTCATCGCAAACGCTGGCTGAGATTTCCGAGGATGGTCAGTCCCGAAGGTCCAGCGCTCCACAGTTGGTGCAATCTGCATGGATTTCCCGAGCACGTGGGCGCGCCTACGCGCGACGGGAATTTTTTAGTCTTAGTTCTTATGGATATGCCGGACGAGGTGTCCACAGCTTGTCTCCTTAAATTGGCCGACCATGATTTGGTGATGTCTCCCCTCTCTGTTCCTCCCTTGTCCCTCTCTCCTGCGAGACGCGAGTGTTGGATTTATTCTCAGGCGAATGGGAGAGCGCAAAAAATCGGTTTCGGGCGGTAGACTGGCGATCGATTTGTGGCACTGATGTTGGCGCTGCCGCCGCTGCAGCCGCTGACTGCGCACTCGACGGAATGCGGTCTGTAATCCCTTGGCGTGTAGTGGCCAGTCCGAATTCGCAACCGTGGATCACGGAGGAGTATCTCCACTTCGTTCGCTATAAACAGACGTGTACGAACACTTGCAATTTCCCCATCGCCGTCCGTGCATGCAGCGATCATTTACTTAAGGCTTTCCGGGACTAAGTCGCCAGAACACGCGAAAAACTAAGGTCGGTACGTCCAGGCTCCAAGGGGTGGTGGCACTTGCCTCGGGAGTGGATGTCGAGAGCAACCAAGCCGTCTTCTCCCCCTCCCTGGGCTCCCGGCGGAGACTGGATTGCGCAGCCGAGTTTGAAAGTTGATCTGTTTGCAAGCAGTTTTGAAGAAAAATGGCAGATTCCTATTCTAGTTGATAATTACTCTCCTGTCCCCCCTCCCCCCGCTCCCCCCTTCTCTCCCCCCCCCCTCCGTCTCCGAAGTGCTAGCCGAATCTTAAGTGATCTCCGCGTCGACGGCGGCGCAGGCCCGGATCTCATTCCGACCCGGGTGCTCCTAGCGTGCGCTCGAGAGTTGGCACTGCTGTTGATGCCCTTGTGTAGAATGATTTTAATGTTTGGCAGATGGCCGGAATCGTGGAAGAAGCATTGGGCCTGCCTTATTCACAGCAAATCTCGCGGCATAACTCGCTGCTCAGTTATCGAAGGTGGTTGAGCGACTCTTTATTTCTTTATTTGTGCCCCGGCTGTGCCGCGAATTGAAGTTGGGAGAGCATCAGTTCGGTTGTTTTCCCGGCCGCGGCGCTCGCAACGCATTGCTGTCCTTAATGATGTTTTGGCTGCTCGCCTTCACCCAGAGAGAACGGGTTGCAGTGTATTGCTCGGACGTTTCTGGTGTCTGGGGCTTTTGACAGAGTGTCCGCGACCCGCATTTGCGCCGAACTCGCGGCGGTTGGTCTGCCAGCCTCTTTGCTCGCTGTCCTGCAGTATTGGCTCTCCGCTAGGTCGGCCCGTGTAGTAGATGGACCTGTGTCTCGAACTGTTCAAATGGTTGACATGATTTATCAGGGTACAGTTTCCGGACCCCCTCTCTGGAACGTATTTTACGCTGACGCTCAACATTCAATTCGCCAGGGCGGGTTCCGAGAAATCGTTTTGCAGACGACTTAAACGCATTTCGTGCTCTCGATGCTTATTTGTCAGACGAAGATGCTGTCACTCTGATGTCTGCGTGCCAACGGGAACTTCACGCTTGGGGCGCGGCCAATGGTGTTACTTTTGACCCATCCGAAGAGCGTGCACGCACTATCCAATGCCCGACCACTCGGTGACGATTTCAAATTGATAGGAATTGTTTTTGATTGTAAAGTGCTTATGCGTGAAGGTGTTCAATCATGCGCCAGCGAGGCTGGCTGGCGTGCGACGACGTTGCTGTATTCTCGTCGTTTTTATAGTGTGCGGGAACTGATTTTAATATATAGGAGCCATGTGCTTTCATACTTCGAATATCGCACTGCAGCAGTGAGCCATGCATCAACAACCCTTCTAAGTGTGATCGACAGTATGCAGGGGCGATTTTTTGTGCGCCTTAGGAGTGTCGTCCGAGACTGCGTTGCTCGAATTCTTTCTGGCCCCACTGCCATCTGGCCGGGGCACTGCTATCCTCGGACTGATCCACGGGGCCATTATCGGTTCCGGGCCGCGCATGTTCAACGTTTTTTTCCGCCTTGACCTCTCTCCCCCTCCTCCGCGCGCCCCTCGTCGCCATCGTTTCCATCTGGCTTGCCCCCATGGCATTCGCTCGCCAAACTACATGCTGCGGTCTCCATGTGGCGCGGCTCGACTGTGCAATATCCTTCCGGATAGCGTGGTTCAGCAGCAGGGCGTGCATGAATTTCAATCGGCCTTGCAAGATTTCTTGCGCCACTGCGTGCGCCATCTTCTCCCATAGTGGAAAAGCATGTTGAGCTGGGGGCGACCATTTGCTTTCCACCCTCTGTTGGGCCTCCGGGAATGGCGGCCGCCTGCTTGAGCTTTTCGTTCGCCTCTTTCCCTCGCCTCTTCTCTCCTCTCCTCCCTTCCTCTCGTCCTTGGTGTTTTGCGATTGTTTCAAGCTCCTTGCCCCGCTTGTGCTCCCGGGAGGGCCTGGGCTGGTCTCTGGAAGTTGCACATCAAAATCTTTTAATCGATTCTTTGTGCTCGATCTGCCCCTCTTGGGTCCGCAGAGTAATGCGTAGTGTCGTCTTTCTCGGCCAGTTGCCGTTTGCACAGTGTCAAAAGCGATGCGTGGTGAGGAGTTGCTGCATGTCCGAGGCTTATATATATAATATGAAACAAAAGAATCGACGTTCTTCGCTTTGCGACCAGGGCGTTGGCGCGACTATAGTAGCCGGTTTTAGTGTTCAAATTATGGTTTTTCGCAGCGAGTTCGAGAGTTGACTCGTGGTGCTTATCTCTTTGATATTGTTCTGATTGAGATACCCGATCTTCTAGAGGTCGAAGCCTTCAGTGAGATGGCTCAATGTATCATGGTTCAAGGCATTTTGCATGTGTGCTTACTCGTGAATTGCAGGAGTGCTTTTTTTATAAGCTTCTTGGGGGCAGCCATCACTTAGAGCCCTCTTTGATTCGCAGAGTCTCGCGCCATGCCCAGTATGGGTGCAGCTCCGGCTTTGGGCGTCGTCAAGAAACATGTCGAGAAGAGCCGGAAAACCTTTGGCGCGGGTATGTGCACGCAAGGCTGCTGTGCAAGCCGCGTTTTCGCCGGGGAGTCGTCGCCGGGCAGTCGTGCGTCAAAAGTTTTCAAACAAATAATTTCCCAAATCTTTTAAACTTTTGCCTACTGGAGTATTGTGAGACAAGATGTGAAAGCTTTCCTTCTCTGACACTTCATTGTCAAACAGTTTGAATGCATATGGATCATCCGCGAAAGCTACCTCCTGGAATCCACAATTTACAATGGGAGCCCAGGCGTCATAATAGAATTCGTTCCAGAGGCTGGGGCCAAACCATGTTACGCATAGGAACACAGTGTGAGACAGGTCCGTTGCACACTGCATATGCTGACCGTGGGGCGAGCCAGTCTGTAAGCACCAATGTGATCTTGGGGTGAATACCTGACGCGGCTAGCTTGTTATGAAGACGCGCCGCCTATGCCCGGTGAAAGGCGCCGGCCACGTCGGGGCAATAGAGTGCTAATCGTCTTCCTCTCCAAAAGGCTACGAGCCAGCGCGTCGTGACAAACGAAATCGCGTCGCGTGCGCCTCGTCCAGGCGAGTGAGCAAATGGAAATGCACCGAAGGAATTTTGCGATGAAAGGAGGGGGGGAGACACTGCAGATGAATCGCTCCACTGTTTTGGAAGGCTGGGAGGTCAGCTGCAGTCCCCGACAGTGAGCAGCATTATGTTGCGAATTGCGTTTATGGAGCGGGTGGGTCCAATGCGCAGTCCAGAACCGTGGCCAGCGCCCGCGTCTGAGGATGAGGCGAGTAAGGAGGACAATGGGCACGGCCAAATTTTCACAGCGCAATTTCGAGACTCGAGCTGGGATAAGAGCTGGGCCCGTGCCGTCATCGATGCGAAGATCCCGCGACATCCTGCGTGCGACGCTGAGGCGGAGAGGAGGGAGGGGGGGGGGGCGAGGAAGACGGAGGCGGAGAGGGAAGAGGAGAAAACGAATTTGTCTCTAATGTAGGAACGTGCCATTCGGAGCGAAAGCTTTGCGCACATAGATTTGCCTTCCCGGCCGGGCTCGCGATCCAAGATCCTGAGGGGGGGCGGAGAGGAAGAGAGTTATACTTACTGATTTCGGCAGCTGTCTAGAAAGCTGACACCGGCCCTTCGATCCCGCCTTCAGCTGCTGGAGTTTGTTGCGAGTACGATCGCTGAAGGCGTGATGCGCAGAGAGAAGATGCCGACTACAAGCGCGCGCCGCCAGGGGAGAATCTGGCCTGCCAGCGGCGTCGCTTTTTGCCCGGATGCTGTCCAGACAGGCAAGAGGTAAGCCAAGGATTCGAAGAATTGATGCGGATTGAAGACTGCGGTATGTGAAGCCGCATGGCACTGAAAATCTTCTCCGTGACAGCGCGTGCTGCCGCCTCAGGCGAAGATGCCGGGATAAAATTCAAATTGGCATGGCGAAATTCACAGCGCATAGCCGACCATCGCGCTTCGTCGTATTTCCAAATCGGACGGGAGACAGAAGACACCGAGAGAGGCGGGAGGGACAGGGTCGAGACAATAACAATACGATGGTCGGCAAGCTCCGGCAAGACTGTTGTTGATGCTTGACCTGGAAGGTCGGTGAGAACTAAATCCAATACTTTCGGGCCTCGAGTGGGCTGCCGAACCTTCTCTTTGAAACCGTGCATCGTGCGCCATTTCTGCATCGCCACGCCTTCTGGAGTGATTCCCCTGGAGAAACGCAACCATCCAGCGTGATGTATGTTCAGATCTCCTACAACGACCGTGCCTGTCGCAAGATTCGAATGCGCCGCCCATTCGGCACTGAACGCATTGACGTTTGCAATTTCGCCGTAGTGGGGTGGGCTATGCCAACAAGCAAGCTGGACAGGACCTGGCGACGAATGATGTAAGAACCAGATGATCTCAGCAGAGGAAGAGCGAGCGAGAGGAGAGAAGAGACTGGGAAAAGTATCTTGCACAAAAGCAAAAACGCCAGCACCAGTCTTGTTGCGATCGCACTGTGTAATGCAAAAGCGATGGAATGCTGCAAGCGCTGTCCAGTTTCGTCTCATTCAACGAGAACGGCAGGAATAAACGGCAACAATGCAATGCGACCTTCCAGCTCTGCCTTAGAGCTAAGAAACTACCAATATTTACAGGAAGTATGGTGAGGCTTTGTTAAACGAGTGACGGATCGGATCCGGATTCTCGCGGATCCCCGTCTCGAAGCAAATTGCGTGAGGAAGACTCTGATTTTCGAGCGAAATAGCTCGTCGATAAAACGCTGCGAGAAATCGACGCGAGAGAGAGGGGCAGAAGGAGGCAGGACAAAGGACGAGGGAGAAGGACGAGGAGGAGGACTGCCTGCCAGCGAACTTGGAAGATTACACGGCTCGCGACTGGAGGGTCGATATTCTACGGCAGAAGGACCTTTCAATCGATTCCGGCGTATTTCATGCGAACCAGCGGATTTTGGACCACGCTGGCGGAGACGAGAAGATGCCGCGAAGCCCGGGGACCGCTCACGATCCGCATAGCGGAGGGCGTGGGTAGAGGAGGAGAGAGGATGGTGAAACAAGTAGGCAGCCCCCCAACACCCCTACTTCAGGGAAAGATTAGGACAAGGAGACAAAAACGCTCCCTCGAAATCAGTATCGGACTGCTGAAAGGCTTTCACTCCGCCAATCTGCACAGAACGGTTCTTAAAGTCGGCCTCGACAGCCTTTCCGGGCGCAGCTGCCTTCAGAGGCTCGCGCGCTCGGCCGAGGGCCCAATCGCGATGCCTGTTGAACTTGGTCTTGGCGGCCCGGGCACGAATCGAACCAGATGAGGTAGCCAAGCTTATATATTCCGCGACTCGTCAAGAACTCGACGGAAGAGGTCATTGAAACAGTCTGGGCGTTCTGGGGTCCCTGCGTGAAATGGCCAATAGAGTACTGAGGTAACCATCGCAAATTTCAGCATGTACGCCTCGATCTCACGGACGCGATCTTGTAAAGAAGTCGTCGCAGCGAACCCCAAAAACGCCACCTGCCGATTAGCCGGGTCGATCGAGTTACTCATCGGAGTCTGCTGCTTGCTCCAGCCTCCACTGGACGACGGACGCGATTCAAGAGCTGTAAGACGACCACGAACCTCTTCCATTTCGTTTTTGAGGGGGTCGACAGCCTCTGAAATTGCAACTTTTATCACTGCCGAAATCCGACTGTGCAAAGAGTTGATGTCGTCCCTCGTCCCCGTCTCAGCCTTCAATTTCATGATAGCCATGATAAATGTGAGTTTCTCATCCATAGAAGCGGAAGCAGGAGGAAGAATAACTGCTGGATTCGCAGCCGGTTGCACCACGTGCGCTGCCGCATGCGCCGGGGGGACAAGACCCGCGCCCGGGCATGCACTTGGGGCCGGCGCCACACCAGGGACCGCTGCACTGGGGGACGCACCCGCGCCAGGAACAGTCGGCGCGCCGCTCGCCGCCGCACGCGCCAGGGGGACAACGCCCGCGCCTGGGCATGCGCCGCATGAGCCGCCAGAAGCGGGAACGGGAGCGCCAACCAAAATGGCGGCGTTCGGCGGGAGGTCCAGCGGAGCGACACCCGGAGGCGTGCTCGCCAGGGCCGCGCTGCTCTGACCGCCTGGATGGGCAGGAGCTGGAGCGAACTGGCCGGCCAAAAGGCTGGTTGGTTCATCCATCTGCGTCTCCGCTTCAGCCCTCTTCTTGGACTCTTGGGAGAGTGCCTGCTGAACGACAGCGCGACGGGCAGAAAACCGAGCACGCGTATCCTTATCCTTCTTGAAAGCTGGTTGCTGTACGCCCGGACCTTCCAGCATGGCTACAGGAGTCACAGTAAAGAAAAGTGATGGTTGACCGCCCCAACGACAGGCTTGTGGAAACTGACCGCCCCCACTCCGGATTTCCTGCTGCACTTGGCTATTGGCGTTCTGCGCATCTATAACTTGCTGCCGGACTTCGTCGTGGAAACGCAGTTTCAATCCCGTCTGCAGGCAATTGTGCGCTCCCGCGCAAGAAAGCATTCCGGGGACATGGTTCATCATGGGCCCGCGAGTTTCCGGAGGCTTCGAAGTACCATCATGCTACAGGAGAGCTGTCTGAGAAATTGATCGGGAACATGACTGATCGCCTTCTCGCGGCCCTCCGCAAATTGTTTCGCATAACGACGACGACGACGAAATCTCTTGAACCGACGACGACGACGAAGACGAAACGACGAAAACGACGACGAAAGCGACAACGACGACGGCGCGCCCCAACAGGCGACGACGACATTACGACGACGACGACGACGGCACGCCCCAACTGGCTTCCCAAGACGCCCCCAAACCCATGCTCCCAGAAGGCCTTTTGGGAATCCGATTCATACGGCATCCGCCCCTCTACACAACAATTTTTTTCGAAGGCCTTTCGGAATGCAGATTGACATGCGTGGACTGCGGTCCACTACCTCAGTGGAGCAGTGAATTCGTCAAGGCCTGGGGTCTGCTAAAATCTGAACGCGTGCGAAACGCGCGCGATGGTTCTAGTACGTATATGTATGTGTTTATGTATGTGTGGATTTTTATGTGTCTGCATGTGTATACATGTATGTATGTACATATATATACACATATATATATATGTGCATGTGTATATACATATTTACACGTCAGCACACACACATATATATATATATATATATATATTCACATGTATGCATACATACACATGCATGCGTTGGTGTATGTGTACGTATACTATTTGTATATATGTATGCATGTGCTTTTGATTATATATATATGAATACAGATGCATTTTTTCACACACACACATATATATATATATATATATATATATATATATATATATAAAAAGAAAAGCACTTGTTATTACAGATATATGTATATGGATATACATTTGTATTTGTATATGTGCATGTATGTCTATGTGCATATGTATGCATGCATGCATGCAGGTATGTATGTATACACTTTGGGATCTACTGCCGTCTGCTTCTTTTATTTGTCGTGTCCAGCATCTGGCAGTGACCCTGGCCGCCACCTCGCGTGCTTCCGCATGTAGTTTCCACTGGCCTTACTTTTTGCATGTGGTTCCGTTCCCTGGATTGCGCTCTGGCGACGTGTGTGGTCTTTCCCACTATCGGAATCTATCCTGCCCGTCGCATGACTAATGCGCTCACCTTAGGTTGCGGTGTATCCGCGCCCGGAGTGACAGTGTCGAGTGCTTGAGCTGACCTCGGCGCATCTGGAAGTTCTTCGCGTTCTACGGCGCTCTGGCCGTCCGTCGGTCCTCCCCTTTTTTCCTTCCCGCCTTCCTTTTCTTGTCTTCTTAATTCGTTCCCATCGCGTACCGCCCATAGCCGATCGCTTGCTGGATCCGACCTGCCTCACCAATATGTTTTTCCTTGCACTCTTGCTCTCTTCCTGTCGTCGCATGTCCCGCCGAGAACTTGTGTGGAGACGTCCAGATCTTGTTCTCAAGATCCGTTGGGCTTCTGAATAACAGCTATTGTTCATCATTTTCGTCTTCTTCTTCCGCTTCTTCTTGTTCTTATTCTTTCTCCTGCCCCTTCCTCCTCTTCCTCCTCCTCTTCGTCCTCCTCCTCCTCCCACCCCCTCCTCCTCCTCCTCCTCCTCCTCCTCCTCCTCCTCCTCCTCCTCCTCCCGTTCCGTTGAAGTGCCGTGCTTAATGAGCTGGCTGTTTCATCCAATCATGCCCGCTACGTTTTATTGCTAACGCGCCTCTGACTTTCATGGCTTCTTGCTTGCTGAGCTCTGGGCGTTGCACGTTTTTCGCGCAGGGGGTCCACGGGGTCATCGCAGATTGATCTGGCTCGAAAAGTGCTACATTGAGGTGGGTCTAGGGTTCCCGTCGTGCCGTTTGACCGATGATGTCTTTTTCGCAATGTCGGATGTCAGGAATTGGCATGCGCGGCCGCGAGGCTTTCGCCTTCTCTGAGCCACTGGGCGAGCTCGGGCCGGCCGTTCCTGCCGGCGCCCGTCCTGTGTTCGAGAGCCTCCGTCCGAGGTTCTCGGTCCCGTGTCCGCTCAGGGTGCTCCTCCGCACGCACACGAAGTCCTTCATGGCCCGTGTGTGGTTCCCGCGCCCCAGTGCGCCTCCTCTTCTGTGCCTTCTGTGCCCCAGCGCGCCCCGCCAGTGCCAGACCGCCGTCTGACTCCCTCGCGGCCGCTGCGTAACAAAAGTCCGCTCAGGGCCTCTGGGCATTCTTTCCGCCCTCGTGCAGGTCGGCCGTGGCCCGGTCGTGCTCGGCTCGCTCTGCCTCGTGGGCGCTTCCCTCCCGCGGCCTGCCCCTCGCGTGTTGCCTTCCCTCCTGCCCTGTTTTCGCGCTCGGCGTGCGCCCTTTCTCGGACGCCGCAGGGCCGGCCGGGGGTGGCACGGGGCAGGTAGCAGGTTGTCCCTCTTCTTGCCTCCTGCCCTGCGGCAGCTCTCTTGTTTTTCCCGCTGCCTTGGTGCACGAATCGGTGGTCCGCGGCCGGTTCTAGCCTAGAAGCGGCGTGGCCCACCGTGCTGCCCAAGGAGGGCACAGGTAACAGGCAACAGCAGGAGGAGGCAGACAGGAGGGGGGAGGTTGCAGTTAAACTGGAGTGGGCAGGGGTCATACAGGTGTCTCGGAAGCTCGTTTGATACCCAAACGCGGTGCTGTGGCGCTGCGCTGCCTGGAGCAGCGCGGCCCGGGCTGCCATGGCGGCTGCGATGATGGACGAGGACGCCTTTGTATGGTAACGGGGCGCAGGCTTTGTTCAAAGATAAAGGTGTGGTAGCAGTGATCGCGGCCTAGGTGTGATTACGTCGAGATTCAGTGAGGGAGCGTTTGCGGATGGGCGGACCGCAGTCCAGATTTTCCGGATTTGGGGTGTCGCCGATAGTTGTCTTCTCGTAGCAGTGGGTACGTTAATAGACGTGTTGTGCGCTGTTTTGCTTTGAGGTGATTGACAGCGAGGCCTGCCTGCAATTTCTTTGTCCTACGGTTGTCGCCGACCCAGAGGCAGCCGCTGCGTTGTGTCATTTGAGCATATCACGGTCGCACTTGCACCAAGTATCGGCACCCTTTTATCGTGATGCGGGTCGGTGTGCGTTGGTTACGGCGTTGTTTCCGCAGTGTCTTGGTCGTGGTTTTGGCGTTGTTGGCGTTGAGTTGTGGCCTTGTGTCTGCGGTGTCTTGCAAGGGGTTTTCATAAGGATACATTTGGGACGTGGTTTCGGGGTGTCTTCAGCCAGTCTTTCGGTTTTGGGGCACGTGTTGGGGCCTTGCACTTGCCTTTTTGGGCTTTAGGGCGCTGTTCGGGGGGAATCGAAGGTTGTTGAATCGACCCGGAAGCCATCTAGAGCCCTCCAGGGTTGCAAGGCGAGCACACTGAAGTATTTAGGTCTGTCAGCTCTTTTGGCCTCCCAGGGGGTTGTGGGAAGGCACGGGGAGCCCTCCTGGGGCCTCTGGGGGCGTCTTGCCGCCTGGCCTGGCTTGGGCCGCAGGGCTGCCTTGGGTGGTCTCGGTGCTGCCAGGGGACGTCTTGAGGCCGCCGTCCTCGAGGATTTCGCGGGCGTCCGGAGAAGGGCAGAATGCAGCCGTAGGGCCAAAGTGGTGTGCTTGTGCGCCATCTGGGATTTCTCTGCCTTGCAGACCTGGGGTCAAGGCGCGGGTCCTCGGGGACCGTCCCTGTGAAGAGAGAAGGGTAAGCGAGCGTGTGAGTGTTCGACAGTGGTATTGCGTTCCACGGTGAGATTTGGTACCGGAAATGCATGTCATTTGGCTTCTGTTTCGCGCGCGCGTTTGTTTGTTTGTTTGCGCATGTGTATATGTATGTGTATGTTTTTTTTTTTTTTTTTGTTTGTTTTTTTGTATTTGTATGTGTATGTGTACGTGTATGTGCAGGTGTGTGTGTGTGTGTGTATATGTGTATGTCTATGGGTGTGTGTGTGTGTATGTGTATGTGTATGCGTATGTGTGTATGTGTGTGTGTGTGTGTGTCCTTCTCTCTAGCAGCCCCGCGGCCTCGCTGGCGCTGCGACCCGTTCGCGCAGCCTTTGCAGCCTCCTGCCGCCTTGACTGGCCCACGGGCCCCCTTCGCCTTGCCCTGCCCTTCTGCCAGTCGCTTGGCCTTTGCATCATTATAGCTACCACTGTCCCCCCCTTGCGCCCTCTGGCTCGGCGTTTCCTGGCCAGTCCACGACTTGCGCTTCCCCGCAGCCGCTCTGATCCCCTGTGAGCGGCTCGAGGGCTCGGCCGTTAGCCGGCCGCTAGTTTCGCGCACGTCTGTCTCCGATTTTGAACGCTCTGTCGCTGCGCGCGGGGCCGCGACGCCAAAGGTGTGTGTGTGTGTGTGTGTGTGTGTGCGCGCGGCTCTTCGCTGCCCCTGCGACGCCTGTCCTGTCCCGCCTTATCGCTCGCCCGTCTCGGTCATGCCTGTATCGTCACTGCACCTTGCCTTAACTTTTCCCGTACTGTCGGCCCTGGCTTTTGGCATCGTTCCGTCTCTTCATCCATTCCCCCTGCAGCCCATACCCAGAGTCGCGCATGGCACGTCTGATCCAAGGTGGTGGATCCTTGCCCCCGAATGCTCAGGTGGCTGGCCGCGCGCGCGTGCTCCGCCTTCCGACGTTCTACGTCTCGACGCTGCGCGCGAGACCGCGACGCTAAGCAGTGAATGTGTGTGTTTTACGGCGACGACCCGACCTCCGACCAGAGGCCATGGCCATCGGCGTACGGCCTGCGACCAGCCGCGGGCAGCCCGTCGCGTCGCCACGCCCAGCCCATGCCGCCACCAGTCCCAGCTCCCGCCACCGCCAGCAAGGCCGCTGGGGTGCGCCTCGCCGGCATGCCTCCGCCGCCTCCCAGGGCACGCGCTGCTCCCGTGCCCGGTGCACATGCATGCCCTCCTGGGCCCTGTCCAGTGCACCGCAGGTTGGCTGCGCAGGCCAGCGCTTGGCTCGATGGAGAGTGGACAGGTGCGCCGCTAATTCGCATGAGGTGGAGGGCTCGGTTGTGCAAGGGCTACAAGCATCCTGCCAGCGACGATGACGCCCCCGCCGACCTCTTCGCCGACGCTATCGGGCAATCTCGTCGATGCCATTCCTGCTGGCGTCCTCGGCCTCGCTTCGTCACGTGCGTCGCCCCGCGCCAGTTCTCCGGTTTCTGGTGGCGGGGCCGCTTCGGCGTGGAAGTGGCCGAGCCTCCCGCCCCGAAGGGGGGCGGGGGGGCACCGGCCTCGGCGTGAGGCCTCGACTCGTCGCTCGCCCGTCTTCGGGCTGTTGCCCCAGTTGGGCGGCGGCGAGCGAGGGGGGGAAGTGAGAAGAAGAATGCCTTCTCCGCTGGTGGCGGGGCTTCTCACAAACAGTCGTGCCTTCTGAGAAGTTTCCCGTGTCCTCGGGGAAGGCTTAGGACATTCTTCAGCAGGCCGGATGACTTCCGAGCCTTCTGAGAAGGCCTGCCCGTTCTCACTTCCCCCCCCCCGAGCTCGCCGCCAAGTTTAGGTTTCCGTGCGTTGCGTGCCACCTTGCTGTCGCCCTTTGGCGCGCATTGCACATTGCTCGGCTTCGCTGAGCCGATGTCCTTATCTTTCGCGCTTGCCGTTGGGACTGCCCCTCAGTCTGCGGGCCCCCTCCCTGCCTTCCACGCCTAGATGGCTGAAGCGGGTACCGCACACGGTACTGCGTGTGCCCTCCCCGCTATCCACGTCCGGATGGCTGATGCCAGTAGGGCCGCATTTTAAGTGATGCTCGAAGGCCCAGTCGCCGCGCACATTGTTTGTACGCTTTCTCCGCCTCGTCGTTGCGCGCGAGGCAACAAGGAGTTATCGCTAAATTGTCGGCTTGACCTTCCTGCTATTCCGCCTGCATACCAAACTTCAAGGACCAAGGTGCATGGACCCCCTCAGCAGTGCCGTTGGCCTCGTGGTCGCCTGTCCGTCCGCCTGCGTGACGGCGTGCTCCGGCCGAGTTTGCCGCCGGCCGCTTCATCACCATTCGCCATGCTCGCCCGTGCTTTGGTGCGGCTTCTCCTCGGCCCTCGGTGCATACGCTTTTTGCGGGCCACTGGAATCGCCGGCCTTGCTACTGTGCGGTCGGCCTCCCTAGGCAGCCAGTGCGTGGCCTGGTCGGCACTGCGGCACCTTTGCGACGCTTGGTGGGTCGTCTCTCCCCTCCCCTGTCCCGCCGTCGTGCGTCGCTCCTTTGCTCTCTCCTTGCTCGTGCCTCGGGCTGCGGCCTGGCGGGTCGTCCTCCGCCGTCGGTCGTCGGGTCGTTACCGTTGCTCCCCCGTTTCCTTCTCCTGGCCTCGGTTTCGCCTCGGTCTTCTGGCCTCTCTTGCTGTGTCCTTCTGGGCCGTCCACCTGGGCGCTGGCGCCGGCCGCGCTGCTTCTGTCCTCTTCCGTCGCATCTTCTGCCCGTAAGCGGGCCTCAGCGGCGCTGCGCTTGCCTGGTTGTCGTGGGGCCCCTTTTCCTGCCTGTGCAACCCCCCTGCGGTTGCCCCATCGACGCACGATCGGTGATAATTACATGTAGTGCATCCCGCTAACGCCTTCGAGGAGTCGGACCAGTTGGTCGGGAATTGTCTGTCGTTCGACTCTTTTTCCTTGAACGGAGCCTCTTGATCTGTGCAAGCTGATCCCGTGGTGATGTGTTGGCTCGAAGCCGTTCGGGGGTCCGCTCCGGCTCAGCCTCCGCGGTGGATGCTGGGCGCCCTCTGCGCGGCGGCGCCCTGGCTCGGGCAGCTGGGGGCCGCCTGGGTGGCGCGGCCGCCGCCCTGCCCGCCTTGCCCGGCCTGCCCAGCGGCGGAGCTCCGCTGCGAGCCGCACTGCGGCTCCTGCCCGGCGTGCCCGCCGTGCCCCGGCTGCCCGGCGGTCAGCTGGGCCGCGGGCCCAGAGGCCTCCTGCCCGGCCTGCCCAGCGGCGGCCTGCGAGGAGGCAGCGGCGGCGGCCTGCGACTCGCCCGCCCCGGCCGCCTGCTGGGGCTTCGCGGCCGGGCTGGGGCTCGGTCTGACCGCTGGCCTCGTGCTGGCGTGGGTGCTGGCCGTGGGCCTGGGAGGTGTCCGGCGCCTCGCGAGGCGCGCGGTGCTCCTCCTCGCGCAGAGCGACGGCGGCACGGGCTGCGTCGTCGAGGTCGACCGCGGTGACGGCAGGCAGGCGCGCTTCCGTGCCATCAGGGCGTGATGGCGGCGGGGCCGAGGACGCTCGACGTCGCGGAGAGCCAGATCTGCATCAACTTCGACGACGACGAGAACTTTCGGTGGCACCACCGGCTGCTCCTCGTCCCTGGGCATGCGCCAGGGGAGTGGGTGGCCGCGACGCCGGACGGCGAGATCCTCGTGCTGCAGCTCTCGGCGCACCTCGTGGTGGCGCTCACGCGGAACGCCCCCTTTCCGCAGCGCGTCCGCGGGAACGTGTACGCCTTCGGCGACCTGGACCAGGACGCGCTGGAGCACCTGCGCATCGAGGGGCGGAACCTCGCTCGGGTGCTGGGGGTCGCCGTGCCAGCCGCCCCGCCCGGCGCGCGGGTGGCTCGCTGGGTGATCGCGGATCCCGCCGTCGAGGGCTTCGGCGACGAGGTCGAGCCAGGCCTGGCCGCGAACGCCGACCGGTTCGTGGGGCGCGACGCGGTGGGGCTGGCGCTCGTGGACGACGAGGCTGGATGGGTGGCCATCGAGAACGTGCAAGCGGAGGATCACCCGCACTGGGTGGCCGAGAAGCGGCGGGGTCCTGGGCGCGACCCTCGGATCCTGCCGCTCCCGCCGCCTGCTCAGGGCAAGCGGGTCCAGCTGAGCTCGGTGATCGCCGCCTTGAAGCCGCAGGACGACCCGTCCTGGCCGTTCAGGGGCCCGAAGGCGCTGCCGGAGTTCTTGGAGGCGGTCGACGCGTCGGGGCTCACGCTGACCGCGTACTGGGGGTACTGGGTCGAGCAGTCGGGCGTGGCGAGGCTCAGCGGGCCGTCGCACGAGCTGAAGGTGATCCTCGAGGTGCTGCATCACGCGCTGGTGTACGATCGCCTGGATGTGACGAACCTCGCGAGCTTCGAGCTGCTGGCTCGCCGCGCCCTTCAGATCCAGAGGGCGGTGAAGCGGTGCCCGAGGCACCCGACCTTCGAGGGCCTGGACCTCATGCTGAGCAGCGAGCTGGACGAGACGGGGGGCGTGGTGACGTCCCGCTTCGACGCCTTCATCGCGGAGGAGCAGAAGAATCGCGGCATCATTCTGAAGCAGGAGCGGCTCTGGCGCGAGGAGCAGGACCACGAGATGAGGAAGTACGCGAGGTCCTCGGACTCGGCGGCGGGGGACGACAGGGAGCGACGGGCCAAGAAGGCTTCGCCAAAGGAGAAGGCGAAGCCGCGGGCCAAACCTGCCGACGGCTGAGGGCGCCATGTCGGTGCCCTCCTGGCCCGGCGTTCCGCCAGGCCTCACCTTGCCCGCTGCGGCGCCGCTCTCTCCCGAGGCGCAGCGCGGGCGGTCTTCCGAGGGGGTCTCCTCCGAAGGCCAGACTTCTCTGTTTCCTCTTCCTGACGGCGGCCGTCTTTTTCGTGCTGTCCGACGTGGGGAACGTGCCGCTTTGCCTCGGTACCTGGCCCAGCGCGCTGCCCGCTCGGACGACAGGGATCGGCGAACTGTCGAGGCCATCTCGTCCATCAACGCGCTCAGCTGCGCCCAGGCTGGAAGGCCGCTGCGACTGCAGCCGCCGAGCAAGTTGCCGCCGACTACTGCCCAGGAGTCCGCGGTCAGGCGGATCCGACGACGAGTTCGAGAATTCGGTTCAAAGCCCTCGGACATGGATCGCGCTGGAGCCCTTCAGGAGCTCCTCAAGTGCAAAGACCTGTACAGCGGTGCAGGCGAGTGCTCGACCCGACGGGACTACGACCCCGAGCGGCTCAACGTCTTTCGGACATCGGCTGTGCCGATTAAGCTCCGCGACGTCGCGCCTGCTCACGTGGCCGAGGCCCTCGACAGTTTTGACTCGGAGGTGGTGCGGCCCCTGGCGGACATCGCCCCGGATGAGGAGATCGTCGAGCCATACTGGGACCCGTTGCTCAACCCTCGGACGAAGGCCAACCGCCCGAGGCTTGTGGACTTCTTGTCCAGGATGGCCGTGCGGGGCCTGGTCGACGGCAGGCGTCGTCGGAAGGCCTGCGTCAGCACGTTCTTCGTGGCGAAGAAGAATGGCGACATCCGCATGGTGGTGGACGCCCGACAGGCCAATCAGCTTCATCGACTTCCCCCTCGGACCACCTTGGCGTCGGGGGAGGCTCTCGGTGCTATCAACCTCCTCGACGCTGTGGACGCGTCGGCGGAGGACCTGGCCGACTTCGACGGCTGCTTCGACTCGCTGTGTGCTGGCTCAGTGGACCTGCAGGATGGTTTCTACCAGTTCAGTGACCCGTCCTGGGGGTCTTGGATGTGCTTCGACGTGGAGGTCACCGCGGGCGAGCTCGGGATCGACACGATCTACGACGAGGACCAGCGCTGCCGCGTCGCGGTCGGGAAGGACGAGCTCGTCTGGCCCTGCTTCGCGGCGCTGCCGATGGGCTGGAGCTGGGCGCTCTGGATGTGCCATGAGGTCCTTGTTGACGCGATGGACGCCGTGGGTCTGGCTGGAGATACGTGGGTCCTCGACAAGGCCCGCGCTCCGCAGATGCATGGTGGCCGGGTGGCCATGGCGCCTTACGTCGACAACGGCAACATGGTCTCGCTGTCGGCGGCCGCCGTCAACGAGAGGTTGGCGGCGCTCACGGCGGAGCTGGACAAGCGCGGGCTGCGCTGGCATGAGCTCGAGTGGGCTCAACCTGGCCTCACCGTGCTGGGTCTCGTGCTTGACGGCCGACGAGGGCGTCTCCGCCACACGGCGAAGCGGGCCTGGAGGCTCTACCTGTCACTACACCGGGTGGTGGAGGCGCCGTGGCTGGCGCGGTGGCAGCTCCGGCGGATCGTGGGTCACATCGTCCACTACTTCTCGGTGCTGCGACCGGGCCTCAGCGTGCTGGGCGAGTGCTACGACTTCATCGGCAGTGGTCCTCTCGACCCGGTCGTCCGACTTCCCAGGGGCGTCATCGCCGAGCTTAGGGTCGCTGCGGGCTTGGTCTTCCTCGGCGAGGTGGACCTCTGCAGGGTGCCGGCGGACGTCGCCTTCGTCACCGACAGCTCGCTCAAGGGCTACGCTGTTTGCCAGGCCCGCGTGGAGCCCGCTGAGGTGCTGGAGGCCACTCGCTGGAAGGAGCGCCAGAGGTTCGTCGCGACCGAGGCCGCCGCCGATCCCGACGCCGAGGTCTTCTTGGGCCGCGCCACCGGGGTGCTGGACGGCGGAGGCGACTTCGACCTCAGCTCGCGGCCGCAGCTGCGGCACGCCGTGGCTAGGCGCCGCCGCGTGGAGCTGGAGATCGGGGTCCCACCAGCGGCGCTGTCGGAGGAGCTCCTCGACCCGCTGCGCTGGCAGGAGGTGCGCCGCGGCGCCTGGCGGCACCCCGGCCGCATTCATGCGCTGGAGGCGCGCGCTGCCGTGGCGCCGATGCTGCGGGCCGCCGCGGACAGGAGCTTCCATGGCAAGGAGGTCCTCGGTCTCTGTGACAACATGTCGAGTGTCTGCGCCTTCGAGAAGGGCCGTGCGACGAACTGGGAGCTGCTGGCCCAGTGCCGCAAAGTGGCGGCCGTCTTCTTCGCCTGTGAGCTGCGTCCCAGGTGGCGCCATGTTCCAGGTGAACTCAACGTGGCCGATCGGGGAAGCCGTGCAGCGGACCGAGGAGAGCTGCTGCCTGGGCGATACCGAGGCCGCGGGCCGCTGCTGGCGCCCTCGCCCGGCTCGAGGCACGAGCTGGTGCGCGCGGTGCCGCGACCAGTCCCAGGGCCCATCCTGTCGACCATCATGGTCTGCGACGCGGGCCCCCTGGACGCCAGGGAGCCCGCGCCGCCGCCTCGCCCGCCATGCACCGCGGGCGGCTATCCTTTTCAGAGACGGAGTTGTAAACACAGTTCTTCCTCTCTACATTCCCATTCTCTACCAGCTGGTCACGAGTCTGATGTCTGGGGAGACCGCACGGATCCGACCGTCCTCGTCCATGACGCCGCAGTCCCCTACGGGCCCCACGCCGCTGCTGCTGCCGCTTCAGGTCATGAGGCACCTCGAGGCCACGAGGCTCCCACGTCGCCGCGCGCCACCGCTGGCCGCTGCTGCCCTGGAGGCCCGGAGGGGCCAGATCACGTACATCTACGTCGTCCAGGGGAAGCCAGGGGCCGAGCGTCGCCCCGGATGCCGACGGGATCGTCTCGGAGGAGCTGTCCTGCAGGCCTGGATGGGCCGTGGCCCCAACGTGGAGCTCATGATGGGGACCCCGTGGGAGCACCTGGTACTCACCAACGTCGCGTTCGCAGAGCGTCGCCCGGGAAGCCGACGGGATCGTCTCGGAGGAGCTGTCCTGCAGGCCTGGATGGGCCGTGGCCCCAACGTGGAGCTCATGATGGGGACCCCGTGGGAGCACCTGGTACTCTCCAACGTCGGTTTCGCAAGCCTGGCTTCTTGGAGGTGTTCTCGGGCTGTGCACGTCTTACCGGAGCCGTTCACGAGGCTGGGCTCAGATGTCTGGCGCCGATCGACATACGTCGGGGTCCTCACTGCGACTTGGGAGGTCTCGGGCTCCGACGCCTGGTTGAGTCTTGGCTCAAGCGAGGCCGCATTTGGTGGATTCACATCGGGCTGCCTTGCACCCGCTGGGTACCTGCCGGCGGCCGCAGAGAGCCGGGGCCCGTCGACCGCCTCCTCGTGGACTTCACGCGGCGGCTGCTTCGGATCTGTCGCCAGAGAGGGGTGCACGTCACTTTCGAGAACCCCCGCGACAGTCGGGTGTGGAACTACCCGCCACTGGCCCGCGAGCTTCGGCGGCTGCGCTGGCCCAAGGTCACCTTCGACAGCTGCCGGTTCGGCGCCCCGTTCAAGAAGCCAGGAGCGCTGGCCGGGTCGTTCGAGGCGCTGGAGGCCGTGGGGCTACGCTGTACTTGCCAAGACCGCCACCCCGTGGTGCTGCAGGGCAAGGTGCGGCATCCCGTGCGCGGCTGGGTGTGGCGGACGACCCTGGCGGGCGCCTACCTGCCCAGCTGGTGCCGCACGGTCGTGCAGATCGCCAGCTGCGATGCCCCGCCAAGTGCCTGGGGTCGGACAGAGCCCGCGGGCTGGGCGTGTTGGGATCACGCGATGGCGAGCGCGGTCGGTGCCCGCGAGCCCGCAGCGAGCTCAGCACCGATCTGCCCGCGCAGGTTCCGTCTCCCCTGGCGGGCGGCCTGGCCGAGCGCACTGGACCCCAGACCGCGCTCGTGACGCAGGCGCAGAGCTGGCGGAGCAGACTGGAGTGGCGCCCCCGCGCTTGAAGCGGCCGCTGCGAGTCCCGCGTGCCGAGGCCACCGCCAGGCGGCAGCGCCGCGCGGCTGCTGCCGCCAGGGCCGACGCCTCGCTGGCCGACACCTCGTGGACGCCCGGCGACTACCTCCGCCTGGCGCGCCTCAGGCCAGCCACTCGCGACGCCTACGCTGCTGCAGTGGCCGAGCTCGAGGACTTTGCCGCCAGGCTAGGGCTGCGCTTGGACAGCGCAGAGGCGGCTGATCATACTGTCAACCTGTACTGCGAGGCCCTCTTCTTCGCGGGCGAGCCGCTCTACCTGGGTAAGAACGCTCTCTACGGCCTGTGCAAGATCCGAGGCTGGTCTGCTGCGCGGCCGCATTTCCAGCGATCCAAGGATGCGCTGGACGGCTGGGCGGCGAAGCAGCCCGCGAGGCCGCGGCAGCCCCCGCCCTGGGATGCTGTGCTCCTCCTCATCATCCATCTTGCCAAAGGCTCGTTGCTGCAGGCTTTGACCGCTCTCGCGGTCTTAGTTCAATTTGACATGTACCTGCGGCCGAGCGAAGTGCTCGCCTTAGAGGTCTCGCATGTTGTGGGTGATCGTCGCATTGTTGACCAGCCGCGCTCAGGGCGCCAAGAGGTAGCCGCTATCATCGCCCCGCTCGGACACGACGAGTCCAAGCCGGCCAAGAACCGAGATTTTGATTGCACAGTCGTTGCTGGATCTCGACTTCCGATCCGCCGAATGTGCCCAGGAGTGCTGCTTGCGCTCCAAGCTCGTGCTCGTTCCCTTTCGCCTCCCACCTCGCTCCTTTTTGCCCCGCTCTCTCTTTCTGTGTACGAAAAGATCTTGAGAGAGGGTGCCCTCGAAGCTGGGGTGCACGACTTCGTTAGTGTGCCCCACCAGCTCCGACACGGTGGCCCGTCCCACGATGCCCTGCACGCGGTCCGCGACCTCGGCGCCATACAGGCCCGAGGCCGGTGGCGGGCCGCCTCCAGTGTCCGCGTCTATGAAAAGCATGGTTCGCTCTTGAGGCAAACGGCCAAGCTTTCCAGAGCTCAGCGTGCCCTCGCCTCGCGCTTCGACGACCGTGCTCTGCTTGCCATTCTCAGACGTGTCGCTTCAGTCGAGCATCCCATTGTGAGTTGATTTGTCTTTGAGGACCCTCCCGCCCTCCCTAGGACATAGATATGGGTATGGGTCGTGTGGCAAAGAGATGGCGGTTTAACGCTGGTGTTTGTGCTCGGCCCAGGCGCGCTCCGCCTGGCCCTCACCTTTTCTCTTGAGAACCCTCCGTGGAGGCCCATGGCACTTGCTTGATGTGAAAATTGTGCATCGCTCAGGCTTCGCCTTTCACGTCCTGTCTTGTCTAGTGCTGTCTCCCCAC
This sequence comes from Prorocentrum cordatum, assembly GCA_963575745.1. Lineage (NCBI taxonomy): Eukaryota > Dinophyceae > Prorocentrales > Prorocentraceae > Prorocentrum > Prorocentrum cordatum. The sequence goes on from CAUYUJ010018414.1 coordinate 25,447, forward strand.
ACATCACCCGGCCCCCTGGGAAGAGGCGCGGAGAGTGGTCAGGAATTGTCTGTCGTTCGACTCTTTTTCCTTGAACGGAGCCTCTTGATCTGTGCAAGCTGATCCCGTGGTGATGTGTTGGCTCGAAGCCGCCCACCCACCGTCCCCCACACTCCTCGTGTGGCAAAGAGATGGCGGTTTAACGCTGGTGTTTGTGCTCGGCCCAGGCGCGCTCCGCCTGGCCCTCACCTTTTCTCTTGAGAACCCTCCGTGGAGGCCCATGGCACTTGCTTGATGTGAAAATTGTGCATCGCTCAGGCTTCGCCTTTCACGTCCTGTCTTGTCTAGTGCTGTCTCCCCACACATCACCCGGCCCCCTGGGAAGAGGCGCGGAGAGTGGTCAGGAACAAACGTTTTTTCCCAACCATCCTGTGGTGTTGGGTCCTCGTTTTGAAGAGACAGCGCCCCGCGTTCCTCTCCTCTTCTCCTCCTCCTCACCCTCCTCCTCCTCCCCCTCCCTCCTCCCCATCCTCCCTCCTCCCTGCGATTCACCCACCTGGTACAGCGTTTCGTGGCCCCATTAGGGGGCTTCACCGAAGGTACCAGTGGCACCGCCCGCATGCGTCCGCAAGCACCCAGCACAGCCCATGCTCCTTGCGTTTCACCCACCCAGTACAGCGTTTCGTGGCCCCATAGGGAGCTCCACCGAAGGTACCAGTGGCACCGCCCGCATGCGTCCGCCACCACCCAGCACAGCCGTTGCTCCTTGCGTTTCACCCACCCAGTACAGCGTTTCGTGGCCCCATAGGGGGCTCCACCGAAGGTCTCATTGGCACCGCCCGCATGCGTCTGCCACCACCCAGCACAGCCCTTGCTCCCTGCGTTTCACCCACCCAGTACAGCGCTTCATGGCCCCATAAGGGGGCTCCACCGAAGGTCCCAGTGGCACCGCCCGCATGCGTCCGCCACCGCCCAGCATAGCCCTCGTTCTCTGCGTTTCACCCACCCAGTACAGCGTTTCGTGGCCCCATAGGGAGCTGCACCGAATGTTCCAGTGGCACCGCCCGCATGCGTCCGCCACCACCCAGCACAGCCCTTGCTTCGTGCGTTTCACCCACCTGGTACAGCGTTTCGCGGCCCCATAAAGGGGGCTCCACCGGAGGTCCCAGTGGCACCGCCCGCATGCGTCCGCCACCACCCCGCACAGCCATTGCTCCTTGCGTTTCACCCACCCAGTACAGCGTTTCGTGGCCCCATATGGGGGTTCACCGAAGTTCCCAGTGGCACCGCCCGCATGCGTCCGCCACCACCCAGCACAGCCGTTGCTTCTTGCGTTTCACCCACCCAGTACAGCGTTTCGTGGCATCATAAGGGGATTCCGCCGAAGGTCCCAGTGGCACCGCCCGCATGCGTCCGCCACCACCCAGCACAATTGCGGTATTCACGACTTCTTCGCCAGGCTAATTTTGGTTGTGTGTGTGTGTGTGTGTGTGTGCGTTTCTGTGCGGTCTCTGAGGGTTCGTGCGCTTCTAGTCGTGCGCGCGTTTCTGCTTTTCGACATCCTCCGCCTTGTCGCTGCATGCAGGGCCGCGACTCCAAACTGTGTCTATGTGTGTCTAAATGGCAAGACGCGCGCGCATTTGCTTTCATCCTGTGGTGTTGGGCCCTCGTTTTAAGAGACGGTCCCCGCGTTCCTTCCCTCCCTCCCTCCTCCCTCCCTCCTTCTTTCCTCCTCTTTCTCCTCCCTCCTCCCATCCCTGCCTCTGCCCTGCGTGGCCACATAGGGAACCCCACCTAAAGTCCCAGTGGCGGTGTCCATATGCGTCTCCCCCACCCAGTACGGCGTTTCGTGGCCCCCTGGGGAACTCCACCTAAGGCCCCAGTGGCGGTGCCCACATGCGTCCCCCCACCAAACACAGCGTTTCGTGGTTCCATAGGGAGCTCCACCTAAGGTCCGAGTGGCGGTATCCACATGCGTCTCCCCCATCCAGCACAGCGTTTCGTGGCCCCACTGGGAACTCAACGTAAAGCCCCAATGGCGGTGTCCACATGCGTTTCCCCCATCCAGCACAACGTTTCGTGGCCCCATATGGTGCTCCACCTACGGTCGCATTGGCGGTGTCCACATGGGTCTCCCCCACCCAGTACGGCGTTTCGCGGCCCCATAGGGAACTCCACCTACGGCCCCAATGGCGGTGTCCACATGCGTCTCCCCCACCCGGCACAGCGTTCGCGGCCCCATAGGGAACTCAACCTGACGCCCCAGTGGCGGTGTCCACATGCGTTTCCCCCGCCCAGCACAACGCCTCGTGGCTCCAATGGGAGCTCCACCTGGGGTCTCAGTGGCGGTGTTCACATGCGTCCCCCCACCCAGCACAGCCTCGTGGCCCCAAACGGAGTTCCACCTAAGGTCCCAGTGGCGGTGCCCACATGCGTTTCCCCCACCCAGCACAGCGTTTCGTGTGGCCACCTAAAGCCCCAGTGGCGGTGTCCACATGCGCCTCCCCCCCGCCCAGCACACTGTTTCGTGGCTCCATTGGGAGCTCCACCTAAAGTCCCAGTGGTGGTGTCCACATGCGTCTCCCCCTCCCAGCACAGCGTTCGTGGCCCCATAGGGAGCTCCACCTAAAGTCCCAGTGGCGGTGTCCACATGCGTCTCTCCCACCCAGTACGGCGCTTCGCGGCCCCATAGGGAGCTCCACCTAAGGCCCCAATGGCGGTGTCCACATGCGTTTCCCCCACCCAGCACAACGCCTCGTGGCTCCATTGGGAGCTCCACCTAAGGTCCCAGTGGCGGTGTCCACATGCGTTCCCCCCATCCAGCACAGCGCCTCGTGGCTCCATAGGGAGCTCCACCTGAGGTCCCAGTGTCCACATGCGTGTCCCCCACCCAGCACAGCGTTTCGTGGCTCCATGGACAGCTCCGCCTAAGGCCCCAGTCGCGGTGTCCACATGCGCCCCCCCCATCCAGCACAGCGCTTCGTGGCTCCATTGGGAGCTCTTACCTAAAGCACCAGATGCGGTGTCCTCGTGGGTCTCCAACGCTCGTTACAGCCTTTCGTGGCCCCATAGGGTGCTCCACCTAAGTCCCCAGTGGCGGTGTCCACATGCGTCTCCACCACCCAGCACAACGCTTCGTGGCCACATAGGGAGCTCTACCTAAGGCCCCAGTGGTGGTGTCCACATGCGTTTCCCCCATCCAGCACAGCGCCTCGTGGCCCCATATGGTGCTCCACCTACGATGGGTCTCCCCCACCCAGTGCAGCGCTTCGTGGCCTATAGGGCTCCACCGAAGGCGATACCCACAACTGCAAATGGGTGGGTCCTTCGCCAGGCCACTTTTGACCGTTGCGCCTCGACGCTGCGCGCGAAGCCGCGATGCCAATACGTGCTTGTGTGTGTGTGTGTGTGCGTGTGTGTGTGTGTGTGTGTGTGTGTGTGTGTGTGTGTGTGTTCTCCGCCCTGTCGCTGCGAGCAGGGCCACGACGCCAAGCGTGTGTGTGTGTGTGTTGTGTGTGTGTTGTGTGTGTGTGTGTGTGTGTGTGGTGGGCTGCGTTGTTGCGTCAAACGGAGTTTCGGGAAGTGAACGGCGGGTCGGGTTGACGTGTGCCGGCACTCTGAAAGTGCGATGGCGGGCCTCATTTCGAGGCTTTGTCGTGCGAGTCGGGGCCCCTGGCACGAGCGGGGAACACAGCCTTCAGTTTTTTACCTTATGGGCGTGAGAATGTCGAGGTCCAGATCTCGACTGGGAGTTGGTAGCTCGCAGTCGGCTGCAATTGGCATCGAATAATCGAGCCCCGCCAGAGGAGCTTCACCTCAAGGTGCTCTCTTACGTCGCGGAGCCCAAGGCAAGCCTGAGCTGCAAGTCGTGGCGCGAGTTCCTGTGCAGCACCCACCGCCGCCCCTCCGCGCGAGCTTTCCGTAGTCTGCTCTGCGGCCCCCTCGTGTTTCATGCCCTGAGGGGCAATCGACGAGACAGTGGACGTCATTAGTCGAGCCATCGAAATATGTTTATGCAGCGTGTCAGCACCTCCCGAGACTATTTTGTACCCAAATTGGGTTTGCCTGGGGGGGCGTCTTCGAAGCTTCGTAGGCCGTCTTGAGGCCGTCTTGGGCGTCTTCGACCGATCGTTCGAAGACTCGGGGCCTTCTTGCGCCGTCTTGGGGGCGTACTGGGTTCTCTTGGTCGCTCCGTATGCTGGTGGTCGGCTCGACGACGTGATGGCGATGACGAGGACGACGACGACGACGGCGAGGACGACGACGATGACGGCGATGCAGACGACGAAGACGACGACGACCACGACGACGACGTTCGGGGGCCTGTTTGTGGCTGAGGGGTTGTTGTGGGCGTCGTGGGGTCGCAGGGTCCACGTGCAGGTTCCCCCCTGTTACGAAGGCCCCTTCGTGGGCGCGTCCTGGGGTCTCCTGGGGTGTTCTTGTGGTGTCTGAGGCTGTGTCGGGGCCTTTTTGGACAGTTTGGAGGTCTGTGTGGGGCCGCTTGGGCCGTGTAGGGGCGATCCTGAGGGCTTATTGCGCCATTTTGGGCGCGGGCGCGGGCGGGGGCGAGGGCGAGGGTGCGGGGGCGTGGGGGCGCGAGCGCGGGCGCGGGCGCGGGCGCGGGCAGAAGCGGGGGGGGGGGCGAAAGTGCTGAGCCCCCCCCCTGCAGAGCGGAGGGGGGGCGAAAGCGCTGACCCCCCGCCCCCCCTGCAGAGCGGAGGGGGGGGGGCGAAGGCGCTGACCCCCCCCCCCCCCCCGCAGAGCGGAGGGTGGGGCGAAAGCGCTGACACCCTCCCCCCCCCCTGCAGAGCGGAGGGTAGGGCGAAAGCGCTGACCCTCCCCCCCTCCTGCAGAGCGAAGGCGGGGGGGGGGTGAACGCGCTGACCCCCCCCCTGCAGACCCTAGCAGAGCGGAGGGGAGGGCGAAAGCGCTGGCCCCCCCCCCCCCCTCCCCCCCCTGCAGAGCGGAGGGTAGGGCGGAAGCCCTGACACCCCCTCCCCCTGCGGAGCGGAGGCGGGGGGGGTGAAAGCGCTGACACCCCCCGCCTCCCCCCTGCAGAGCGGAGGGTAGGGCGAAAGCGCTGACCCCCCCCCCTGCAGTGCGGAGGCGTGGGGTGCGAAAGCGCTGACCCCCCTTTGCAGAGCGGAGCTCAAGGGAAGCTCAAGCGCACGCTCTTTTGAACTCACACGCCGGATCGGCGGATTTTCTTAGTAGTCGCTGACTTGGCTGTTTTGGCGGTGTGGCGCCTGGGCGTCACGGTGTGGCAGAATTCCACAGTTGGATACGTTTCCGAGGAGAGCTTCCACTCTCCAGTATGGCATTATGACCCTGATCCGCAGGATGGGATTTCAAGCTGCCAGAAGATGTGATCATTGTGTGTTCAGAGGACGTCGAGTCGCCAGAGTTTCACACCCAGGTACGATTCCAAGTTACAATAATCTCTTCTCACTTGCCCGACCATAGCCGTGCTGCCACGAGGTCTCGTGTAAGATTCTGAGCGTCAAGATGCTATCCTGATGCGCCTGGATAACGCCGAGTTACCCAGAGCACAAGTTTTCAGTTAGGACAAGAAGCATTGCGAGAGTCGTCTTGGTATCGTGCCCCAAGCCCCGTTGCCGCCATGGCCCCAATATAGGTGGACCGGTTTTGCGTTGGTGCGAGTGGTGTAACGAGTCTGGTAAGTTTGCCCCGTAATGCTTTCTGCTAGGAGGAACGAATAATCTCCATGGACATACGCAAACATCGGGTCAGATAGCGCGACTGCTTGGCTCATGAGCCAATAAGCCTGATCACAATCTCGTGAACTACAGTCGGACATCCATCTGGAGGATCTCTGACGTCATTCTTGTGGAATGGACGCGTTGCCCGCAAGCCGCATCATCCTTCACGTCGTAGCCAGTTTGGCTCAAGCTGTTTTTTTAGACCGTTTCGGCCATACGGACCTGCGCGTCTTGCTCGACCATACGGGCGCAGCCATGGTGGACTGCCGCGTATACGTTGGCAACATTGACTGGAAGGTCTCCCAGCGGGAGTTGCAGAGCCACATGGCTTCGGCTGGCGAGGTGGTCCGCGCGGAAATTTTCGAGAGGCTCACGCCGTTCTGCCGACGCCCACAAGGCGGGATGTGTGTCGGTGTCCTGGGCTGCCAGGGTGCTCCGAGGAGGGCAAATTGGAGGAGGATGACCAGGAAGAGGATGAGGAGAAGGAGCGGTATGACGGTGTGGCGAAGGAGGAAGACGAGGAGGAGTGGAGGAGGAACACCGTGGAGAGAAGTGAAGGCTTTGAGTGGCATGTGTCTAGGCCTCCCAAATGGGGTCGAAGTAGACGGTGTCGGAGGATCACGCCGCATCTAGGATGCATCGGTGATGCGGCTGGATGTGGAGCCCGATCTTTTCCACGTCGACTTCGCCGATACATCGCCGACGTCGACGATGCATTGCCGATGCATCGTTGATGCATTGCCGATATGTCGTCGGTGCGGCGCGATCATCCGACCCATCTCCTTCGGACCCTATCTGGGAGGCCTCGGATGGGGGAGGTGAGCCTCGAATCGCCGACAATGTGATTCCATGTCGGCCTTGCCGTCGGAATGATCATGTAATTCCATGGCGGCCCACATGTTTTTAAATCTGGGGAAGACTGGGATGAGGAGGAGTTCGAGAGAGAGAGAGAGAGAGAGAAGGAGAGAGAAAACATAACGAGAGAGAGATGTGTGTGTATATATAGAGAGAGAGAGAGAGAGAGAGAGAGAGAGAGAGAGAGAGGAAGAGAGAGAGAGAGAGAGAACGAAGAAGAGGAGGAGGAGGAGGAGGAGGTTTTAACATGCAAGCGTGCGGGTGACAGGGGAGGAATACCAACCCTGCTGCCTTTGGCTCAAGTGTTTAACGGCCGAAGCTACATAGACCTGCTTTGCCGTTCGGGAGTATAAAGGTGACCTATCGTTATCATTATTGCCAGGCTCCCGTGCAGAACCCTCCTCGGGGTTTTGCATGGTAGCGGAGCGCGGTTGCCATGGCGGCGGCAGCGGCGGCTGCGGCCAGACCTGGGCAGGGCGACCCGCCAGTTAATCTCAATGTGCCGGCAGACAGAGATGCATGGGTCAACATGGACCCGAATCGCTTCAACGATCTGTGCGAGCAAGCATACCTGAACGGAGACTTCAGTTACGTTCAGACGGCGCTACTCGCGAACCATTTCGGACTCGCAACGTTCATTAACGAGCGAGTGACACAGGATCGAAGGGAGGTATCGAACGCCGAAGCATTCCAAATGTTACAGAGTGCCCACAAGACCAACAGCATGCTGTTAGCGATCACAAAGAGAAACGCTGCACTCGAAAGGGATGCTCGCAGATTGGTGGAAAGAGTCACCGAGTTGGAGACCAACAGTGAAGTACAAGAAAAGTTGATCGAAAGGTTTGGCCAGATCTCGGAAGCGATTAAAGGAGGAAGCGGAAGCAAGCACGGGAGCAGTAAACCGATAAGCGAATATAAAGCATTACAGGCGCTAAAGAACTTCAGTGGAGAAAGAGCAAAGTTCAGAGACTGGAACGACAAGTTCTTGAACGCACTAGCACAAGTGAAGCCGAGTTACCGACCGGCACTGAAGATGCTAAACAAGAAGTTGGAGACGCTTGACGGAGTCGTACCAGAGGAAGACGATGACGACATTATACGCGTAATGAACGGCCGATTAACTGCAAGCGAGTACCTGAAGGCGAATCAAGCCAAACAGGCAGAGGACGACAACAAAGGCGAATATGAGTTCACCGAGGGAGACAAAACTCAGATGGAGGAAGACTTATGGTACATTCTGAACGAGAAACTTGAAGGTGCGGAAGCCAGAGGAAAATTAAAGGGACTGATGGATGGAGATGGAATCATGGCTTGGCAGAAGGTTTACAAATGGTACTCGGCGGTAACCGGAGCGACCCTATCATCAAAGATGACGCATGCCATGAATCCTGAGCCGCCCAAGAAGATCACTGACACCGTTACCCGACTTGAGGAATGGAGTGCATTGGCAGAAAACCTTGAGAAATATGGTAAAGATTACTCGCTGCCTCTTCCTTTTAAAGTCGCCGCACTCAGGGCCATAATGGTGCACGCGAACGACTGGTTCGACGAATGGCAGCAGGCATGTTGGCGAACGCCCGATGCGCTTAACATTGACTCATTTCAGAAATTGCATTCAAAGTGCGAAGACTGGGCGCGTAAAAAGAAACTTGACTCAGATACGAAAAATATGGATGCGATGGACATTGGGAACATCAACGAGATGAGTCAAGGGTCCGAAAATGTTTGGGACCAAACAGGATGGGTTGACGAAGACGGAAACTGGTGGTCAGAAGATGGATCGTGGAATTACGGGTCCTGGGCCAATGAGAGTGACGGTGGAGAATATGAAGAAATTGACGCCGTAAAGAAAGGCAAAGGCAAGGGAGCGGGCCCCAGGTGTTACAATTGTGGAGGCATGGGCCATCTAGCCAGAAACTGCACAATACCTAAACAGTTCACCAAAGGAGGTAAAGGTGGCAAGGGCGGAAAAGGCAAAGGTTACCGAGCTACTTGCGGATCCCATGTGAAAGGTAAGATCGGAGGCAAACAGGGTGGTAAAGGAAGTAGCTCGTGGGGTGGAAGTTACGGAGGCCAAGGAAAGTTCACCCCGCACAGCGAGCGTGAGTGTTACATGTGTGGCGCAAAAGGGCATATCGCCATTAACTGCCCGGGCCCCAAGAAGACCGCCAACGAAGTTGAGCAAGAGAAACCTGCAGTGAACACTGAGGGTGAACAAACCACCTCGTTCGGCCAACCGCAGCATGTTCTCAGCGTTGAGATGAAGGAAGCAATGAACGTGCCGCTAGACCAGCCCGCAACCGAGGAGGTTAACGAGAAATGGGATCTGCCCTACTACGCCAGAAAGAAAACGGCACGTAACAACGCGATGAATTTGAGAAGAATTTATCAGGAACACCAGTGTGACGGAGATTGTAATCATACTAGTCAATGGGACCAGAGAATAAGTAAAAGCGTAAGGCAGGAAAAAAGTTGGCTGGAGAAGTGCAAGGAAATTGGGCTAATTGAGATGCGGGGCTGTGATCCAGAGATTAACGCGGTGCCACCACCAAGTGCAACGCATGAGACGATCGTGGTTACCGTGGACTCCGGCGCATGCAATACAGTGGGACCCCCCAAAGTTGGCACTCATTTCCCTATTAAACATACAGACGCGTCAAAGCAGGGACGACACTACAGTGCAGCAAATGGGACCACGATAAAGAATTATGGTCAACGAGGGATCACAGGTAAAAATGAGCATGGGAACGGCGTCAGTATGCCGATCCAGGTAGCAGAAGTCAACAAGGTCCTGGGATCTGTCAGAGAGATGGTAAACGCTGGAAATAGTTGTGTTCGACAAGGATCTTAACGGGAGATACCTGAGCCACATCATGAACAAGACGACCGGTAAGTCCACGACCATTCATGAGAAGAATGGCACGTTCCAGTTCAACATCACGGTACCGAAGGGACCAGCGGAGGCCGTCAATCCCAGGAGTGAAGTGAGCGCAGCTGAGGGTTTTCCGCGGCCGGGAACCCTGGAGGCGGATCTATTCTACTAAGCCCCCCATCACCCGTAAGACCAAGCGAAAACTTAAACGTCTTTAATACCGAAAGAGACGAAGGGAGTGAAAGTGGGGGCAACGAGAGTGAGTTAAGTGATGTGGAAGATGTATTTGTGAGTGATGAAGCGGAGTTACCAAAGAAAGTTTATTGTGATATGAGGCCCTCAAAGGAGGAAGTTGAAGCGCATAACACGACGCATTTACCTTACCGAAGCTGGTGCCCACATTGCGTTAGAGGGAAAGCGCGCAGGCGCAATCACCGTAGACGCAAAAGAGAGGGGAACGGAAACGTGCCAGTGATTTCAATGGACGACATGTGGCTTAAAGGAAGAAAGGATGAAGGTGAAAGCACCAGCAGTGGCAATCCACTTTTAGTCATGCATTGCAGGGGGACCAAATTAACTTGGAGCAGAGTGTTGATGAAAAAGGGAGTGGACTCGTACTCGGTGAAGGTGGGATGTGACATGATAAGTTTTCCCGGATACAAGAGGGTGATACTCAAAAGTGATGGGGAAGCGGCAATCACGGCACTGGCTAATAGGATTAAAGCTTCGTGTGATCTTGACATGGGGGTTGAAGTTAGCCCAGTAGGCGACTCAAAGGCCAGCGGTGAAATCGAGAGAGCCGTTAGGACAGTGCAGGGTCAGGTCAGAACGTTAAAGAGCGCCTTGGATGCCAATTCTAAGACTGAGTTTGGTGAAAGTCATCAGATAATACCTTGGTTGGTGAGTTACGCGTCCTCTTTGATTAACAAGTTCACAATAGACACGGATGGGAAGACGGCCCATGAGAGGTGCAGGGGAAGAACGTTTAACAAGCAAATTCCTGAGTTTGGTGAGTGTGTCATGTATTTGAAGGCACCTGCACGCAAAGGCCGCGAGAAGCTCGAAATGAGATGGGAAAGTGGAGTGTTTCTAGGCATAAACGAGAAAAGTCAAGAGCTGATTATTGGGACGCCAAATGGTGCAATCAAGGCGCACGAGTTTAAAAGAAAAGGAAGTGATGCGGAAAGATGGAATATTGCAGAGATCACCGAAATAAAAGGGTTACCTTGGCAGCCTGACCCGAGTGCGGCGGGAATGGAATTACAGTCTAGGATCATGGTACCCATGGACCTACCAGAGCAAGAGTTAACTGCGCCTGAGACGAAGCCGCTCATTGCACGAGGGATTGCAGTTAAAAAGCACGAATACTTGAAAATGGGACCGACACCGGGGTGTTACGGATGTAAATGCCTCGTGAGAGGAGACAAAGAGCACAAACCGCATAACGCTGATTGCAGGGCTCGAGTTATTGAATGGTTAAAGAAACAAGAGAGTCCGAACATCCAGGCAAGGCTAGCATCTGCACAACTAAGACTTGAGAGTAAAAGTCGTGTACCAGAAAATCGTGAACAAGAATCAGAAAGTCAAGCGAAGAAACTGAGGGTCAATGTACCACCTCCGCCGAGCGCCAAAGTTGAGGAACCTAAGGACGAGTGGGTAATAAAAGGAAACAAAGTTATATGCCAGCACCGACGACCGAGGAAAGAGTCAGCCTTCCCAACCCACGGTGGGTGTCCAGTAGATTGGGTCAGACTTAAGCCCAAAAGATATACTCATGCGATCATGATTGACGGCGGCAAGATACATGAGCACGAAGATGCTTGGTATGGTGAAGATGGAGACGATCAAACATGGGCTATGGAAAACCCCTTTAACGGTTACTGGACCGGATGGACCGAGTTCGAAGTGGAAGATGAAGAGATGAAAGATCCCCCAAGTAAACCCATTAAACGAAAAGCAGAGGACGATCATGACGAAGAAGACCAACAGGCAACTCAGCATCGTCAACTTGATATGGAACAAGATGAAGAAATGTCAGAAGTAAACGACATCAGATTGGGGCTCAACATGATGGGATTTGACTCTGAGCTGGTTGAGTGCTTGACAAGTGGGGAATTGAACATTGTACGTCAATTAAACGAAGTAAGGAGAGCCACCAGGCGCTATGGGGCAGGCCAACACGAGACTCAGGCGCACGTGACTGAGGCGTATTCGCCGGTGAGAGTTACTGGAATGGCAGGAAAAATGGGATTGATACCGGGATTAGCAATGGACTTAACGACGCGAGACCAACATGGTAACCCATGAGACTTTAATGTGCCAGCTATGCGTGTGAAAGCGAAGAAGATCGTCAAATCCAAAGCAGCCCTGTTACTGGTGGTGAGCCCCATGTGCGCAGCTTTCAGCAGACTTCAGACGTTCAACTTTAAAAGATTAGGTGCTGACCGTTTGAAACAGATGTTTGATTACGGGATCAAGCATTTGACGTTTGCGATGGAGCTTTGCGAAATTCAACGGCGAAATGGGTTATACTTTCTGTTTGAGCACCCTGCAGGGGCAACCAGCTGGGGCACTTCAACGGTGCAAGGGTTGCTCAGAAACAAGGATGTCAAAGTATACGATGGAGATTTGTGCTGTTACGACTTAAAGCAGATAGTCAAAGGCGAAGGGATGTTCATTAAGAAACCGACCAAGTTCATGACAAACAGTTCAGCCATAGGCCATGAGTTAAGTTGGAGATGTAAAGGGCAGCATCGCCACATGGAGTTAACTGGTGGCGGTAGAACCCACAGATCAGAGGTCTACCCAGACAAGTTGTGCCGAGCGGTACTGAAAGGACTTGTAAAACAAATGAAGATCGACGGTCGTCAAGGGGGTACATTTAAAGAAGAAGAAGCAACGAGCATGGAAGTCGACGAAGAAAAACAAAGTGAAGCGCAGATAAGCGAGATTAACTGGGCATGTGAACATGAGAACGAAGATAGGAAGCACAAGCACCAGTTAACGTGGACGAGAAGAGATTATGGAACACAAAGATTAATGCTACCGGGACCAAATGGACCACAATGGAGTTCATGCATTAGGAGAATTACCGCTGACATAGATACCGGGAAGATTATCGAGGACAGGCCTATGAACGAGATCACAGGGAAAGAGAGAAGGAGCTGTGCATGTGAGCATGAGGGATGGCTCAAGACGCCTAGCACATGTGCGGCGTGCGAAAGAACTGGTACAGTTAACCCTCTCCCAATGAACATGATCAACGTTGTCCACAAAGAAAATGGAGAGATCACTCAAGCCTGGGATGATGTCACAGGAAACGAGCTCGACCCTAAATTGACTGTAAAATCACGCCAAGAAGAAATGGAACAATTCAGAAAACACAAAGTTTACGAGAAAGTGAAGGAGGAAGTGTGCTGGCAAATCACGGGGAAGGCGCCCGTCGGAACCAGATGGATAGACATCAACAAAGGAGATGAGTTAAGCCCAGACCACAGATCAAGGCTAGTAGCCCAGCAGGTTAAATACAATTCCAAAGAAAAGAACATATTCGCAGCTACACCTCCACTGGAGGCACAAAAACTGCTTTTCTCAATGGCAGTTACCGAAGGAGTTGGATTCACGAATGGTGAGCGTGAGAAAGGATTAAAGTTAGCATTCGTTGATATCAAACGAGCTTACTTGTACGCCCCAGCAAAGAAAGACATATTTATCAGGTTACCAGACGAGGACTATGAACCAGGTAAGTGCGGAAAACTGTTAAAATCAATGTACGGAACCAGAGACGCTGCGAGCAACTGGGAAGACTGTTGCATGGACTTTGCTAACGAGGCTGGGTTCAAGAGCGGAATTGCGTCACCATGCGTGTTCAAGCATGAGAGTCGAGCGTTATGGTTAACAGTTCATGGAGATGATTTCACGCTGTTAGGAGGTGATCATGATCTCGACTGGTTTGAAAATAAAATTAAGGAGGAGTTTGAAGTAAAGGTGAGAGGGCGACTTGGACCAGGGAAGGGGGACATGAAGGCGATCAGAATTCTTAACAGGATTGTGGAATGGACGAAGGAAGGATTGAGATATGAGGCAGATCAAAGGCATGCAGAGATAATTGTGAAAGAGCTTGAGCTAGACGGAGTAAAAGTGAGGACTGAAGTGCCAGGTGAGCGAATTCCAGTTGAAGAGGGAGATGAGGTGGAACTTTCGCCCAACATGACTAAGATATATCAAGCGTTGACGGCCAGAGCAAATTACTTAGCTCAGGACAGGTCTGACATACAGTATTCTGTGAAGGAACTTGCTAGGACCATGTCAAAGCCAACGATGAGTTCTTGGAAGGGTTTAGTCAAGTTAGGAAAGTATTTGAAGTACCACAGTAGAAGCAGCTATGTGTACCAATATCAGGGGCAGCCCCAAGAATTAACGATTTGGACCGACACGGATTACGCAGGATGTAAGCGAACCAGGAAGTCTACGAGTGGAGGGGTAGTAATGTGGGGTAAACATCTTATAAAATCTTGGAGCACGACTCAGAGTGTAATCGCATTATCGTCAGGGGAAGCAGAGTATTATGGACTAGTGAAAGGAGGATCAGTGGGTTTAGGACTTCAGGCAGTACTAAGAGATTTTAACTTGGAAGTTGAGATTACCATGAAGAGCGACGCCACGGCTGCGATTGCCATTGCGAGCAGGCGAGGCTTGGGGAAAGTAAGACATATCGAAGTGTGTCAATTGTGGTTACAGCAGAAAGTAATGGAGGGAGTGCTTCGCATTGTGAAAGTAGGAACACACGAGAACGCAGCGGATGCGTTGACCAAGTATGTCAGTCGTGAAAGCATGAGCGCACACCTACGAAACACGAATCAATGTGCATTAACAGGTAGGCATGAGCTTGCGCCAGCTACCGAATGTTGATGTTCGCAGCTCATTTCTGTCAAGCAAACTGCAGCTATTAAAGGCCTTCTCCACCCATTACCTCTTACTCTTGGGCGTGAACGAAGGCATGGCGGCTCCCCAGGTCAACCTCACCATTAACGGCTCCATGGTCGACCAGAGCCCGGCTGGGGATGGACCGGTTACGCGTGAGAACCTCAACCGCCGTGTTGACGACATCGTGCACGTTGCTCACGCGTTTACCGTAACCCTCACTAACATGGCGATCAACTTTCACGGAGCCTACGACAAACACGTTGACGAGGTGCAAAGGGCCGCGGATGACATGGCGAAGAGGATCGAGGACTTAACGCGGCAGAACGAGGCGCTGATCCAGTCCAGTGACGACGTCAACGAGAATCTCCAAAGGGCGCAAGCGGAGATTAACGCTCTGATGGCGACGATTACGGACCTGAACATCCAGAATCGTGACTCGGGGGTTAACACGGCGGAGAATGCAACCAAGTATAGGCGCATCAACGACAACATTGGTTACCTCCTGAACACCGCCAAGCGCCTTACCGAGAACATCGCGCCCCTGCAGGACTTCGAGGGTAAACGATATGCGGCACTGCGCATGTTGGTGGGAGTAACCGAGCGGCTCGAAGGATTACAGAAGTTCTTGCATGACCCGAACAACTCCCCGGTTACCATCATCCCGCAGGTGCCTCCGCCGTTACCCGAGCTGCCCCCAACGGCAGTGGCCGCCAAGGCGCCTCCCACTGCAGTCAACGCGGCGGCCGAGGCCAGCAAGCCTCTAGCCCGAGCTGCCGCGGCCTCGGGTGCACCCCCGGCTCGGGGCTTTACCGGCACCACGCCCAAGACCGGAGGGTTCGGTCGATCCGTGTCGCCGAATAAGATCCCGCAGTCAACGTCGCCTCAACCTGTTTACAAGAAAGCACCCAAGGCCATGCATGAGCGTAAACGGGAACTGGAAGAGTTACCGCAGATGGGAATGAAGATGGATGAAGATCGTGCGCAGGGCAGTCAACGTGACGAAGTACCAAAAGGTCCTGCCCCAGTGGTGAACGCGAGGGCGCCCAAGCCGCCTCCTCCAGGCCTTGGCGGGTCAGGTGCATCGAGCAGTGTTAGCGGCATGAATCCCCCGCCTCCTGTGCCCAAGAAGTTATCGACCCAGTACGTTCCTCCGCCGCAGCCTCAAGCTGTTAACCGTACGGACGAGCAGCTTGCGGCATGCTCGCGGAACGTTGCCAGGGGCATGTACCGCCCATTGTACCGCGTCAACGGCCGCATGCCTATGGTGAACGACAGGAGCGAGGACCACGACGTCAACTACAAGGTGGAGCCCGACCCCAGGGAAGTAGTCGCGTTAACGATGAAGACGCGCGAGAACTGGCGCAGGTTCGAAGGCAACTTCGTCGGACATGTGGCCAAAGAGGGGTTAACGACTCCCGGTGGTCGGTCTTTTCAGGGCAACGCGGGGCGGGAGCTTAACGACTACGATGAGGTGTTCGTCGACATTTACGGGCAGCACGCTTACGGCTTCCTCGGTTACTCAGTGTTGAAGGGCCCGTGCAGCTGGAGATCTCAGTTGACGGAGAAGGAGCTGGCCAAGCACGACGAGTGGGTTGACGCGGTCGGGCACGTACAATCCCTGTTCGACGACGAGTACGTGCCGCCAATCCACGTTGACGATCTCCACCCAGTGTGGTTCGACGTTCACAGCTGCCCAGATACACAGGTTTACGTCAACAAGGTACCAGAAATGAACGAGAAGCAGCTTAACGGCCTTCTGCTAACGTGGGCAGGGATGCTGCCCCACGGCAACCCCACCGTGGTCTCCGTTAAGCACCTGGTGGAAGACACTTACGGGCCGCACGGTTACATCTCAACTGGGGTTACCGTGATCAGGTTTGCGACGCACGACCTTGCCAAGCTCTATTGCCGTTACATGAACGGGCTCCAGGTGTATTACCGCAACTACTTCATCGAGGATCTCGAGGTCAGGAGCACCGAGGAGTTAAAGGGCAGCATCAACAAGCCTCCGGTTTACTGGCACCAGACCATCCTAGACGTCGCTCTTAACGATCAGGGGTCCACGAGGGCACTTTACCGTGACAACTGGCCTGCTGATCACATCACCGAGCGTAAAAGTGACCACCGCGAGAAGCTCTGCTGGTTTGGATGGTTGCCGTGCGACGACTTCCCCAACTGGCTTACCGACCCGGCCTGGACTGTGAACCCGTTTACCGGAGTTGCGGTCGAAGAGCACCTCCGCAACAATCCAGGTGGTGAACCTCTGCTGAAGGCCCCCCACGCCAGTTGCTGGAGGGCCATCGGCACTTACCACAACATTGTTGACGGGTCCACCAAGAGCTTTGACGAGGGGTGCTGGCTGGACGACGAGGAGCGCATTAACGCGTACCTGGACACCGACTATTACAGCCCGACGCAGGCCCTTAACAGGGTGTCGTCCTATACGGCGGCCAGCGTGGGGCACCGTGGTTTACCGAAGTCCAGGGGCGCGCGTGCTCCGTCAGCGAGGCGCCCGCGCCGCTCGTAAACGGTGACAGGTGACCGGCATGCTTTTCTTTTACGCTCTCCCTCATCTCCCCTCTCAACCAGGCTTAACAATAGCGTTGCAGTAGACTATTGAGCTGAATCTATATGCATGTGCATCTTTTATAGTTACCGCAGGTATTGGCGCATAAAAAGCAAAAGCAATAAATGCTAGCCTGCCATGTGAACTTTTGATGCTACATTTAAACTCGTAACTGCTTGAATGTTTACTTGAGCTCATGTTGCATGTCTGAGAGACGTGGTGCTCGTGAACGTTGTTACGAGATATTTCGAATTCGGTAATATAACGATGTCCATACAGCCTGTTGCTTGATTTAACCTGTCTTTGCGTTTAGAGGCACCTCCCCGTCAGCCAATGCGGACTGGCGTCCGAGGGGAGGTGTTAACATGCAAGCGTGCGGGTGACAGGGGAGGAATACCAACCCTGCTGCCTTTGGCTCAAGTGTTTAACGGTCGAAGCTACATAGACCTGCTTTGCCGTTCGGGAGTATAAAGGTGACCTATCGTTATCGTTATTGCCAGGCTCCCGTGCAGAACCCTCCTCGGGGTTTTGCAGGAGGAGGAGGATGAGGACCAGTGTAAACGCAAGAGTTGCCAATGATGTTGGAATAACCCCTCCCCCAGGCTCCCTCTTCACAGGCCCCAACAAGGGTTCATTTGCACTGAGGGAACTACCTCGTTGCAAGGCAACCGTTTGAAGACCCTGAAGCGTGCCAAAACTTTGTTCTTGGGATTCCAGCACAATGGATGAACTTGACCGTTGCGTCTTGACGTTCCTGCATCGTGCCAAATCGTCTTTCCTGGGACTTGAACACCGCGAACCAGTGTAACTGTTGCACCCTCATAATTCAGAGTTCTTCCACAACATCATTTCCAGTACGTTGATCATGGGAGCCCGTCAAACTTTTTCTTGCACATTTGAAGCAGGAATGTGCGCGGCGTTAAGGCGACAGCCACATGTTGAAAATAAACAGCCCTCAATCCGTGAAGCTCTTGCACATTTGAAAACGAGCGTACGTGGCGCTAATACGAGTTCCACATTTTGGGACATGAAATCGCCCTCAATCCGTGAAGCTCTGGCAAATTGTATAAAACACGAGTGTGCGTGGCGCTAAGGCGATAACCAAATTTTGAAAGCCACCCGCCCTCAACCCGTGAAACTCCTTGCAATTTGTTAAAAGGAATGTTTGTGGCGCTGAGGCGAGAGCCACAATTTGAAAAGCACTCGCCCTCCATCTGTGAAGCTGTTGCCGACTTTTATGCTTCAGGGTTATATATGGAGAGGAAGTCTCAGGCGAAACGCCCGTTCCGCCCTAACAACTGGCCTCGGGGTGCGACAGGGAGCAGTTATGTATAAGGAAAACGAATGGAGGAGGAGGAGGAGGCGGAGGAGGAGGAGGAGGAGGAGGAGGAGGAGGAGGAGGAGGCGGGAGGATGCGGAGGCGGAGGAGGAGGAGGAGGAGGAAGAGGCGGAGGAGGAGGAGCAGAAGGAGGAGGAGGCGGAGGAGGCGGAGGAGGCGGAGGAGGCGGAGGAGGAGGAGGAGGAGGAGGAGGATGAGGACGAGGACGAGGACAAGGAAGAGGAAGAGGAATAATATTAATATGTACATCAATAGTGACAATACGACTTTTAGTAGTAGTAGTAGTAGTAGTAGTAGTAGTAGTAGTAGTAGTAGTAGTAGTAGTAGTAGTAGTAGTAGTAGTAGTAGTAGTAGTAGTAGTAACAATAATATTAAGAATATGACTACTAATAACATCAGCATGCTAGTAAGAAAAAACAGAAACATCACACATAAGCATAAGCAACAACCGAATGATAATAAGACAGTTAATACTGATAATAAAAGGGAGTGCCTGTACTGGGTGGGTGAAACGCAGGGAGCAAGGGCTGTGCTGAGTGGTGGCGGACGCATGCGGGCGGTCCCACTGGGGGCTTCGGTGGAGCTCCCTATGGGGCCACGAAACGCTGCGGTGGGTGGGTGAAACGCATGGAAGAAGGAGGAGGGAGGGGAGGAGGGGGAAGAGGAGGAGAGGAGAAGAGGAACGCGGGGACCGTCTCTTCAAAACGAGGACCCAACACCACAGGATGGTTGGGAACAAACCACACCGCCCCACCGACGGCCCCCCATGTTGCGCTACGACCCACTGGGGGCCGTAGCGTTAAGTAAGGCCCATGGGGCCGTGGGTGGGATGGTGTCGCTCGTTTTCTGGCCCACTGAGCCCAGTCAGTCGCTTGGGACAGGTTCAGCCATGGCCCCTGGCGAGCGGGGGCCAGCGGATTCGAGCAGGACGACGGCAGGTCGAAGGGCGCCGGGATCGTCGAGTACAGGACTAGGGAATCGTAAGACTCGGGTTCGCGGGAGCTCGGAGTCTTTACCAGCCTGCAACATATCTCTATCCTTAGGGTTGACATCTCCTCATATCGGAGCTGATCTGAAGCATTCCCTCAGTCTCTGAGGGCACATCCCGAAGATTGTCATCACCTGCGGCTCCCCGATTTCAGGGATGTCAGATCTCGCGTGAGGCAGCGGCCCGCCTCGCGCGAGGCGGCCAAGGCTGCCGAGGCCCCGCGTGCCTCGCGTATCCAGCGGTGGCGGCGGCAGCGACGACGAAGAGCGGCGGCGGCGCTCAGAGGAGGGCGAAGTGAGACAAGGGTGGTTGGCCGTCGGGGGTCCCTACTCGCCACGGCAGAACTCGTGTTTGCCGACGCTGCTTGTCGAGCCCGTCCTGGATTTCGACGGTCCAATTTTCGTGGGATGTCTGCCGTGGGAGCGTCAAAGCTCAGATTGGGTCTCGTCATCTTCCTGGCGGCCCCGTCAGGCGAACCCGAGTCACCCGACCCGCCCCGAGTCGTCCGTCGCCCTGGCAGGACCCCCGAGGCCGCCGAGAACGCTATCGCCACCCTCAACGACTCCAGCCTCGGAGCGCGCCCTATCTTCGTCAGGGAGGACAGGCCGGCCCGGGGGGATCCGTGAGCAGACCGTGAGATCCGAGCGTTGCATGTTTTTTCGGACCGGGCGTTTTCGCCCAGTGTCGGGCCCGGGGGCCATCACAGATCGATTTGGTTCGAACAGTGCAGCAGGAAGGCGGGGTCTATGGCTCCGGCTGTGCTGCTCCGCGATGCTGCCGTTCTTGCGCAGCGCAGGGTCTCAGGGACGGTTCTGGCCTCCGAGATCGAGGAAGCGGAAACGACATCTGCATGGACTTTCGGAGGTCCGTGCCGATTTCTCGGGTCGGCGCTGGGCACTCCTGGCGGTGCCTCTGGCGCCGCACCTGGCGCGCTCCGTGCGCGAGGCTGGGGTGTGTCCAGCGCTGGTCCAAGAAATCCGCGCGGAACTCCAAAGGTTTTTATTTGTACAGTTTTTTTTCTCGTTATGAGAGCTATTATTGTACCCCTCTCGCCCCTTTGTTTTTGGCTGTCTGCTATTTTTTGTTATGACTGGTCGGGCCACAGTCTCGGAGATGGTTTTCAGAAGTCTGACCACGTTCGCCATCATTGTTTACCCTGCCCCCTCGTCTTGGCAGGGGCAGCTCTAAGGGGAAGGGCAAGGACAAGGACAAAGACAGGGGCTACGACAGGGACAAGGGCAAGGGCAAGGGCAAAGGCAAGGGCAAGGGCAAGAACGTCAACCCAGACGACGAGGGGCGGCTCCTGTACGTAGGGAATCTGCCGTTCCGATGCTCTTGGCAGGATGTTAAGGATGTCTTCAAGGAGGCCGGGCCGGTGATCCGCGTCGACATCGCGGAGGGCCCAGACGGGAGGTCCAAAGGCTACGCCACGGTCTTGTACGAGACCGAGGACCAGGCCCAGGGCGCGATCGACAGGTTAAACGGGAGGGACTTCCAGGGCCGCAGTCTCACGGTCCGAATGGAGACGTTTGGCTGAGGGCGGCGTGGCCGCCGAGAAGGGTGTGTTCGCCGAGAAGCGGTGATGGAAGGTGAGGCTACCTTCGGTTGATGGCTTCGCGCGCAGGAGGAGGGTGTGTTCGTCGATCGCACGGCGCATTCAGGGCACGAGTTGATATTGTTTTTGTCGGTTGCATGGGAAGGGTGTGTTCGTGAGGCGTGCTGATGGCGCGATTGAATCGCGCCAGGGCACGGAATCTTTGATAATTCACGTGCCGCATTACTTTCGCAAGACGGAAAAAGAGAAGCGCAGGCTGCCTTCCTGTCCCCTTCCGTTTTCTCCTCCTGCCCCGGCCCTTTTGCCCACTTGTCGGCACGGGTCCGACGCTGGGTGGGGTGTGAGAGCCGAACTGCAGATGTCAGACTCGCCAGCTCCAGGAGTGCAAGTCGGTGGAGAGCGAGGGGGGGAAACGAGAAGGAGAAGGCCTTCTCTGAAGGCGGCGGGACTTCTCAGAAGCCCTCGAGCCTTCCGAGAAGTTTTCTATGTCTTCGGAGAAGGCTGAGAAAGCTTCTCAGAAGGCCGCGGGACTTCCCAGCCTTCTAAGAAGGCCAGCCCTGTCTTGCCTCCCCCCGGGCTCGCCGCCGAGCAGGGGTCTTCTTTTTGTGCAGGCCCCAGTCTCAGGTTGAGACTGGTCTGGAGATGGCTGGCTGCTGCGTAGCTCGGGGAGCCGTCGCAGCGACCCAGGTTACCCTGAAGGACCAGAGTCTGGACGTTCACAGGTAATACCCTCGTGGTTTGGAGGCGTCGAGGTCTGCAGCAGCGATATGATGGCGCTGGGGCGCCGGCCTCGAGAAATACCGGCGGCCTCGCATACGGCGACGGTCTGTGGGGTTGAGCATTCTTTTCGCTGCGCCTGCCTGGGCGGTTATGGCACTTTGTTGCAGGAAGTCTCCTGGTGGACGAGCAGCGGGGTGTGCGAGAATCATCAAGGACGGCGCGCGTTTTAAAATCATCCAGACGAGTGGGTGGCAGCAGCAGGGCGGCTCGTGTTGCCACGTCCGCAGCATCCCGCGCAAGTCGCGCTCCGGCGCATGCTGTGACCCTGCCCCCTGATCCTGACCCTCTCGGTGGACTTCCGGAAGTACCCTGGCCCTCGGGCCCCGGCTTTCCAGTTGGCTTCTGTGAGAGTGCTCTCGGAACGCGAGAGAGGAGAAGCCAGGCCCAGGAGGAGCCGACGAAGACATTCGGGCGGGTGGTAATGCGGGGTGACTGAACTGGGGTGTGAAGACAAAGGGCTCTAAAGGGGCCCTTTAGGGCCCCTTTCGGGCCCCTGCTTAATACAAAAGGGGGCCTGAAGGGCTCCATAGGGCACTTTTCTTCACCCCACCAGGTAGATCACCCCCCAGTACCACCCGAGACATGCTGCTCGTCCAGGGGCGGACTGCGGCCGTGATCTGGCCGCTCGGGCAGACCATGCACAAAAAGTCGTTCCCGAGGCGCGCCGAGCGGCCGCAGTGCCCTCTGCCCACCGCCCGAGGAGGCGCCTCGCGGCACGTGCGCCAAGCGGACCGATGCCTCTGCAGGAGAAGGCAGGGATCGGATAACTAGACCTACGCCGGCCCCGGCCGACCCTTAGGTTTCAGCTTTTTCTCGGATTTCTCACAGTCGGCTTTCGTCGGTCTTCCAGCCTCGGGATACCTTCCACCGGCTGCGCCTCGCCGCGACACGTTCCGGAGGTGCCCGGACCGTCCCAAAACCGGGCCACAGGCTGGGCCCATGAGCTGTGCGTATGCCCCCCGCACAAGCCAGGAAGGCGTGTGCACCGATCCTGGGCCCAGGATGGGCCTCGGCCCAGGACCACGTGTGGGCGTGCACTTGGCCCCCCCCGCCCCCGCAGCATCCCCGCCGTTTCCGCGGGACCCATCCACCGTCCCCATTCGGCCTCTCGACCAGTCCCTGCCGGTCGGGAGAGCGCCTCCCGCGCCGAGCTCGGGGCCTCCCACCCCGCGCGGCCCCCCCCCCGCCGCCTTCCCTGGCGCAGTGGCCTCGAGCAGACCGCACCCGTGGCAAGCGAGCGGGCCAGCGTCCGCGCGCGGGCACCTCCCAGTCAGGCCTGCGGCTCCCGCCGCCCCTCGAGCCAGCCGCACTTGCCGTAAGCGAGCGGACTGGCGCCCGCGCCTGGGGCGCCTCTGGTCAGGCCGCGGGCCGGAGGGAGGACCCCGCGACCACCAGGGCTCACGCCTGCGGCGCACGCCGCCCTCGTGGCCCGAGGCCCGGCCGCAGCAGTTCTCGGACCGCCCACTGGCGCCAGGACTGCTCGCGCCGCTCGCCCCTCTGCGGCACGCGCTCCCGTGCCGCACGTGCGGCGGCCTGGGTGCGGCCCATGGAGGCCCACCGCTGCCGGGGCGGGCACGACCGCCACGTCAGTCCTCGGGCCGCCCACTGGTGCCAGGACTGTTGACACCGCTCGCCCCGTCGGGGTGAGCGCTCCCGTGTGGCCCAGGCATCGCCACCAACACCGAGATCGGGATCATCTTCCCTCGGCGGAGACAACCGCCGATGTTGGTGCTGGTGCCTCCTGTCTGGGCGAGAAGTCCCGGGGGTGCGAGCGACGAACATCTCCGTATCCACGAGCTCGTGTGTTTCGTGCTGCGTGCGGCGGCCTCGCTGCGGCCCGTGGAGGCCCACCGCCGCCGGGACGCGCACGGCTGCGCTCGTGCGCGCGCGCGCCCGCGCCGAGCTGGCCTGCCTGCGCCGTCGGCCCTCGTGCCGCCTCGGGGCGGAGGTGGGCACGACTCGGTGAGCAGGGCCGCCTCCACCCAGAGTCAGTGCGGCGGGCGTGCGAGCAGTGCTCGCACACTGGCCGCGTCCCTGGAGCGGTGCCGCCCCGCCGTGGTGCCCTGGCGCACGAGCACGCCTCGCTGCCCCCGACGCTGCAGGGGCAGCGGCGCGCGCGTCGGGCACCTCCCCTCCCCGGATGCCTATCAGCATCACGCAGCCGAACGAGCAAGCGCACCTGCGTCTACCATGTGCGCGTCGGCCCCACTGGTGCGGCGCGCGCGCTCAGAAGTTTCACACTGCATGCTCGGTGGCGGGCTCTGGCCATACCGCCTGGGGTGATGATGTACTGTGAGATGCCTGTAGTGTCTGTTCTGCTCGGGCGCCCATCTCCAAGGTGGACGTGCCGAAATCGTATGTCTTTTTGCATCCTCGGAAATCTGCACCGACACCAGCACAGGGGGGGTGTCTCCACTTGGTGCTGGTGGTAATCTTTCGGCCACCCAAGCAGCTTGAGTCTTGCCACCGTCACCGGGATCGGGATCATCTTCCCTCGGTGGGGACAGCCGCCGGTATTGGTGTTGGTGGCAACCTCTGAGCCTTCTGCCTGGGTGAGTCCCCGGAGTCCAAGCGCCTTGGGCCACAAGCGACGAACATATCCGTATCCATGAGCCCGTTTGTTTTGTACCGCGGCGAAATTGGTCGTTACAGGGGGTGAGGGGGGAGGGAAGCGGTAATGTTGCGATTTCTCATGCGGCGTCTGGGAATGGCTAATGATGACGGGGAATCGTTGGGGAGAGCGAGGGATGGGTCAGTGCACCCGTGAGAGTAGCTATGACTGTGGGACGTGGGAGTGCCTGGAGATAGCTGGGATTACCAAGGGGTGCGGCGAATGCAAATCGCGAAGTTACT
Organism: Prorocentrum cordatum; assembly: GCA_963575745.1. Lineage (NCBI taxonomy): Eukaryota > Dinophyceae > Prorocentrales > Prorocentraceae > Prorocentrum > Prorocentrum cordatum. The sequence goes on from CAUYUJ010018414.1 coordinate 49,880, forward strand.
GGGTAGCCTGCTGCTTCCAGGCACGCTGTGGAGATCGCGGGCCATCGCGGTGCTCTGCAGCATCCCAGGGTGCTCGCATTGTGCACCGTGGTGTCCATAGGCGTGCTCACGAAGACGACGACGAGGCTGGCTAACTCCTGCCTCGAGGCCAGGGGCGCCCAGACCACCCTTGGAGTCAGTTCGATCATTGAAATCCGATCGACGAGATACTTTGTGCCTGGCCCCGCCATCATACTCCGTCCTCGCTCCTCCTCCGCCATCCGGTCCTCTTCCCTCCTCCCTTGCTCCTCCCCCTCTCTTCACTCCTCCTCGTCATCTTCCTTCTCTTCCTCTTCCTCGCCCTCCCCCTCCTGCGTTTCTCGTCGTCCTGTTCGTCCTTCCTCACTGTCCTACTCTTCCGGGTCGTCCAGGTCCCTCATGATGACATAGCTGTAGTAAAAACGTAAAAACAAGTAGTTTGGACATGGCTCCGCTTTCCTCGCCCCTCCTGTCTCCTCGTCCCTCTCTCCTCTCTCTCTCTCTCTCGCTCTCTCCTTTGGGCACCAGAGAGTACCTTCGAGCACTGGCAGTGCGCCTGTGTACACCTCAATCTGCCCGCGAGCACCACCAACGTGCCAGAGAGCGCCACAGTGTGATTGCGACCGGATGCGCGCGAAGCCCGACCCTGCCATTACCACAGTGGCTTGCGAGCGCCACACGCATGCTCAGCATTATGCCACTAGTACCACGATACCTTGCGAGCGTCGCGATTTGCTTGCGGTCGCCAACCAGGTGCTTTTGAGCGTCCCGGCGCGAATCGGGACATTATCAGATGGAGTGGTGGCGCTAACGGCCGTCATCGCGAATCTAGTAGAAACGCGTCCCATCCCCTCTCGGTCTGGATGCCGAGGTGCGTTCCCACGGATACGCGGTTCCATTGTTACGTTTCGCGCTGAGCATCCACGCAGAGCCGCTGTGTATCCATGGATTCTAAATCGCAAGGCCCGCGAATTGGGCGTCGTGTAGCTTTTCAGGCCTGCTGGTGCGTTCCCCCTCCTCGAAGAACTTGTCACGAGCCCCCAGTGCCAGTTCCGTCCCTGCGCCAGATTCTTGCTCGGCCGCGTTGCAAAGTCTGTTACAGTGCAGCCGTCACCGGCCAGCACATCCCTCACCCTTCGGACGCCCCCCCGCACGGACCCCCACCGGAGGTCTCCAGAAACACCCGGAGGCCTCCAGAGGCTCCTGGGGAGCTCCAAGGGGCAGTCCTGGGGCCAATCCAGGGGCGGCCCCAGAAGGGAGGTGGGATTCCAGGGCTGTTCAGGGCCCTTCACTGGGGCCCCCCTTGGTCGAATAGGGGATCGACTACAGAATTGATTTACCCCAAACATTCTTTAAGTCGAATCTACGAGAAGTGCGTAGGATGCTCCGTATATCGACGGAGTTTGGGGTATACCAATTCTGTAGTCGATCCCCTACTCGCAGCGGAGCGCGCACGACTCAATCGTTCTGCTTCCGCTCCTGCTTCCCCCTGCGGGCTGAGGCCGGAGGGCGGGGAGAATCTCCGGGTGAGCTCGCCGACGATGCCGCGAGTTCGCCTGCGCAAGGTCGCGAGTGAGCGCCCCCGCTTCCAGAGCACCGCGCCGCGCGGGCGGCCTGCGTGAGCTGCGGCGTGAGGTCGCCATGCCACCTCGCGTAAGGCCTGCTGACCGCTTTCGCCGCCCACGGGTGCCCTGCCGCGGCCCTGCCCCCGGCCCTGGCCCCCCCCGCCCTCGGCGCGAGGTGCAGGACGCTGCACCTGGGGCTCAGGTCCGGCTTCTACCGGACGCTCGCCGCCGGCGGCAAGGCTCGCGCGGCCCAGGGATCCAGTGCCTCCGGCGCACGCGGAGGCTGCAGGGCCGAGGCCTCTCGTCGATTTCGGCCGCTGGGGGCCCCCGGCGGGCCCTCGGGCCGTCAGGGAACGACTCCGGATGCAAAGCCGGCCCTGGGGAGGGGGTCGGGCCTTCCCTGGGGACGACGCGTGGGAAACTCAATGCATGGGATCTCTGGGGAGGCGGGGGGGTCAGGGGCCGCGTTGGGGGGGGGGGGGGGACTGGCCCAGGGCTGGGGAGAGCATCGACCCCCTGGCTGCCCCAGTCCGCGCACGGGCGTGGGCCCCCCCCCCATCGAGGGCGTCTTGCCGATTCCAGGTCGCGCCGATCTATCGGCGATGCATCGCCGATTCCAAGTCTGAGGTTCCGCCCCGCCCCTTCCGAGCGAGTTCCCCTCTGGAGGAAGGGAGGGGGGCGGGGAGGGAGAGAGGGGAGTAGACGAGGGTCTGTGGGCGCCGGGCTAGCGGGCGCTCCGCGCATCACTCTTGGCTGAGTGCGGCAGCATACGCGTTGAGAGCCAGGCGCACCGGCGAGAAGGGTGCGACGGAATGGACGACGAGGTACGTGGTATCCGAGCTTCGCTCGGTGCTGCGTCGCGCATGGGGAAGGCGACATTGGCGGGACGCCGCTGCGCGGAGCACGAGAGGCTCCCTGCATGGTATCCCAGAAGGGGCCCTGAACGGCAACCACGGTCCGTATGCCAGGCGGTGGCCCCAGCCCTGAATGACAGCCTGACGGGTGGACCGAGACAGAAGTGCCCCAGTGGCGCAGTAGCAAACCCAGGGTGGCGAGCACGGCCAGCTGGTGGCCCCAGGGCTGGTGGCGCAAGCCCTCGACCTGTACCCTCCGCACCTTCCGCGCGGAAGGTGCCGCCGCGATGTGGCCGACGCGGCTGCCGCTGCGGCCTCGACGGTGGCCGCCGCTGCGGCCGCGGCGGCGGCCGCGGCAGCGCGGCACCTGCCGTGCGGAATGTGCGGAAGGGTGCAGGTTGAGGTCGAGCACGTAGCGAAATCCGAACCCTACCCCCGCTTCCCAACGATTTGGGAGTATCGATGGTTGGCGGGGGTAGGGTTCGGATGTCGCCACCTACGGTAGGTTCGCGTCGCGTCGACCAGCGGCGACCCTGCCGCTAGCGTTCAACGTTGAGTGCCGCCAGCGACTCAGAATCGTTCAATATTGAACCCGCGGAGCGACCCAGAATCGTTCAAGATTGCATGGTCCCCGCGGTGTCAGAAACCAACGCCGAAGGCGGCACGACGTGAACCTGCCGCACACCCGTCGGTCGGTCGCAACGGGCCACGAGGGGCGCCGCCGCGCCACGCGAGGGCCCGCGAGGGGCCGCAGAGGGCCACGGGGGCCCCCGTGGCCCAGCCCTCGCGCCGCGCCACGCGCCCGCCCCGCAAGGGCCTGGCCACAGGGGGCGCCGCCGGCGCGTGGGCGTTGGGCGAGCAGGCCGCGCGGGTGCGCGGCGATCGGGCGGCGGCCGCGGGAGGCGCGCGCTTCCCCCGCTCGACCTCGGCGACGCAGGCGCGACGATCGGGCGGCGCCGCCGACCGGCGAGCGTCGCCGATGCCGCCGCCGACGACGCCAGCGACGAGCGCCGCGGCCGCGTGCGCGGCAGGAGAACCGCTGCCCGCGCTCGCCCGTTTTGCTGGGGTGCGGGCCAGGCCCCGCAATCGCCGCGTGCGCGGTCGGAGGCGGTCGCCTCTTCCCGCTCGACCTCGGCTTCGACCTACTCCCGAGTGGGCGTGCGGAAGGTGCAAGTCGGGGGCTGGGAGGAGGGCGCGCGCGTGCAAGTCGAGGGTCTTGGGTGTTGCGAGGCCCTCGGCATGCACCTTCTGGACCTTGCGCGCTGCAGGTGCCGCGCTGCCGCGGCCGCCGCCACGGCCGCCGCGGCGGCCACCGCGTCGAGGCCGCAGCGGTGGCACCTCAGGTGCGGAAGGTGCAGGTCGAGGGGAGGTGCCCCTGGCCCGACCCTGAGATCCAGGCGTTGCCGTTTTTGCGCGCCAGGCGTTTTTGCTCAGTTTCGGGACCCAGTGCCATCACAGATCGATGCAGCTCGAAGATTGCCGCAGAAAGATGTGCTCTAGGGCTCTGGTCGTGTTTTTTTTCGCGATGCTGCACGGTTTTCCGTCGGTGCCTCAGAAAGATGGGCTCTAGGCCTCCGGTCGTCATTTTTCGCCATGCTCTATTTTTCTCGCAACGTCGGATCGGTGGGACGGGCGCGGCGCCAGCGGCACGCCAGCCGTGCACCAGCGCCAGGCAGGCGTAGGGTCGGCGTGGGCGCCCTCCAGGCCAGTCGCAACTGGGGGAGCTTTGGTTCTCTCCCCCCTCATGCCCTGGGGGGTCCATCGGCCTCGACGCCTCTCTCGAGAGCTCGTCGATACCATGGGCGCTGCGCGTTGGCGCCCGCTCGCGTCGTGGGCTCGCGTCATCGGCTCGCGTCGTCTGGGGCGCGCGCGTCGGCTCGCGCCGTCTCGCGTTGGCGCGCGCGCGCGGGCGCCCTCCCAGCGCGGATCGGTGGGGCTCCCCGTCGCCTGCTTCCATGTCTTCCCTGGATCTCGGAGCGTGCAGAGATGCTGTGAGGCCTCAGTGGCTCCTCCTCCTCCTCCTTCCGGTTGCGACCTCCTGCTGCTCCTCTTCTTCGTCGCGCGGTGTGGATACCCGATGCTGGCCGCCCTGCCGCGGTCATACAAGCCCGCTGCCCGCGCTGTGTCTCCGTCTCTCCGTCGACCCGTCACCCGGCTCGCTCGGATCGGCCTGCGCGCGTCGTCTGCTCGGGGTTGGGCTGGCCAGCCGCGGTTCGATGGAAGTCCCGCCACCCTGCCAGCCCAGCATTGTGGCGGCTATTCGAGGGGGCAAGGGAGGCCGTCAAATGTGACACCCTGGGCTTTTTGAAGACCATGGGGCCTTTGAGGGCCTATTGGGGTCCTCTTGAGGCCTCTTGGCAGCGTCTTGGGAGTGCCTCGGATGTTATTGGGAGCTCCTTGGGCAGTCAGAGGGCGCTCTTAGGCCGTCTGGACGCTTTCGGAGTGCAACGTGTCTTCGACACATACTGTGGATTCATCACTCTTATTATCCTCGGGTTTAAACTGCCGCAGACGTATCAATTACTCAAGCCGACCTCCTGAGTGATACATTACGTGCTATGCAATCTGCCAGACGATCATATTTTGATAATGTTGGTGTGCGAGCCAGGGAGCATTGCGCCAAGACAGTGGCACTTGGTTGGGAAGCGCGGCCGCCCTAAGCTGCAATGGCCTCAGTGCGTGCACAAGTTGGCTAATTATTAATTCGTCTTCGCATGGGCGTGTTGGAGGCCCGCTAAAGCGCAGGGTGCGTGCAGCCCTCAAGTTGTGTATGCGTTTCTGCCCAAGCGCCGTGCCATAGGCTGGCGTATGGCTTCTGTCTGCCTGAAGCCCTCGTAGGCCGTTTCCAGGCCATGTTGGAGGCTTCCTTGGCCTCCTCGAGCTGACGGAAGTCCGAATCGGTGGTAATGCAAGAATCCATCCCAAGCATCCCTGACTTCAGTCGCTTCGGGCGCTCCTGGAGGTTCTGTTGGAGCCTTCTTGGGCCGTCTTGAGGGCTTATTTGGGCGTCTTGAGGCCATGTTGGGCCATCATGAGGCCATGCTGCGCCATGCGAGAAGCATGTTGGGCCATCTTGTCTCACTCCACCTCCTCTTCCCCCTCCTCCTCGTTTGTCCTCTTCCTCGCTCCACCTCGCTCCTCGCTCCTCCTCCTCCTCCTCCTCCTCGTTCCTCCTCCCTCCTCTTCGTCCTCTCTCCTCCCTCCTCGTTTCTCCTCGCTCCTCCTCGTCCCTGCTCCTCGGGCCCACGGGGGGCCCGAAGTACACTCACATCCGTTGCCTCCTGGGGGGCCCTGGCCGGCGCGTATTGTGTCAGCTTCCACCTCGGAAGGTCGTTTTCTGCTACAACGCGGTGCGCCCCCTCGCCGAGGACTTCGAGGACGCGGGCACCCCGCGGTGACGGCGGGGCCCGGCCCGCGCGGGGGGGGGGGACAGCTCGCCGGTCCTCCCTGTTGGCGCGGAGGGAGGGAGGGAGGGAGGGAGGGAGGCAGGGAGGGAACCATCTTAGCCTCTTGGGGGGGTCCTTGGAGTGCTCGGAGGGCAGTTCAAACCGTGTTTTGGGTTCGTCGAGGCCTCTTAGATGTGAGTCAGAGGCTATCTTGAACCATCTTGAGGTATCTTGAGGCATCTTCGAGGCCATCATGCGCTCTCAGAGGCCTTCTTGCGATCATCTTAAGCCATCTTGGACGCTCAAGCCCCTCGCGGGGCGCCCCTGCCAGGCCCAGGGGAGGGGGTAGGGGGAGGTGTCAAGACACCTCCAAGGAGCAAACCGTGTAGCTCACTCCCACCCGCCCTCCCAACACATGTGTAACACTGGACCAAAGGACCAAATATTTGAACCTCCGAACAGGCTCTGTCAACAACCAATGGGAAGGTCCCGACGGGACAGTCGTAGTCCCGCCAGCTAAGGCTCGAGTGCGACAGGAGAGGTGGGCGCGCCCGCCAGCGGGGTGCTCTCGGAGCGCCTCTTGGAGCGCTCTTGGAGCCTCTTGGGCAGGCCTCTTGGAGCGCTCTTGGAGCCTCTTGGAGGCCTCTTGGGCAAACTTGGGGCCATCTTTGGCGTCTAGGAGCGTTCTTGGGCCGTCTTGGAGGCCTTGTTGGGCCCTCTGGGGCGCGTCTTGGGGCCATCTTGGCTCGTCTTGGGGCCCTGTGGCCTCTGGAAAATCCACGCGACCGAACCCAAGCGCGCCCATCTGCTCCGATGTGGAGGTTTTGGAGTGTTTTTTGACAGGGATGGTGGGGGGGGGCCCTCATGGTGTGCGCATGGTTCCGGGTTGGCTGCCAGCCGGGTGGGGGAGGGGGTGTTCATTAGTAGGGAATTGTGATAAAATTCCCCCTAGCAGGGGAAATAGGGAGTTTTGGTAGAGAGAAAACAAGATTCGTTAAACCACGTACGCCCAGAGGGCTGGTGGGATGCTTAAACCGCGTTACGGCGGTGCAGGACGTGGTCACTGTTTTCATATTTGTTCGTTACCATTGTTCCGCTAAAATTTGCAGGAGGAGGGAGGAGTTGTGGTGGTGGGGCCGGGGAGCGGAAGACAACGATTTTTTTCGAAGCGATTTATTTCGAGACGACTTCTTCTGGGAGAATTTCCTTCCGGACGAAATTGGCCCGAAGAAATCTCCAAAAGACGACGCCTAGAAGAAATTGTTTCAGAAGAAGTCGTTTCCAGAAGTCGCTCGGAATAATTTCGTCTGAAAAAACCGCCCAGAAGAATTCCCCTCGGCAGAACTAGCTTGCGGAAGATTTCGTTCCAATTTCATTGGTCGAAGAAGTTTTCTCGAGGATCATGTAAAGGAGACAAGCGACGACGTGAGCCGCCTGGAAGAAGTCGCCCCAGAAAAAGACGCCCCAGGAGTAGTCGCCCTGAGGAAGTCGCCCCGGAAGAAGTAGCCCCGGAAGAAGTCGCCTCGGAAGAATACCTATCGTAAGAAATCGCCCAGATGAAGTCGCCCCAGAAGAACTCCTCTCGGAAGAAGTCGCCTGGAAGATTTCGCCGCGGCATTGCCACGTAATGGGTGGAGCCGAGGTCTACTTCTTGTTCGCTCCTGATGCCATTGCCACGTGGCGAGTGGAGTGGGATAGTATTTTTGTTTGCCTCGCATGCCTTGGCACATGGTGTTCCTCCGAGCGTTGCCACGTGGCAAGGAGAGTTGAGTAGTATCTGTTTCGCTCCCCCGCCCGGCGTTGCCACGTGGCGCGCGCGAGCGGGCGCGCGCGCGGGCGGGCGGGCGGGCGCGCGGGCGGGCGGGTGGGCGGGCGGGCGCGCGGGGGGGCGTGCGGGCGTGCGGGCGCGCGGGCGGGCGGGCGGCGGGCGGGCGGGCGGCGGGGCCGCGGCGGCGGCGGCGTCGGCGGCGTCATCATCATTATCATCATCATCATCATCATCATCATCATCATCATCATCATCATCATCATCATCATCATCATCATCATCATCATCATCATCATCATTATCATTATCATTATCATCATCATCATCAAAATCATCATCATCATCATCATCATCATCATCATCATCATCATCAGCATCATCATCATCATCATCATCATCGTCATCATCATCGTCATCATCATCATCAGCATCATCATCATCATCACCATCATCATCATCAGCATCATCAGCAGCATCATCATCATCGCCATTATCATCATCATCGTCAACATCGTCATAATTTTTGAACTTCATCATCCACATCATCATCACAACAACATCATCGTCATCATCGTCGTCGTCGTGGTCGTTGTAATTGTAGTTGTCATTGTGGTTGTCGCTGTTGTCGTCGTCGTCGTAGTCGTCCATCGTCGTCGTTCTCGTCGTCGTCGTCGTCGTCGTCTTCGTCGTCGTCGTCGTCGTCGTCGTCCGCGTTGGAGCCAAGTGCCGAGTATATTTTGGTGTTGGCCTCCGCGGCGTTGCCACGTCGGATGCAACATAGTTGTGCTGTTTGGCAACATTGCGCGCAAAGTTGTATTGTTTCTTGTTCGCGGGCCTGTCGTTGCCCCGTTGCGAACGGAGTGGCGCTCTATCAGTTCCCGCCCCGCGGCTTTGCCACGTGGTGAATCTAATGGAACATGGATTTTCGCCCCACAGATGCTGCCACGTGGCGAGTAGAGTGGGATTGAATATGTTCGGTCCGCGCCGCATTGCGACGTGATGAGTTCAGTGTTTTTATACTTCTTGTTCGCTCTCCATGTCGTTGCCGCGTGGCGAGACGAGTGGGATAGTATGTTCTCCAAATAGGCTTGCCCTATAGGAGTTCGAACTCAAATCCTACTAATTGGTCCGTTGCCCCCCCAATTCCTATGCCCCCCCAATTCCTATGGCTATGCCTATGCCTATGCCTCCCCTCTAACTCCTATGCCTACGCTTATGGTTTCCTATGTATCCCTGTGAGTCGCCTGCCCTTGCTTGCTCTTGCGTGCTCTTGCTTGCTTGCTCTTGCGTGCTTGCTATCGCTTGCTTGCTCTTGCTTGCATTTGCTTGCTTGCACTTGATCGCTGGCTCTTGCTTGCTTGTTATTGCTCGCTTGCGCTTGCTTGCTTCCGCTTGATTGCTTGCGCTTGCTTGAGCTTGCTCCTCCCAGCCTCCTCCCATCCTGCTCCCGTCCTCCTGTCGTCCTTCTCCCATCCTTCTCTCGTCCTCCTCCTGTCCCCCTATCTATTTGGAGCCAACGCTGGCTGATATCTATGTACCTTTCAGGCCTTGCCACGTGGCGTTGCCATGTGGCGAGTAGGGAGGAGTAGCATTTGTTGCCGCGTCGCTTCGTTGCCACGTGCCGAGTAGAGTGGAGTACTTCTGTTTCGACCCGCAGGCGCTGCCACGTGGTCAGAACAGTGGAGTAGTATGTGTTCCCCCCTCCGAGCGCTGCCACGTGGCAGGGGGAGACTGAGTTGAGCAGTATTTGTTTTGCTCCCCTGGTGTTGCCACGTGGCGAGTAGAGTTAAAGCACATGTGCAGTTTGGGTATTCGCTTCCCAGACGCTTTCACTTGGCAACTCGCGCGGAATAGTATGTTCTCCAAATAGGATTGCCCTATAGTCTAATTGAAATCCTACTAACTTTGGTCCGTTGCCCCCCAACCTAATTCCCATGCCCCCCCAATTCCTATGGCTATGCCTATGTCTATGCCTCCCGCTAACTCCTATGCCTACGCTTATGGTTTCCTATGTATCCCTGTGAGTCGCCTGCCCTTGCTTGCTCTTGCTTGCTCTTGCGTGCTCTTGCTTGCTTGCTCTTGCGTGCTTGCTATCGCTTGCTTGCTCTTGCTTGCCCTTGCTCGCTTGCACTTGCTCGCTGGCTCTTGCTTGCTTATTATTGCTCGCTTGCGCTTGCTTGCTTGCGCTTGCTTGATTTTGCTCCTCCCAGCCTCCCGTCCTGCTCCGGCCCTCCTTTCGTCTTCCTCCCATCCTCCTCGCGTCCTCCTCCTGTCCTCCTATCTATTTGGAGCCAACGCTGGCTAATATTTGCCAGTCCCGCAGACGTTGCCACGTCACGAGGAGAGTGGAGTAGCACAGTTGTTCGCCGCAGGCGTTTGCCACGTGGCGAGTAAAGTGGAATAGTTTCAATCTCCGTCCCGCAGGCGTTTCCGCGTGCCGAGTAGAGGGATGAGGGAGGAGGGAAGAGGAAAGAGGAATGAGGGAGGGGGGGGAAGTTGGGAGGAGGCAGGCGGGAGGAGGGCGGAAGGAACAGGGGGAAGAGGTGATAGGAGGGAGGGAGGAGGGAGGATGCATGAGGGAGGAGGGAGGAGAAGGGAAATAAGGCAAGAGGCAGGAGAGGAGGGAGGAGGGAGGAGAGAGGAGGACAAATTAGGAGGCCTGGGAGGAAGAGCGAGGAGGTGGAGGAGGAGGAGGAGGAGGGAGGAGGGGGAGATGTGAGGATCGGAAGGAGGTCGAGTAGGACGGGGTGGAACGAGGAAGAGAGATGGGGGACAAATGAACAGGGGGAAGGAAGGGGGGCGGAAGGACGAACGAGGAGGGGCGAGGCGGGGCTGGTCTGAACTGGAGTGTTGGGCTTGGCCCCTCTCGGTTTTTCGGGTTGGGGTTTCGTCGGCGTTTCGGGTTTTGCCTGTGGGGAGATTTTCGGGTTTCGCTCCTTTTCCATTTCCAGGTTTCGTGGTTGGTTTTCGGGCTTCGCCTCGGAAAATTTCGGGCTTCGCTCTGCTACCGTTGCAACGCACTCCCCCCTCCCCCCCGGAGGAGGGCGACCGCGAGGACAGGGCCCCCCCCTCCCTTGGACGAGGGTGAGGAGGACGACGAGGAAAGGAACCCCCTCCTTCCCCCGAAGTCGCAACACTCGAACTCACCACTAGGGTGCCGGCCAGACGCGGGCGTCCAGAAGAAATCCCCATGAGAAATCTCCCGGAAGAAATCGCCTCGGAAGAAGTCGCCTGGAAGAAGTCACCCGGAAAACGGTGCCTGGACGAAATCGCCTCGGAAGAAGTCGCCTCGGAAGAAATCGGCCGGACGAACCCACCCTGAAGAAGTTGCTCGGAAGAAGTCGCCCGGAAGAAGTCGCCTCGAAAGGAGTCTCCCGGAGGAAATCACCTGGAAGACGTCGCCCAGGAGAAAATCATATGACGGAATCCGCTGCAAAAACGTTTCAACGAGTTCTAGTAAGCAGACACTTGCCAGAAAACACATCGGAAGAAGCATGATGGAAGAACTCACTCGGAAGAAGTCGCATCGGAAAATCTTACCCTCAGACAAAAAAAGGTTCAGAAGAATTCGCCTCGGAAGAAGGCACCTTCGGAAGAAGTCGCCCAGAAGAGCCTTTCCAGAAGAAGTCGCGTGTAAGTCGCCTCGGAAGAAGTCGGTTTGGAAGAAGGCGCTCGGATTAATCGGTAGGTTTTCGGAACGGAAGCGGGCGCTGTGATCTATCGACAAGGCCTCATTCAACGGTGCCGAACCGAGGTTGAGTAAAACGGTGAATCATAGCACCGAGTCGAGCATGGAGTTTTCCGCAGAGACGGTGCCTCCTGGGCTGGGATCATGGGACAAGCCAGGCGCCCGGGGTATTTGAAAGTTATGATAGTCAGTACCTGCTCTAAAAAGGTCCCGCGGCGCGAAGAGATGTCACAGAGGACGTGTGAGTGAGGGAGGAGGGAAGAGCTAGACTTGTGCAAACCCTAAGATCCGACGTTGCGAAAGAAGGCGACATCGCTAGAAAACGGGACCGGAGCCCTAAACCCCATATTTCTGCGGCATTTGTCGAGCTGGATCGATCTGTGATGGTCCAAGGACCCCGTTCCGGTCGAAAATCCTCTGTGTGAAGAATTAAAAGGCCCTGCCTCAGGGATCAGTGTTGCATTCCCGGAGTCTCCCAGGAGAGCGTGAGCTACAACTTCGTCTTCGAGCCTGGGGGCTTCTACCGCATGCAGTGGACGCGAACCTTCGACGCGTGGTCCTCGCAGAGCGAGCAGCAGCACGGGCGCTGGCAGGCCGGGCGGGTGGAGGGTGCCAAGGAAGGGTTTCTGGAGGGAAAGATATATATATATATATGTGTGTGTATATATTCATATACACATAGTTATATATATATTTATAGAGAGAAAACAAAAAAGATAGAGAGAGAGAGAGAGAGAGAAAGAAAGAAAGAGAGAGAGAGAGAGAGAGAAATAAAGAGAGAGAGAGAGAGAGAGAAAGAGAGAGAGAGAGAGAGAAAAATAATTAATGAAAGAGAGAGAGAGAGAGAGAGAGAGAAAGCGGGGGGTCAGGCTCTAACCCTGCAGCGCGAGCACGTCTCGCGGGGTCCGTCAATTTCGCCTGCTCCTACGGAGAAATGAGGAGGGGGGATAAAGAGAGAGAGAGAGAGAGAGATAGAGAGCAAGAGAGAGAGAGAGAGAGGGAGACACACACACACACACACACACACGCACCGTCACGCATTCACACATGCCCATATACACATGGAGAGAATTCACATACACATTTACGTAACTATGCCACCTCATATCTCCACACTTCAAGGTATAAGCCAGACGGGAAGGGGATGGACGCCGAACCGCAACCGCTCTGCTCACGCGTGAGCCAACTCCTTTCCATGGAACTCCTCCTACAAGAGGGCGTCATTGAAGTGATCCGAGGGATCGGCGTCGGCGCTGCGATCAGCTTGGCCAGCCACAGCTGCGCGCCTTGTGTGTGCGACTGCCCAGCCTGCAGCCGCGCTGTCACCTGTCCCGCGTGCCCGACGGTGCATTGCGGGCACAACCACTTCGGCGGGGTCCTCGTCATCCCACTGTGCGTCGGGTTGGGGCTTGCCCTGGCCCACCTGCCAGTCGCCTGGCGCTTGGCCTTCCGCTGCGGACTGCAGCGGCTGCCAGCTGTTCGCCTGGTCTTCGCGCGGAAAGACGTGCCTGCGGACTGCAGCGACTGCCAGCGGGCCGCCTGGTCCTCGCGCGGAAAGACGTACCGGCGCTCGAGGGAGCCAAGCCCGCGCCGCGGGGGGAGGACGACTTGCGCGTGGAGGCGCTTGAACGGGTGTTGCAGGTCCGGTCTTGGCGGACTGAGCGAGGAGAGCTATGGCCGTGAACGGGCTTGCGTCTGCGGGCTTCGCGGAGGGCGACTTCTACCTGGTCCGTTTCGACGTGCCGGGCCCGCCGCTGTGGCACCAGCGGGTGTGCGTGTACCTGCCGGCCCAGTCCGGTGCGGTCGTCATTTGCTGCACCCAGACGGAGACAGCTACGAGGAGGACCTTGCTCCCAGGAGAGACGCAGCGGCCTGGTGCTTCCTACCTGGAGGCGCAGAGCTAGCGGCGCGGCCCCAGCTGGCGCGGGCGGCGCGGGGGCTCGACTGGCTGTACCGCTCCTGGGCGATCCTGCTGGCTTCGGAGCTCGGGCATGTTCGGGGCCGTGGAGCGCTTCGGCTGGGCGGGGTCGCCCCTGGCTTGGTTCGCGCCGAACACGGCGGGCCGCGCCGGTGCCCCGCCTGCTGGGATCGGAGCGGCTGGCGCCCCGCCGGCTGCCGCCGCTCCGCCGGCCGTCGTCGCGGCGGGACCAGCGGCCCCTGGCCCTTTCCCCGCGGCGGCTGGAGTCGGCGGCGGGCTGGCAAACCAGGCCGCGGTGCTTGGTCCAGCCGGGGATCCTGTGGCCCTTAGCGCCGGGCCCGGCGGTGCTGTGGTGGGCGCCCTCCCAGCAGCGCCAGCCGCGCCGGCCTTGCCCGCTGCGGGCGCGCTCGTGGCGGCCGCGCCGGCATCCAAGGGGCTAGCCGCCCTTGGACCCTCGCCGGTCGCCGCCGTCCCGGCTGCTGCTGCTGTCGATTCGAGAGCGCATGTAGTGATGGTGGACTCGATGGCCAAGCGGCACCGCGCCGTCGCGGACGCGCTTCCATGGCTGATGGAGACGTCGTGGGCGGACTGGCCAATGAGGGGGCCTCGTGCCCTCAGGTGGGTATGCCACTTCTTGGCCAGCAGCGGTGGCAGCCCCGTTGCCACCATCGGTGGAAGACGGACTGCCGCTTGACCGACGAGGGCGGCGTCGAGGAACACCTGCGCATCAGCACCGCCCTCGGGAACGCGGTGTGCTTCGACCAGTTGGTCAGTTTCGAGCTTCTGGGCCGGAGTCTGCAGATCATCGAGGAGAAATGCCGAGAGCGGTCGGCGGGAGCTTCGGACCCAGTGCGCATGAACGGAACGAGCACCCGCACCTGGGGACGGAGCTTGTGTGCGGCAGCTGCTGCGTCTGCCCGGCCTTGCAGTCCTGGGGGGTCAGGTGTTCGCCCGGGAACATGCGACATGCGAATGTGGCGTAATTTGCAGTGGTTGATAGCTTCGGGGACGCGAGCATTGAGTCATTTACGAGGGCTTGTTGCCTTGGGGACGCAAGAATTGCGTAACCCGCTGCCCCAGATAATAATAATGTACCCCCCTTTCCCCCCTCTTTTTTATCCCGTGTGAATCCGATTTTTTGTGGAGGGGCGCGGAGGCCGAACTTGGTAATCACCAGGGGAAGTTGCGAATCGAAGTTGCTATCATCTTATGTTGATTAGCAACATCACCAAAAACGTTGAGCATTGCAACTGCCCAGGCTCGAGCTTCCCCGAGTCTCCGAGACTCCAAGCTGTCGAGGCTCTTCGAGGCACCGAGCTGCACCTCCCCCCAGGGCAACGATAGGGGGGGATAAGGCATAAGGGGATGCATCGATCCCCAATCGCCCATTGATCGCAGAGAGTGGTTCGATAGCCCGAACCTGCCCAGGAACGTGCAGATTCATCATCATCATTGTCATCATCATCATCATCATCATCATCATCACCATCAGCATCATCATCATCCGCCGGGGAAATCATGGATTATCCCCGCCAGACCCCCGAATTTTATTATCCCCAGGGGATTATAATCGGGAGCGCAGGGTTAATTTGCAAAGGTTTGTGGTTTCGGGGACGCGCGTGCGTGTAATTTACGCGGGATTATGGCCTTGGGGGCGCGAGCCGCATGTATTGTAGTGGCCTCCGGCCAGTGCCGCCGATCCGGGACGCTTCCGTTGCTGCCGGAAACGCGTGATGGCGGTCTTGACCGGCGACGGCGGCGAGCGGTGAAGATGATGATGAGGATTGGGACTGGAGGCGACGGAGTAGGATGAGGAGGAGGAGGATCATGATGAGGTGGAGGGGGGGGGAAGGGGGGGGGGCAGGAGTAGCAGGATGTTGAGGATGAGGAGGAGCAGGAGGAAACGGGAAGCGGAAGGGGGGGAGGGGGAGAAGGAGGAGCATGACGAGGATGAGGATCTGTTCTGCAGTTGTTGAAGATGTTCGGCGGTTGTTGGAGGGCCTTTTTTTGAGGCCAAGTGCTGGCCCTCTTTGGGTTGACGCCTCGCCGACTTGGCGCACTCTTTGAAAAGCTTTGTGCTAGAGCTGTCTGCGTCACAGTTCTTCGTGGAGCCTTGTGCATCTCCGGTCTCTGCTGGGAGCCATGGCGTTTTGGGGATCTCTGGGGCCTTGGCGCGGTCCTCTGCGGGCCCCTGTGAGATCATGGATGTGAAGGACACCGAAGACTGAAGAACATGTGAAAGCGTGGAAGAACGTTTTGTATTGCAGCGCTTGTGTTCAGACGTTAGCGCCGTGGAAGCATTGGGGCCTGTTTTGGGCATTTCGGGGGGGGGGGAAACAGTTTGGAGGCCAGTAGAAGGCGCCAGGCGTCTTGGATGCATGTTTCGAGATTCTTGGGGGCCTTTCGGGGGCTTCAGGGGGCCTCTTCGGGGCCAGTTGGATGCGTCTTGGGGCCTCTTCAGGCCTCTTGGGGGCTTCTGGGAGCCTGCTGGGGGCTTCTTGGGCCGTTTTCGGCACTTCTTCCGCCGTCTTGGCGCCCTCTCATGCGCCTCTTGGGTCCGTCGCGGGTCCCTCTTGGGCGTTTCCGGGGGCCTATTGGGCCATCTTGGGCCCTTCTTGGACCGTCTTGGAGCGCTCCTTGCGGCTTCTTGGGCGGTTTTGGGGCTTTCTTGGGGCGTCTGCGACGCTCTGAAGGCCCAAGAGGCGAATCTGCTTAAATTGTACGTTCTCCAAGAAGGAATTGGGCATTTTTTGTTTTTGTTGGCCGCCTTTAAAAGGCTTTTTTCAGGGTTTCTGAGGGCATCTTGGAGGCTTCTGGAGCCGTCTTGGGGACATTTTGGGCGTCTTGTAGCGATCGTTCTGCGACTCGGGGCCATCTTGGCTCATGTTGGGGCCCTCGAGGGCGAGGGGGCTGCTGTCCCGGAGTGAGCTGGAGCTCCGATTCCGCCCCGGGCATGAAATCTAACCCCCTCCCGTCCTCTCCCCTGCCCTGGCAGAGCCCCCCTGGCCCCCCCCCCCAGTAGAGCTGAAATTCCGGAGTTGAGGTTCAGACTGTTCGGAGGGTCTTTGAAACTCACATGCCGGATCGGCGGATTCTTACGTGTCCCACGCCCGCCTGGGAATTCAGTCGACGCGATCCGGGCGTGGTAACCGTGTGGTTTGCCCCGCCCCCCCCCCCCCTGCGCGGACTTCAACAATTTACAGTAGGAAACAGAAAACAGGATTGTAATATTGGAGAGATGAGACTGCAAGTGGTGCAGGGAACAGCACATTTCGTCCTACAGCCTGGTGGCCCTACACGAAGGCCGGCGGATTTATGGTTGCCAGTGCGGGCCCCAAACATTGGTTCTTACAATGTGGATGTGTCATGTATGCGTTTGAAGCTATGTTGTTCAAGCCATGTGGTGTAAGCCATGTTGTGGCAGCTGCGTAGTGGAAGCTATGGTGGCTTGGGGGCGACCGTGTGCAAAGGCTGGGCGCTGGCACGGCCGCGGGTGGCCAAACCCAACCACAGTGCTTGGCCTGCATCCTCGCCGACCGGGGCTGGCTGGCCCGTGCGTGGCGCGATGCTCCTGCCTGCGTTGCCTCCCCTTTCCCTTCCTCTTGGGATCTTGTGTGCGACACCACTGCTTCGCATTCCGCCTTTCAAGGACTTCCTCTTCGCTGTGCAGTCGTCCCGCACTCGCGCACAAGGCTTGCATGTTCTGAGCGCTGTCTTTGGTCCTCCCCCGCCCCCTCCTCCTCCCGTCGCATCTGCTTAGTGCTTCAATTCGCCTCGGAAGCGCCCCTCCGTGGCTCCAGCGCTGCTTGAGTCGAGCGGCCGCAAACCCAAAAAACGACACCGCTGACAGTCCGACACTGAAGAGTGCCCGCGCACAGTCAGTTTATTGCGAAGGCCTTACGGCCGATGCCGCCGACCCTGAGAACGACGAAGATGAAAACGAGGGGGGGGGGGCAGAGAGGAGGATGAGTGGGAGGTGGAGGAAGGGTGGAGGAGGTGGATGAGGGAGGAGGAGGGGGGAGACGGATGTGGAGGAGAAGCAAGAGGAGGAGAAGGAGGCAGAGGAGAGCAGGAGGAGGGGGAGCAGAGGGGGGGAGGAGGAGGAGGAGGAGGAAGAGGAGGAGGCCAGGGGCTTTCGGACAGCCTGGGGCTCTCTTGAGGCCGTCTTGGGCCGTCCAGGGCTCCTCTTGCGCCGTCTCGAGGCATTCTTGGAGGCCTCCTGGGCAATTTGGGGATCTTCTGGGCTGTCTTGGGGCAGTTTGGGGGCCCCTTGGGAGCTTCTTGGGGCCTCTCGGGGCTTCTTCGGGGCCTCTTGGGGGCCTCTTGGGGCTGAGAGCTCGAAGTGTCCGTTCGGGTCCCCCGTCTGGGCGCTCTCCTGGAGCCGTCTTAGGGGCCTCTTGGGCCATCTTGGAGGCGTCTTGGGCCGTCTTGGGGCCCTCTTCGGCATTGAAGGGACCCTCTTGGGAGCCTCTTGGGCCGTCTCGGGGCGATCTTGGGGGCCTCTTGGGCCGTCTTGGCGCGTCGGGAAGCGGAAGAGGCAAGAACGCCAACATCTTCAAAAACGTATGGGACATCCATGAACTTTGCCTCTTGGGACTCTCGTGGGAAAGCTCCTGGAGGCCTCTTGGGGCGCTTTGCAGGCCTCTTGGGCCGTCTGGAGGCCGTCAAGGCGTCTTGGACAGATCGTTCGGCGATTCGGGGTTCTCTTGGACTGTCTTGGCTTATTTTGTCATCCAGGATTGGCTCATTGCTCGGGCTCGCCTGTGTCAGGCTGGCTTGAGCGATGTGCCCTGTTTCGTCGGCGTTTTGACGTTCCCCGTTGTAGCGCTCGTCGCGAATTATGGTGCCATTCAGAGGCCATTGCTTGCGTGCATCTTGTCAATGAGGAGTCTGCCAGCGACGCCTATGCGACTGGTAGGAGGTACCGTTTGTGTGGGACAAGTGAAATCGCCCCGTCCCCTCTTTTTCGCACCCGCTCTTCATTCAGGCCTCTGCAACTGGCGCGCAGCACAGTGGCGCCGCAGGTGATTCTCGACTCCCTGCTGTGCGAGACGCTGGAGCCCAAACGGGAGGCTCGGCAATCGCCTGCACGGGTGGCCTGGGGGTGTTGTGGATGGCCAGAGGTGATTTGGCAAGGGTGGGGTGGCCAGGGCAGGCTAGATTTGGATGGCTGGTGGGGTAGGTGGGTTTGTACGCATGAATACACATGCACACGTGTAGGCATAAGTGCATGTAATCACATACGCATGCATCTACATACGCGTGTATATACATACCTACTTGTACGGGCGTATGCATTTCTAGACAGGTTTGTGCAACACAGTACATACAGCCGTGATTATAAGTATGTGTGCAAGTATGCGCATTTGCATGTATGCATACACATACGGGTGTATGGCCATTCATACACTCATTCATACACACATACATACATACATACATACATACATACATACATACATACACACATACATACATACATACATACATACACACATACATACATAAACACACGTACATGCATACTTTCATACATACTTCCATACACATGCATACATACATACACGCATTCACGCACACATGCGTTTGTACACATACATACACACACGCATATATGTCTATATATATATACACATTCGTCATTTCACACACATCGATGCAGATCGACATACACATACATACGTACATACACACATACACATACATACACACATACATATACCAGCCAGCGTTGACTCCAAATCGATAGGAGGACAGGAGGAGGACGAGAGGAGGATGGGAGGAGGACGACCGGAGGACTGGAGCAGCACGTGAGGAGAACGGGAGGAGTAAAATCAAGCAAGTGCAAGCAAGCAAGCGGAGGCAAGCAATCGCAAGCGAGCAATAACACGCAAGCAAGAGCCAGCGATCAAGTGCAAGCAAGCACGGGCAAGCAAGAGCAAGCAAGCGAGAGCAAGCAAGCAAGAGCAAGCAATCAATTTCAAGTGAGTGTGCAAGAGCAAGCACGCAAGAGCAAGCAAGCAAGCAAGCAAGCACGTGCACGCAAGCAAGCACGAGCAAGCAAGCATAATACTTCATACGACTCATAGGAATCCATAGGACTCGCCATTGGAAATAGCTGGGGGGTGCCATTGGAAATACGGGGGGGTGCCATTGTAAAAAGGGGGGGGAGGGGGGGGGGCATTGGAAATAAGGGGGGGGTGCCATTGGAAAAGGGGGGGGGTGCTAAAGACCAATTACTTTTGATGAGCTAGGACTCCTATAGGGCAAGCCTATTTGGAGAACAGCCGTACACATAAATGCACACATGCACTCATACATACATGAATGCAGTCAGGTATACATAAACGCACACGTACATACACACATGCATCTATACATACGTACATACGTACACACATACATACATACATACATACATACATGCATGCATGCATACATACACGCATACATACACACATGCACACACATGCACACACATGCATACATGCATACATGCATACATGCATACATGCATGTATGCATACATGCATACATGCATACATGCATACATACATACCTACATACACAAACTCGTAGCAAACGTACATGCATACATACGTACATGCACACCTACACACATGCGTACATGTATACATACATATATACATACATATACACACAAACATATAGACATGTATACACACATACATATACATACGTATACACCTACATACATACATATACACATACATACAGACATACGTACACACATGCATGCATAAACACATACATACATACGTACATGCACACATACAGAGACACATGCATACATACTTACACACATACATACATACGCACGTACATACATGCATACACACATTCATACATACATACATGCATACATGCGCACATTCATACATACGTACATCTATACATGCATACATACATACATACATACTTACATACATACATACATACATACAAGCATACATACATACACGCACACCTACATACATACATACGTACGTACGTACGTACATACATATATACATACAAACATACATACATACTTACATACCTACTTCCCCAAGCAGAGCTCGCCTCCGTAGGGGTCCTAGCGGATCCATATGGTTAGGTGAGGTGCGTC
Organism: Prorocentrum cordatum; assembly: GCA_963575745.1. NCBI lineage: Eukaryota > Dinophyceae > Prorocentrales > Prorocentraceae > Prorocentrum > Prorocentrum cordatum. The sequence continues at coordinate 70,206 of CAUYUJ010018414.1, forward strand.
GCCGATTTCGGTGGCCAGCCCAGGTTCCCGGATGCCCGGGTGCCTTGGTGCCTGGGGGTGCCCAGGTGCCCGGGTGCCCGGGTGCTGGGGGGTGCCTGGAGGTGCCCGGGGCTGCCCGGAGGTGCCCGGGGGTGCCCGGAGGTGGCCGGAGGTGCCCGGGTGCTCTATCGCCCTATAGCCAGCCCTAGAGCCCTATAGCCCTGTAGCCATATAGCCCTGTAGCCTTATAGCTCTGTAGCCCTATAGCCCTCTAGCCCTATAGCCTTGTAGCTCTGTAGCCCTATAGCCCTCTAGCCCTCTAGCCCTATAGCTCTATCGCCCTATGTCCCATATAGCCCTATAGCCCTATAGCCCTATAGCCCTATAGCCCTACAGCCCTATAGCCCTATGGCCCTATGGCCTTATAACCCTATAGCCCTATAGCACTCATGGCCTTCATAGCCCTCTCAGACTTCATAAACCTATTGAGCAACGACAAAGGGATTTCATGTAATATCAAAAAGACTCTGATTGGGCTTCGCTCTGGTATCGTTACGTACCTACATGGATACATACATTTGTACACAGACATCAGACATTCGTACATACCTACATACATACACATGCATACATGCATACATATACTAGTACATACATACATGCATTCATACATACATAATTACACATACATCAATGCTTACGTCCACACACATGCATACACGCATACACACATACACACATACATACACAAATGCAAACGTACATACATACATACATACATACATACATACATACATACATACATACATGCATGCATGCATACATACATACATACATACATACGTACGTACGTACGTACGTACGTACGTACGTACGTACATACGTACATACGTACATACATACATACACACATACATACATACACACATGCATACGTATACACAAGCATACATACACATTTTTTGCGTCGGCGGCTGGACAGAGGGCGACTGCTCGGGCGGACAGGCAACAGGGGACACACTGTATGCGACGTAAAGCCGCGAAGCACGAGGGAGGAGGAGGAGTCCCGGCGCGACTGGGAGAGGAAGCCGGGCCCACTCAGGCAAGTCACCGGCTGCGGCAGGGGGAGCGCCGTTGGGGGGGGGGGGGGGCCAGCCTCTGCACTGAGCTGCAACTGGTGGTGGAAGGCAGCCCAGCTACATATATACATACACATACACATACATAGCAATTGACTGGCCTGCAGCTGTCATGAGATGGACACGTGACGGCCCCAGACGCCGGGGCAGACCGAGGACGAGATGAACATACACACATACGCACAGACATACACACATACATGCATCCGTACGTACATACACACATACATACATACATACACATGCATACGTACGTACATTCATCTACACACAAACATACAAACATACATCCACACGTACATACATATACACACATACATACATACATAAAACCATGCACACATAAGTGCCGACATGCACGCGCACACATATACACACACATACATATATAGACATATACATACATGCACACACACATAAGTTCCTACATGCATACACATCTACCTACAATCAATGTGCCCACACTCACACATACGTGCACACATACCTACGTACACACGTACATACATACGTACGTGCATACGCACATGCACATCTGCTTCCGCGGGCTTCGGATACGGCGCGCTCCTCGGCACAGCGGGGGGGATCAAGCCGTGCTCGCAAGGTCCGCGAGAACGAGGTGCGCTTCGCCCCGCCGGGCTACAGGCGCCTGGGAGTGCACGAGGAGGAGGAGGAGGAGGAGGAGGAGGAGGAGGAGGAGGAGGAGGAGGAGGAGGAGGAGGAGGAGGAGGAGGAGGAGGAGGAGGGGGAGGAGGAGGAGGAGGGGGAGGAGGAGGAGGGAGGAGGAGGGAGGAGGGGGAGGAGGGGGAGGAGGAGGAGGAGGAGGAGGAGGAGGAGGAGGAGAGGGATGAGGAGAAGGAGAGGGATGATGATGATGAGAAGGAGAGGGATGATGATGAGGGAGGAGGAGGAGGAGGAGGAGGAGGAGGAGGAGGAGGAGGAGCAGGAGCAGGAGGAGAAGGAGGCTGCTGCAGCTACCCCGCCTCTCCTTTTCCTTCTCCTTCTTGTTTATGCCGCAGTTCCTCCGTGGTCCTGCCGTGATGCCGCTTTCCTCTTTTCTCCTCCTTTTCGCCTCCTTCCTTTGTTCTCCTCCCTTTCCCTCACTTTTCATCCTCCCTTTCCCCTTTCTTCTCCGCCCTTTCCCTTTCTTCCTCCCCTTTCCCATTTTCCTCTCCTCCTCTTCCTCCTCCTCCTTCTCCTCCTCCTTCTCCTCCTCCTCCTCCTCCTCCTCCTCTCTCTTCTTCCCCTTCCCTCCTTCCCTCCTCACCTCCCCTTTCCTCCTCCCTTCCTTGAAAATGCGATCTTGGCTGTTCACGTTGCTGCCTGGCGACTGCGACGAGAGCGTCAGAACCATATTGCAGTCTTGGACGATACGACTAACGCATGTGGCTGTTGTTCGCATGAACGATTGGATGAACTGCTTCATGAATATTTGCAGTATGCTGGCGCCAACCTACTGCAGGATCGGCGCAAGACACACGTACTCCACCTCGAGGCTGTGGACGGCGACATACAACTATTATTCACGTCTTGGGCCCTCATGGGCGAAACTTCGGCGCCCGACGAGTTCAGGATGGATTTTCAGAAACCGATTAATTTATGGCGCCATCGTTCCCCCCGGCCTCAGCTCATGGTTCAGTGTTCTTTGCTTACTGACCCTGTGGATGCGTCATTATCGAAGTATGTGGACGACCTGCACTATTTCATACTTTTGTTTTCGGACGCCTCGGCGAGGCGATTGAGGCTGTTGCTGCCGAGCAGATGCTCACGGATGAGATTTTGTTTTCGTGTGGGTACATCAAACAGAATCTGAAGAAGCAAGTGCATGTTCTCTGGTTCAAGGGATATCACGACAATCGACTTTTCTATGCGTCCCCTGTCGGTGGCGCCCGTGTCTTGCCATACGCCCGTTACCTCGGCACGTACTTCATGCCTGCTGGCACGCTTGGTCCGCGGATCGTGAATGCAAAAAATGCTGCTGCCCGAGGCTGGTGTGCTTACAAGGAGTTCTGGGGTAGCGGGGCGTCTTGGAAAGTCAAACTTGTAAGCGTGGCGCTGGGAGCTCTATTGTCTGCTTCGGAAGATCCGGTCGATTCCCAGGGTGCTGCTGTTGATTGGACGGGCGTTCGCCCCAAGGCCTGGAACTCTCGACGCCTGTGGATATGGTTTGGTCTCACCCCGACGCGATGCGAACTTTTCATACAGCGACTCCGTTGGGATCAACCGATGCTTCGATTGCCCGAAGGCCACACCCAGGTTATTGCGATTCTCTTTGGTCGACTTGCGTTCGAGACTTACGACGCAATGATTGACGGTACACTTACACACGAAGGGAACCCTATTGCTCGATGGACTGTGTGTGATGTATCATGCCCTTTGGCACCCACCGACATGGAGGACTGGATGGACATATGGGGTGGGTCTCTGGCGCAGCTGTTTGAGGATGATTATGTTAAGCACAGGTTTCTCAACGCTGACGTTAGCGCGTTCCGTGAGCTGTACCAGTTGGGCCGTATGGGGCCCATCGTCGACTTAGGTGAGTTCCCTAACGAGGCTGAGGAGGGCTGGGGCACGGCTGAGCTCAGATACAAATGCACCTGCCTCAATGACGACGGGTCCCTGTGTGGTGCTGCGTTCGGATCCCGCAAGGCCCTCGCGATGCACAACCCTTTCACGGAAGGTGGCACGCACGGCAAGACATCGAACATCCTGAAATGCGTCATCACCAACCAGTGCCTGTGTTGCCTGCAAGCGTTTGCGTTCCGGAGGTCGGCAGGATCACATGTGCAGGCCGCGTTTCCCACGGGCACGTGTTGAGTCATTTCTGCTCATGCTGTGTTTCCCATCCTGAGTGTGCCACTTAAACGTCCTATATGTGGTGATGCTTCGTATTATGATTTGGTGCAGCTTCAGTTGCGCATTCGAGATTCTCATCTTCCCCCTCCACCTCGACCTCGTGATGACGGCGATGGCGACAATGGAACCTGCTTGGGCACTCAAGCGCAAGGAAGGGAATACCGCCCCTGGCGCCCCTCCGACGCAGAAAGCAAAAGGCGCTCCTCCAACGCTAGGTTCGGGGTCAGCAGGGGCCTCGGCGCCCCGAGGAGCTGCCGCGCCGCCGCCCGGCCGCGGTCGAGACAGGTTGAAGGTGCCGCGGAAGGATCGGAACGAAGGACTGGGAGCTCTCGCCGACGCGGGGTTCAACAAGGAACAACAGGACGTGGTCGCCGTCTTAATCGAAGAAGTTCCCATGGCGTCTCATATGCTACGAGATCTCTGTGCCCTGGGAGTGGATGCGTGGTTCCCCGGCTCCAACCTGCCAGAGATCGAAGCCGCCCGCAGCGAGGGTCAGAACTACAACGAGAACGTGCGCTCCGCAGGTCAGGGCCACCAGTTAGGTCCACCCCACCTTCACATCTTTCGTGGGTTCGCGAACATGCTTCTAGAGCGTGCGAGCAGTCTGGGGGCCAAGACCTACGGGGAGCTGGTAGTATGGTAGTAGGAGTGGTTTTGCAAGGCAACCCTGGAGGAGGCTTGGGATCAAGTGCGACTGTTCCGCGTCACCGAGTGTTGCGATCAGGGCAAGAAGAAAGTTCACTACTGTATCGCGAGCGTGGGCCAGGCGGAGCAGATGGCGATCCAGGCGGCCGACTCCGCCGCGCGTTCGCTGCCTTCGGGCGCGCGTTTGCGCCAGCTGTTCGTCGGAGCTCTGGCCGAGGCGGGCGGTCGTCGCGCGGTCGGGGCCGCGCCTCCAGGGGCAATGGAAGACATGCTTCAACATAGTTTGCCTGGGTGAGACGCTCTCTGGCATGATGTTTGCACCCTTCGACCTGTGCTTGCTGACGACTGTTGTTTCGTCGCGACGGCCGACGGCGTAATGGCGCATGCGCTTTACTTGCATGTGGTGGTGGATATGGGGCGGTCTTGCTGGGACTGTGTCGGTATGTGCTGTGCCTCCCCCGTGCCTCTGTGCGACGTCGACGGCGCCCTGCTAGTGTGCGACGCTGTGCTGACCGCCGTCCACCTGGTGCCTGACTTCGTGTGCCTGGGCCACTTCCAGGCTTGAGACTGCTGCTGCTGCATTGTCTCTCCATATGTGTAAATAGAGTCAACTGTTACATTCTGTGTAGTGCGTCGCGCCCTGACTCGTCGGTGCGATGGTTCCCCAGGGCCTGCTTTATGTCTGTTGGGGCCTGTCTAGGCCCTCTTGCTTTCTCCTGGTTCAACCCAGCTTCGGTTGACTGCCGTGTAAACTCGCGGAAGTTTTTCGCTGTTCCGTTGCATGCGCACTTACACTGTGCCTACGTTCTAGTTTATGTATATGTGTATATATATATATGTACATACACATACATATATATATATATATATACATATATATATATATATATATATGTATCGAGGTCCTGTGCAGGCCTGCCCCGCCACGGACTTGAGGGAAACGAGGGGCACGGCGTGCCCCTCTGCCGCGTAATTACCCGTAAGGACTTCGCCCCCTGCCTTCGGAAAGTGGGCCATGGAAGAGCGAATTCATGAGGCTTTGGCTTCGCCGTGAAGCAGTGTCGGGACCTGCTTGTTTTTCCCGGAAAGGGCATGGGCCCAGGGTTCTTTTTTAGTAGGTTTAAATGACCCCCCCCCGGTTTTTTGCCGGCGATTTTTTTTTTTTTTTTTTTTTTTTTTTTTTTTTTTTTTTGTTGTTGTTTTGTTTTCTTCTTTTTTTTTCTTCTCTTAATATATATATATATATATATATATATATATATATATATATATATATATATATATATATATATATATTAAAAAAGTGCGTTTCGTGCGTGCCCGCTCGAGGAAAGTGCGCCCCCCATCTCGGATCCTCGATAAAAAAACGGGGTCCGCAGACCCCCGTTTTCCTTCGTAAAAAACAGGGAGCGGAGCGTTTTTGGCAGAATCCTCGACAAATAACGGGGTCTGGAAACCCGACCGCGACGCAGAAAAACGCACCGCGCGCAGGAATTCCGAGGATGTATCGCGCGGGCCGCGTCCCGCGCGCAGGAATGTCGAGGATGTCTCGACTAATTCGCTTGTTTTGCCAGGATTTCTCTGGATTTTGACAGGATGTCTCGAGCGAAACGCTTGTTTTCCAGAATTTGTTGAGGGTGTCTCGAGCGAAACGCTGGTTTTGCAAAATTGGGGGGATGTCTCGAGCGGGAGCCTCGTGGGTGGCCAGAATTGAGAGGATGTCTCCAGCGAAATGCTTGTTTTCACGCCCCGCGCGCAGGAAATCTGAGGATGTATCGCGCGTGCCGCGCCCCGCGCGCAGGAATTTCGAGGATGTCTCGACTAATTCGCTTGTTTAGCCAGGAATTCTTTGGATTTTGACAGGATGTCTCGAGCGAAACGCTATATTTTTGTTTGTTTGTTTGTTCCAGAATTGGTTGAGGATGTCTCGAGCGAAACGGTGGTTTTGCAAACTTGGGGGGATGTCTCGGGCGGGAGCCTCGTGGGTGGCCAGAATTGAGAGGATGTCTCAAGCGAAATGCTTGTTTTCACGTCCCGCTCGCAGGAATTCCGAGGATGTCTCGCGCGTGCCGCGTCCCGCGCGCAGGAATTTTGATGATGTCTCGACTATTTCGTTTGTTTAGCGGGGATTTTTTTTTGGATTTTGTCAGGATGTCTCGGGCGACACGTTTTTTTTTTTTTTTTTTTTTTTTTTTTTTTTTTTTTTTTTTTTTTTTTTTTTTTTTTTTTTTTTTTTTTTTTTTTTTTTTTTCTTCTTCTTCTTCTTCTTCTATCTCTTCATAATTTGTTGAAGATGTCTCGACTAATTCGTTTGTTTTGCCAGGAATTCTTCGGATTTTGACAGGATGTCTCGAGCGAAACGCTTTTTTTTTTTTTTTTTTTTTTTTTTTTTTTTTTTTTTTTTTTTTTTTTTTTTTTTTTTTTTTTTTTTTTCTTCTTCTTTTATATATATATATATATATATGTATGTATATATATATATATATATATATATAATATATATATATATATATATATATTATATATATATATATATATATATATATATATATATATATATATATATTATATATATTATATTATAATGTTGAAGATGTCTCGAGCGAAACGCTGGTTTTGCAAAATTGGGGGGATGTCTCGAGCGGGAGCCTCGTGGGTGGCCAGAATTGAGAGGATGTCTCAAGCGAAATGCTTGTTTTCACGTCCCGCTCGCAGGAATTCAGAGGATGTCTCGCGCGTGCTGCGTCCCGCGCGCATGAATTTTGAGAATGTCTCGGCTAATTCGTTTGTTTAGCGAGATTTCTATGGATTTTGACAGGATGTCTCGAGCGACGCGCTTGTTTTTCATAATTTGTTGAGGATGTCTCGACTAATTTGCTTGTTTTGCCAGGAATTCTTTGGATTTTGACAGGATGTCTCGAGCGAAACGTTTTTTTTTTCTTCTTCAGAATTTGTTGAGGGTGTCTCGAGCGAAACGCTGGTTTTGCAAAATTGGGGGGATGTCTCGAGCGGGGGTCTCGTGGGGTGCCAGAATTCAGAGGATGTCTCAGGCGAAATGCTTGTTTTCACCTCCCGCTCGTAGGAATTCGGAGGATGTCTCGCGTGTGCCGCGTCCCGCGCGCAGGAATGTTGAGGATGTCCTGGCAAATTTGTTTGTTTGGCGAGGATTTCTTTGGATTTTGACAGGATGTCTCGAGCGAAACGCGTTTTTTTTTTTTTTTTTTTTTTTTTTTTTTTTTTTTTTTTTTTTTTTTTTTTTTTTTTTTTTTTCCTCTTCTCAATTTGTTGAGGATGTCTTGAGCGAAACGCTGGCTTTGCAAAATTGGGGGGATGTCTCGAGCGGGGGTCTCGTGGGGTGCCAGAATTCAGAATTCAGAGGATGTCTCAGGCGAAATGCTTGTTTTCACGTCGCGTGGCGCGTCCCCTGGCACATCCCGTGGCGCATCCATTGGCACGTTCCGTAGCGCGTCCCCTTGGCACGTCCCGCGGTGCGACCCCATGGCACGTCCCCTGGCACGTCGCCTGGCGCATCCCTTGGGACGTTTCGCGGCGCGTCCTCCTGGCATGTCCCCCTGTCCATTAGCTCTGGGGCAGCTACTATGTGTTCAGGCAGCTCGAGCTTAAGATCCAGATCAGTTCGGTCAGGACTCGGATGCAAAGGAGGACTCGATCCACGAGGCTATAGAGCACAATCGCGCCATGGCACATCGCAATTCAGCACGGCGCAGCACAGCACAGCCCTCGGCACGGTACATCAAGATCGATACACTCAGCATTGCAATTTGGCACGTTCCTTGGCACGTTCCGTGGGGCGTCCCTTGGCGAGTCCCCCTGGCATCCCGTGGCACATCCATTGGCACGTTCCGTAGCGCGTCCCCTTGGCACGTCCTACGGTGCGACCCCATGGCACGTCCCTTGGCACGTCGCCTGGCGCGTCCCTTGGGACGTTTCGCGACGCGTCCTCCTGGCATGTCCCCCTGTCAATTAGCTCTGGGGCAGCTACTATGTGTTCAGGCAGCTCGAGCTTCAGATCCAGATCAGTTCGGTCAGGACTCGGATGCAAAGGAAGACTCGATCCATGACGCTATAGAGCACAACCGCGGCACGGCACATCGCAATTCAGCACGGTGCAGCACAGCACAGCCCTCGGCACGGTACATCAAGATCGATACAATCAGCATTGCTTTTGCCCGTCACCCAATCAGGTGTCTTTAAAAACGTTGCCATGCGTTACATTTCTATATTCCTTTCCGGGTTCGTGGGTCGATCATGTTTGACCCTTGCCCTACGGATCTGCGTGAGGGGTGCCGCCGAATTTCAGAAATATGAGAGGTGCCACCGAATGTCAGAAATGTGGCAAATCCCATATGTTTTTGGTCCCTGACCCCGCGAATGTCAGAAAAGTGGCAAGTCCCCTTTGTTTTTGGACCCTGGCCCCGCCGATCTGCTTGAGGGTGCTACCGGATTTCAGATTATCCTGGCGAAGGACCCAACCATGTGCAGTGTGAATATCGCATTGCGGGTGCCGCTTTCGGTGGAGCTCCCTGTGGGGCCACGAAACGCTGTGCTGGGTGGGGGTGACGCATGCGGGCGGCACCACTGGGGCCTTCGGTGGAGGTCCCTGTGGGGCCACGAAACGCTGTACTGGGCGGGGGTGACGCATGCGGGCGGCACCACTGGGGCCGTCGGTGGAGCTCCCTGTGGGGCCACGAAACGCTGTGCTGGGTGGGGGTGGCGCATGCGGGCGGCACCACTGGGGCCTTCGGTGGAGCTCCCTGTGGGGCCACGAAATGCTGTGCTGGGGTGGGGGTGACGCATGCGGGCGGCACCACTGGGGCCTTCGGTGGAGCTCCCTGTGGGGCCACGAAACACTGTGTGTGGTGGAGGTGCCGAAATGGGTGTGCGGGACGCATGCGGGCGGCGGCACTGGGGCCTTCGGTGGAGCTCCCTATGGGGCCACGAAACGTGTGAGGGGTGTGCCGTATTGGGTGTGGCTGACGCATGCGGGCGGCAGCACTGGGGCCTTCGGTGGAGCTCCCTATGGGGCCACGAAACGTGTGAGGGGTGTGTCGAATTGGGGTGTGCTGACGCATGCGGGCGGCAGCACTGGGGCCTTCGGTGGAGCTCCCTATGGGGCCACGAAACGTGTGAGGGGTGTGCCGAATTGGGTGTGGCTGACGCATGCGGGCGGCGGCACTGGGGCCTTTGGTGGAGCTCCCTATGGGGCCACGAAACGTGTGAGGGGTGTGCCGAACTGGGTGTGGCTGACGCATGCGGGCGGCAGCACTGGGGCCTTCGGTGGAGCTCCCTATGGGGCCACGAAACGTGTGAGGGGTATGCCGAATTGGGTGTGGCTGACGCATGCGGGCGGCAGCACTGGGGCCTTCGGTGGAGCTCCCTATGGGGCCACGAAACGTGTGAGAGGTGTGACGATGATGGTGATGATGACGATGATGGTGGGTGATGACGATGATGATGATGATGATGATGATGATGATGATGATGATGATGATGATGATGATGATGATGATGATGATGATGATGATGATGATGACGATGATGATGATGACGATGATGATGATGATGATGATGATGATGATGATGATGGGAGGAGGGAGGAGGGGGAAGAGGAGGAGAGGAGGAGAGGAACGCGGGGCACCGTCTCGTCAAAACGAGGACCCAACACCACCGGATGGTTGGGAAAAACATGCAATTTCCCTTTGTTTTTCGACCCTGACCCCGCCGATCTGCGTGAATGGCGCAACCGAATTTAAGACATGTGGCACATCCTCTGTGTTTTTCGACCCTGACCCCGCCGATCTGCGAGAGGGGTGCCACCAGATTTCAGAAATGTGGCACATCCCCGGTGTTTTTGGACCCTGACCCCGCCGATCTGCATGAGGGGTGCCACCGATTTCAGAAATGTGGCGAATCCTCTGTGTTTTTGGACCCTCACCCCGTCGATCTGCGTGAGGGATGTTAATTTTTCCCGGAAAGGGCCTGGGCCCAGGGTTTTCTTTTAGTAGGTTTACCCCCAGTTTTTATTTGAAGGGGGCCGGCGAATTTCTAGTGCGTAAATAACGAGGCAGAGTGCTGATTTTTTTTTAAAGTGCGTTTCGTGCGTGCCCGCTCGAGGAAAGTGCGCCCCCCCATCTCGGATCCTCGATAAAAAACGGGGTCTGCAGACCCCCGTTTTCCATCGTAAACAAGAGGGTGCGGAGCGTTTTTCGCAGAATCCTCGACAAATAACGGGGTCTGGAGCCCCGACCGCGACGCAGAAAAGCGCCCCGCGCGCAGGAATTCCGAGGATGTATCGCGCGTGCCGCGTCCCGCGCGCAGGAATTTCGAGGATGTCTCGACTAATTAGCTTGTTTTGCTAGGATTTCTTTGGATTTTGACAGGATGTCTCGAGCGAAACGCTTGTTTTTCAGAATTTGTTGAGGATGTCTCGAGCGAAACGCTGGTTTTGCAAAATTGAGGGGATGTCTCGAGCGGGAGCCTCGTGGGTGGCCAGAATTGAGAGGATGTCTCAAGCGAAATGCTTGTTTTCACGCCCCGCGCGTAGGAATTCCGAGGATGCATCGCGCGTGCCGCGTCCCGCGCGCAGGAATTTCGAGGATGTCTTGACTAATTCGCTTGTTTAGCGAGGATTTCTTTGGATTTTGACAGGATGTCTCGAGCGAAACGCTTGTTTTTCAGAATTTGTTGAGGATGTCTCGAGCGAAACGCTGGTTTTGCAAAATTGGGGGATGTCTCGAGCGGGAGCCTCGTGGGTGGCCAGAATTGAAAGGATGTCTCAAGCGAAATGCTTGTTTTCACGCCCCGCTCGCAGGAATTCTGAGGATGTCTCGCGCGTGCCGCGTCCCGCGCGCAGGAATTCGTTTGTTTAGCGAGGATTTCTTTGGATTTTGACAGGACGTCTCGAGCGAAACGCTTGTTTTTTTCATAATTTGTTGAGGATGTCTCGACTAATTTGCTTGTTTTGCAAGGAATTCTTTGGATTTTGACCGGATGTCTCGAGCGAAACGCTTGTTTTGTCAGAATTTGTTGAGGATGTCTCGAGCGAAACGCTGGTTTTGCAAAATTGGGGGATGTCTCGAGCGGGGGTCTCGTGGGGTGCCAGAATTCAGAGGATGTCTCAGGCGAAATGCTTGCTTTCACGTCCCGCTCGCAGGAATTCCGATGATGTCTCGCGCGTGCCGCGTCCCGCGCGCAGGAATGTTGAGGATGTCTCGACAAATTTGTTTGGTTGGCGAGGATTTCTTGTGATTTTGACAGGATGTCTCGAGCGAAACGCTTGTTTTTCATAATTTGTTGAGGATGTCTCGAGCGAAACGCTGGCTTTGCAAAATTGGGGGGATGTCTCGAGCGGGGGTCTCGTGGGGTGCCAGAATTCAGAGGATGTCTCAGGCGAAATGCTTGTTGTCACGTCCCGCTCGCAGGAATTCAAAGGATTCACGTCACGCTCGCTTGCGTGGCGCATCCCCTGGCACATCCCGTGGCGCATCCATTGGCACGTTCCGTAGCGCGTCCCCTTGGCACGTCCCGCGGTGCGACCCCATGGCACGTCCCTTGGCACGTCGCTTGGCGCATCCCTTGGGACGTTCCGCGTCGCGTCCTCCTGGCATGGTCCCCTGTCCATTAGCTCTGGGGCAGCTACTATGTGTTCAGGCAGCTCGAGCTTAAGATCCAGATCAGTTCGGTCAGGACTCGGATGCAAAGGAGGACTCGATCCACGAGGCTATAAAGCACAATCGCGCCATGGCACATCGCAATTCAGCACGGCACAGCACAGCACAGCCCTCGGCACGGTACATCAAGATCGATACACTCAGCATTGCAATTTGGCACGTTCCTTGGCACGTTCCGTGGGGCGTCCCTTGGCGAGTCCCCCTGGCACGTCGCGTGGCGCGTCCCCTGGCACATCCCGTGGCACATCCATTGGCACGTTCCGTAGCGCGTCCCCTTGGCACGTCCCGCGGTGCGACCCCATGGCACGTCCCCTGGCACGTCGCCTGGCGCATCCCTTGGGACGTTTCGCGGCGCGTCCTCCTGGCATGTTCCCCTGTCCATTAGCTCTGGGGCAGCTACTATGTGTTCAGGCAGCTCGAGCTTAAGATCCAGATCTGTTCGGTCAGGACTCGGATGCAAAGGAGGACTCGATCCACGAGGCTATAGAGCACAATCGCGCCATGGCACATCGCAATTCAGCACGGCGCAGCACAGCACAGCCCTCGGCACGGTACAGCAAGATCGATACACTCAGCATTGCAATTTGGCACGTTCCTTGGCAGTTCCGTGGGGCGTCCCTTGGCGAGTCCCCCTGGCACGTCGCGTGGCGCGTCCCCTGGCACATCCCGTGGCACATCCATTGGCACGTTCCGTAGCGCGTCCCCTTGGCACGTCCCGCGGTGCGACCCCATGGCACGTCCCCTGGCACGTCGCCTGGCGCATCCCTTGGGACGTTTCGCGGCGCGTCCTCCTGGCATGTTCCCCTGTCCATTAGCTCTGGGGCAGCTACTATGTGTTCAGGCAGCTCGAGCTTAAGATCCAGATCAGTTCGGTCAGGACTCGGATGCAAAGGAGGACTCGATCCACGAGGCTATAGAGCACAATCGCGCCATGGCACATCGCAATTCAGCACGGCGCAGCACAGCACAGCCCTCGGCACGGTACATCAAGATCGATACACTCAGCATTGCATTTGCCCGTCACCCAATCAGGTGTCTTTGAAAACGCTGCCATGTGTTACAGTTCTATATTCCTTTCCGGGTTCGTGGGTCGATCATGTTTCAACCTCAGCAAGTCAGACAATACGATTTTTCCGTGGTTAATTAGCTTGACGAAGGACCCAACCATGTGCAGGTGTGAATACCGCAGTTGACACTACCAATTTCGGTGGGGCTCCCTATAGGGCCAAGAAACGTGTGAAGGGGATGGGTGTGCGGGACGCATGCGGGCGGCAGCACTGGGGCCTTCGGTGGAGCTCCCTATGGGGCCACGAAACGTGTGAGGGGTGTGCCGAATGACGCAGGAGCTCCCTAACGAAACGAAATGGGTGTGGTGACGCATGCGGGCGCGGGCACTGGGGCCTTCGGTGGAGCTCCCTATGGGGCCACGAAACGTGTGAGGGGTGTGCCGAAATGGGTGTGGCTGACGCATGCGGGCGGGCACTGGGGCCTTCGGTGGAGCTCCCTATGGGGCCACGAAACGTGTGAGGGGTGTGCCGAAATGGGTGTGGCTGACGCATGCGGGCGCGGGCACTGGGGCCTTCGGTGGAGCTCCCTATGGAGCCACGAAGCGTGTGAGGGGTGTGCCGAAATGGGTGTGGCTGACGCATGCGGGCGCGGGCACTGGGGCCTTCGGTGGAGTGGGGCCACCTGGCCGAATGGCAGCTCCCTATGAGGGGTGTGCCGAAATGGGTGTGGCTGACGCATGCGGGCGCGGGCACTGGGGCCTTCGGTGGAGCTCCCTATGGAGCCACGAACGTGTGAGGGGTGTGCCGAAATGGGTGTGGTTGACGCATGCGGGCGCGGGCACTGGAGCCTTCGGAGGAGCTCCCCATGGGGCCACGAAACGTTTGAGGGGTGTGCCGAAATGTGTGTGGCTGACGCATGCGGGCGGGCACTGGGGCCTTCGGTGGAGCTCCGTATGGAGCCACGAAACGTGTGAGGGAGTTGCCGAAATGGGTGTGGCTGACGCATGCGGGCGCGGGCACTGGGGCCTTCGGTGGAGCTCCCTATGGGGCCACGAAACGTGTGAGGGGTGTGCCGAAATGGGTGTGGCTGCGCATGCGGGCGCGGGCACTGGGGCCTTCGGTGGAGCTCCCTATGGAGCCACGAAACGTGTGAGGGGTGTGCCGAAATGGGTGTGGCTGACGCATGCGGGCGCGGGCACTGGGGCCTTCGGTGGAGCTCCCTATGGAGCCACGAAACGTGTGAGGGGTGTGCCGAAATGGGTGTGGCTGACGCATGCGGGCGCGGGCACTGGGGCCTTCGGTGGAGCTCCCTATGGAGCCACGAAACGTGTGAGGGGTGTGCCGAAATGGGTGTGGGTGACGCATGCGGGCGCGGGCACTGGGGCCTTCGGTGGAGCTCCCTATGGAGCCACGAAACGTGTGAGGGGTGTGCCGAAATGGGTGTGGGTGACGCATGCGGGCGCGGGCACTGGGGCCTTCGGTGGAGCTCCCTATGGAGCCACGAAACGTGTGAGGGGTGTGCCGAAATGGGTGTGGGTGACGCATGCGGCGCGGGCACTGGGGCCTTCGGTGGAGCTCCCTATGGAGCCACGAAACGTGTGAGGGGTGTGCCGAAATGGGTGTGGGTGACGCATGCGGGCGCGGGCACTGGGGCCTTCGGTGGAGCTCCCTATGGAGCCACGAAACGTGTGAGGGGTGTGCCGAAATGGGTGTGGGTGACGCATGCGGGCGCGGGCACTGGGGCCTTCGGTGGAGCTCCCTATGGAGCCACGAAACGTGTGAGGGGTGTGCCGAAATGGGTGTGGCTGACGCATGCGGGCGCGGGCACTGGGGCCTTCGGTGGAGCTCCCTATGGAGCCACGAAAAGGGGTGTGCCGTGTGAGGGGTGTGCCGAAATGGGTGTGGGTGACGCATGCGGGCGCGGGCACCTGCCTTCGGTGGAGCTCCCTATGGAGCCACGAAACGTGTGAGGGGTGTGCCGAAATGGGTGTGGCTGACGCATGCGGGCGCGGGCACTGGGGCCTTCGGTGGAGCTCCCTATGGAGCCACGAAGCGTGTGAGGGGTGTGCCGAAATGGGCGTGGCTGACGCATGCGGGCGCGGGCACGAGGGAGGAGGGGGAAGAGGAGGAGAGGAGAGGAGAGGAGAGGAGAGGAACGCGGGGCACCGTCTCTTCAAAACGAGGACCCAACACCACAGGATGGTTGGGAAAAAATGCTCGTTTTGGGCCGCCCTCGCGCGGTCCATCAAGAAGGAACAGCAAGCAGCAAGAAGCCAACAACGAACAGTAAACAGCAAGAAGCAGAACTGTAACAGTGGAAGCTGCAACTGGCACAGGAAACTGCGAACCTCCGGCCTGCAGCCTGGTGGCCCCACAAGGGGGCCGGCGGATTATTACTCCACCCTCCCCTTTTTCTCTAACAGATCATCTTTCTCCCTCCTTCCCTGGCGAAGGCGGAGGAGGCAGGGGGGGTCCTGGACATTGAGGAGGAGGAGGAGGAGGAGGAGGAGGAGGAGGAGGAGGAGGAGGAGGAGGAGGAGGAGGAGGAGGAGGAGGAGGAGGAGGAGGAGGAGGAAAACATTTTTTTGGGTCAGCGGGCGCAGGCAGGGTCTGGACTGGCTGTGCAAGAGCGAACTCCAAAGCCGCGAATTCGGCCCCATGCAAGAGAGAGGCGAACCGAAGGAGGAAGTAACCGCAGAGGCGGGGGGGAGGAAGGCAAAGGTGTCTGTGGGGCCATGAAGCGTGTGAGAGGTGTGCCAGAATGGGTGCGGCTGCCGCATGCGAGCGCTGGCATTTGGGCATTCGGTTGGGGCTCCCTATGGAGCCACGAAGCGTGTGAGGGGTGTGCCAAAATAGGTGCGGTGGCCGCGCGCGAACGCTGGCATTTGGGCCTTCGGTGGGGCTCATTGTGGGGCCACGAAACGTGTGAAGGGTGTGCCAACACGGGTGCGGTGGCCGCATGCGAACGCTCGCATTTGGGCCTTCGGTGGGGCTCCCTATGGAGCCACGAAGCGTGTGAAGGTTGTGCCAAAATGGGTGCGGTGGCCGCACGCGAACGCTGGCATTTGGGCCTTCGGTGGGGCTCCCTATGGGGCCACGGAACGTGTGATGGGGTGCCAACGCTGGCATTTGGGCCTTCGGTGGGGCTCCCTATGGAGCCACGAAGTGTGTGAGGGGTGTGCTGAAATGCGTGCTGCGGCCGCATGCGAACGCTGGCATTTGGGCCTTCAGTGGGGCTCTCTGTGGGGCCACGAAGCGTGTGAGGGGTGTGCTGAAATGCGTGCTGCGGCCGCATGCGAACGCTGGCATTTGGGCCTTCAGTGGGGCTCTCTGTGGGGCCACGAAAAGTGTGAGGGGTGTGCCAAAATGAGTGCGGTGGCCGCATGCGAACGCTGGCATTTGGGCCTTCGGTTGGGTTCCGTATGGAGCCACGAAGCGTGTGAAGGGTGTGCCAACATGGGTGCTGTGGCCGCAGGCGAACGCTGGCATGTGGGCGCTCTGTGGGGCTCCTTACGGGGCCACGAAACGTGTGAGCGGTGTGCCAACATGGGTCCGGTGGCCGTATGCGAACGCTGGCATTTGGACCTTCGGTGTGGTTCCCTATGGGGCCACGAACCGTGTGAGGGGTGTGCCAGCAGAGTTGGCTGGTTCGAAGGGCAGAGGCAGGGATCGGAGGAGGAAGGGGAGCGAGGAGGAGAGGAGGAGAGGAGACGCGGGGCGCTGTCTCTTCAAACGAGGACCCAACACCACAGGATGGTTGGGACAAATTCAACGCCCGGATCTAAGGGGAGGGGAAAGTGGAGGAAGCGAAGGAGGTCCCCCCCGGCAGGTTCCGGATTCCGATCGACGACGTCCTGCAGGCGGCCGGGGTGGCCAAGAGGGGGGTGATGGCTGCGGGGTGCTTGTGGGCCATGAGATCGCCACGGATTTCATGGCCCCCTCTTCTTATTTCAATGCGTCCCCTGGGCTCCCACGAGTCCGCGCACGTGCTTAGGGTCATGATTTGCGACCCCCTTCCCTTCTTGGTCGGGTGACGATGGCGTGTATGTATATGTATGTATGTATATATATATATATATATATATATTCCTCTTCCAATATTTTTATAAGCCTGGGCGGGGGGAAAACCCCTCCCCCCTCCCGGGGTCTGGGGGCTTTGGGACCCTCCGGACGGGCCTCGAAACGGCCCCTGGCAACCCTTCAGACGACCCGGGAGAACCTCACGAGAGTCCGAAGACGGCACTAGACGGGTTCCAGGCGTTCTGGCGCGCTCCCCCCCCAAGAAGCCGTCATACCCCCAAAGATCGTCCTGAAACGTCCCAAGAGGCTTCCAATACCACTCCCAAGAAGGCCCCAAGAGGCAGAAATCATGGATTTTCCCAACCATCCTGTGGTGTTGGGTCCTCGTTTTGAAGAGACGGTGCCCCACGTCTCTCCTCCCTCCTCCCTCCTCCCTCCTCCCCCTCCTCCCCCTCCTCCCCCTCCTCCCTCCTCCCCCTCCTTGCCTTTGCTTTCGGCGCACCCCTCACACGGTTCGTAGCCCCATAGAGAGCTCCACCGAAGGTCCCAGTGGCACAGCCCCCATGCGTCCGCCACACCCAGCACGGCGTTTCGTGGCCCCATAGGGAGCTCCACCGAAGGTCCCAGTGGGGGGGGGCGCATGCGTCCGCCACACCCAGCACAGCGTTTCGTGGCCCCATAGGGAACTCCACCGGAAGGTCCCAGTGGGGGGGGTGGGCGCATGCGTCCACCACACCCAGCACAGCGTTTCGTGGCCTCATAGGGAGCTCCACCTAAGGTCCCAGTGTGGGGGGGGGGCGCATGCGTCCGCCACACCCAGCACGGCGTTTCGTGGCCCCATAGGGAGCTCCAACGAAGGTCCCAGTGGGGGGGGCGCATGCGTCCGCCACACCCAGCACAGCGTTTCGTGGCCCCATAGGGAGCTCCACCGAAGGCCCCAGTGGGGGGGGCGCATGCGTCCGCCACACCCAGCACAGCGTTTCGTGGCCCCACAGGGAGTTCCACCGAAGGTCCCAGTGGGGGGGGCGCATGCGTCCGCCACACCCAGCACGGCGTTTCGTGGCCCCATAGGGAGCTCCACCGAAGGCGCCAGTGGGGTGGGGGGCGCATGCGTCCGCCACACCCAGCACGGCGTTTCGTGGCCCCATAGGGAGCTCCACCTAAGGCCCCAGTGGGGGGGGGGGCGCATGCGTCCGCCACACCCAGCACAGCGTTTCGTGGCCCCATAGGGAGCTCCACCGAATGCGTTGCTCACAAAGACGGTATTCACAACTGCATATGGTTGGGTCCTTCGCCCGGCTAATTCTCTGGGTTTTTGGTGAATTTTGGTGTTCTCCTCTTGTCGGCTTCCCGACGCTCCAAGACGGCGGTCTTCTGGGAGTCCGAAGCCGCCTGGGAGGTTCCCAAATCGCCCCACAACCACCCGAAAGGCATTCCAGGCAGAAGAGAGCCCCGAAACGGCACAACAGGGGTCCAAGATGGCCTTCAGAGAGCCCCATGGCGGCCCAAAATGGCCCCAAGACGCCTTCCGAAGCATTCCAAATCGTGACCGGGTCGTTCAGGGAAACCGCGGTTGGAGGCAGGGTGGCCCGAGGAAGCCCCCAGAGGCCCCCAGAGGCTCTCCAAGGAGGAGCTTCCGCAGAAAGAGCTGAGGAGGATAGGGGAAAAATGCGCAGGGTATGGCGAAAATGAAGAAAAAGAAGCGTGGAGGAAGGATAACGAATAACATTAGTATAGCGGCGATGCCAGAAAAAGGCGACAAGGAGTTATCGCTAAATTGTCGGCTTGACCTTCCTGCTATACCGCCTGCATGCCAAACTTCAAGGGCCAAGGTGCATGGCGCGAAGCGCCACTGCAGTCTTGTGTGTATATATATATATGTACAAGACTGCAGTGGTGCTTCGCGCCATGCACCTTAGTCCTTCGAGTTTCGCACGCGGGCGGCGTGCGTGCGCGTGCTCATGCGCGCGCGGAAATGTGCATACATGTCATACGCGCGCACGTGCATGTACGCCATACAGATACATGTGGACATCTAGGTGTGTAGATCTGCATACAGATATACGTGTGTGTGGGGGGTATATCGGTGTAGGTACATTAGTATGCATGTACTATTAGTGTGACTATTCTTTATTATGCAGACTTTACTCACCATTGTTATTGTTATGGAAGTATTCGTATTAGTTGTATTATCCTTAATGCTGCTATTATCACTATCACCATCATTAATGCACGTATATGTATATAAACATATCGATATGTGCACACGTAGAATGAATATTGCGCATTCGTGTATATATATATATATATATATGTATACATCCTTTCTGTGTGTGGCAGATCTACGTGTGTTACGTGTGCACTTTCGCATGTCTATATACACGTACGCGGCCGTGGCCACAGAGAGTGGCCAGAAACGCAGTGAAGGACCCGCGAATGCCGAAAGACCTGGGTAGGAGACGGCATGGAGGACACGGCAGAATGAGGAACGGCGACCTGGGCTTACCAATGACCGTGTCTTTGGGACTATGGAAGGAGCCGTGTGAGGGCCTTGGGGGGCCTCGGGACCTTGTCGCAGCGGGGCTCGATTATCTCGACGCTGAAGCTGTTTTGCGCCGCCCTTCTCTCTTGGAGGGCCTCGCATTCAGAGTGTTAACGTCACGTGGACCTGATTGGAGCCTTCCAGGGCCTTCTGAGGGCCTCTGTGGGACGTGGTGCAGTCCCGTTACGTCTTGGGCCCGTCTTCGGGCGCGTAATGGCTCTGTTGGGCTGTCTTGGGATCATGCTCGGGCTCCTGGCCCGTTTTGGGCCTGTTTGGGGGGCTTCTTCTGGCGTTTTCGAACTTCTGTGGGCTTCCCGGGGGCCTCTTGGGGGCCTCTTGGGGCCTCTTCGGGGCCTCTTGGGAACCTCCTGGGGCCTCCTGGGGCCCTGTCGGGACTGTCTGGGGGCCCTGTCGGGACTGTCTCGGGGCCCTCTTGGGCTGGTTTGGGGCCCTCTTAGAGGTCTGTCGGGCCGTCTTAGGACGATCTTGGGGGTCTCGTGGACCGTCTTGGAGCGTCGGGAAGCTGAAAAGGGGAGAACTCACAATTTTCCGACAAACCATCAGAAAATCAATGAACTTTGCCTCGTGGGGCCCTCTGGGGAGTGCTCTTGAAGGCCTCTTGGGATGTTTCGTGCTCCTTCCGGGATCTTTTGGGACTCTAGAGAACCTCTTGTGGCTTCCTGGGGGCCTCTTGGGGGACTCTTGGGGCCTCTTCGGGGCCTCGTGGGAGCCGTCCGGCCTCTTGAGGCCCTGTCGGGACTGTCTCGGGGCCCTCTTGGGCCAGTTTGGGGCCCTCTTGGAGGTCAGTCGGGCCGTCTCAGGGCGATCTTGGGGGCCTCCTGGGCCGTCTTGGAGCGTCGTCGGGAAGCTGAAAAGGGGAGAACTCCCAACTCCCCCACACAGCACCGGAAAATCAATAAATTTTGCCTTTTGGGGCCCTCTTGGGAATGCTCTTGGAGGCCTCTTGGGAAGTTTTGGGGCGATCTTTGGGGGTATGACGGCTCCTTTGGGGTCGTCGTCGACCGCCTTGCAGCTCTTTGGGGTCGTTTCGGGAGCGCGCTGGAACGTCGGGGGCTCTCTGGGGCCGTCTTCGGGCTCTCGTGAGGTCCTCCCAGGTCGTCTGGGGGGGCTGCCCGACAGGCCCAGGGTGCAATGGTCCCGCTTCGAACCACTGCCCTGATCGCAATCCTTGATGATGCTACTCTCTTCTCTGCTCTGACACGTGCCGAGGGTACCGTTGGCGGTCGGGTCGAATCTGAGGGCAGTGACTGTGCGATGCTGATCGCACTGTGGTGATGAACAGGATCTGTTTGTCAGCGGGCAGTTCGCTGTCCTGCGTCTCTCGGACGCACACCAGAAGTCCAGCGTCGCTGAGACGCTGCAAAGGCTTGAGCCAGAACGGTTTCGGATGAACCTGTTCTGGGATATTATAATGGGGATCTCGAAGGATCTCGGAGGGCCTACTAAGCAAGGCTGGCTGCAGTCTGGAGGCTAAAGGGGGCCCGATTCGCCGGGAAACGCTTGGCTAACATACATGGGGCTCCTTTGGAGCCTGAAGCTTATATCACGCACGGCCTCTAGAGGCCATCTGTCGTAAGTAGGCTCTAGTGAGGCAGGCTCGGGGCTGTGAATTGCATGCCCAAAAGCTAAAGATCGATGTTACGGCATCGAGACCTGCCTCTGGCAACTGAATTCACAGAAAGCACAGAGCGCGTGAGAGGCTTCACAGTGCCCCAAAGGGCTATATCTCCGGCAGGGGTCTCCTGCTCGTAGGGATTGTCGCGAGCGAAGTAGATCAGGGCCTCCAGCATAGCTTCATCGTCATCTGCTGACAACGGCTTGCCGTGGTCCAGCCTGTCCATGCCCTCGGTCTTGCGCTTCCTAGCACTGCGGTGCAGGGGGTCGTCCACGAGTCTCCAGCGCTGACCTGACCGGAAGAACTCCAGCAAGACCTTGGCGGCTCGATCCTTGGTGAGGCCGTCGGCTAGCATGGCATCGCTGTGGACCCAGCGTATCTGGAGGGCCGTCTGCTCCTTCTGCTGTCGAATGCCTAGACACTCGATGCTCGTCCGCTTATCACGTAGGCCGAGACCAGCTGACTCGCTCTTCTCGATCGCGTCGTAGCCCGACTTACCGTCTGTGACCAGTACGCCAGGGCAGGATGAGATGGCGTCGTTCACGTGTTGCTTGTTGGTGTAGTCCACTTGGCCGCACTCCAGCTCGTAGATGAACAGGCGCACGTAGCTGATCTCGTCGAGGGTCTCTGTCATCATCTGAACCTCCGCACTCGTACTGCTTCTGGCCACTCGCGGTAGTTTGCATGATCTCCATGAGATAGGCGCTACCGTCTCTGTCGAGCCACTCAGGAAAGACAGTGGTGCCAGCACGATCATCTCGCCACCCTGGGACTCGCCAGTGATACGAGCGGCCCAGGCAGCATCGCCCCAGCCAACCACAGCGATCTGCTCGATGGCCGGGATGAGCATGACCACGTCGGCAGTGTCATTCATGGTGCGGATCAGCTTGTTGATCTTCTGGATGGTAGAGACCGTCGCCGTAGGTATCTCCGCTTGGAGTAGAGAGACTTCTGCACTGAGCCACGGGGCCGACTGCTGAGCTCGCCATCCGACTGTACCAAGTCGGCCTCGTAGATCTGATCTCTCTTTGTCTGAAACTCCTTCCGTGGGCTTGCGTCCACGTCGTATCTTGATGGGCTCCACGTTCAGGCTGTAGCTGTCCTGTGCGAGACTGCAGGTGTAGTCCTCATTCTGTCGAATACTGATGCCGCACTGCACAAACGCTCGGCTCTCCCAAGGTGTCCACTCGAAGGCCTGTTGTATCTTCTGTCGTTTCTTGAGGAAGGCCGAGTTGTGATGGTCGCCGGCGATCATCATGTCGTCGACGTGTAGGATAACCATGCCGACCAGCTTCGTGCCGTCTCGAATGACCCAGACGCACGGCTCGCACTGTATCACCTCCAGCTGCAGCGTCTTGAGCGTGTCCTTGAAATGGAGCCACCATTTGCGAGGAGCATGTACAAATCCGTACATAGGCTTGAGGAACTGCAGGACCTCGTCGTCTTTCATGCCGAAGGCCTGACGCACGTCCTTGGGCGGGTCCGCGTAGATCTTCCTCTTCTCCTCGTCCGTCTCGCCCTGGAGAAAGGCTGTCACTGCATCGGCCTTCTCCAGTTTCCACTTGTGTCTGGCTGCCATGGCCAGTAGAAGTTGACGTGCACGTCTGGAGGCAACTGGTGATTCTGTCCGTAGGTGCAGCAGGTCGGGGTCGCTGAAACCGAGCACGACCAGTCTGGCTTTGCCTCGTAGCACGTTCCCCTGGTCATCCTTCTTCCAGGTCAGCACGAAGCGACAGCGCAGCAGGCGCGCCGGGTCGATCCCCTGTCGGCTGAGGATCCTGACGGCCTTTGTGCTGAGGACTGAGGTGCACTCCTTCTGCTGGGCCTCGAGTAGCAGCTTCTTCTCCTCAGGCGTCGCCTTCTTAAATGAGACCTCCACTCGGCCCTTGCGGGCCTGCGATGCCACGAAGTTGCTGGGGTCGTCCATGTAGGCCATGAACGTATGCTCGTTGCTGACAGGGATGTCCAGCACGATGAGTTCGTCGTTCTCCTTCATATCGTCGTACTGCTGGACACTGTAGGCATAGTCGCTGTAGAAGTTACCCTCCTGCAGGTAGTAGGAGAAGGCCTCCTGGGTCGCAGCGTTGACCCGCTGCTTCTTAGCCGGGGGCTCGGTTGTGCC
The DNA here is from genome assembly GCA_963575745.1 of Prorocentrum cordatum. Classification (NCBI taxonomy): domain Eukaryota; class Dinophyceae; order Prorocentrales; family Prorocentraceae; genus Prorocentrum; species Prorocentrum cordatum. The sequence goes on from CAUYUJ010018414.1 coordinate 93,843, forward strand.
GGGCTCTCGGATCCGGCGCTTATCGTTCACGTCGGGCGCTGAGATATCGTCGAGGTCATCGTCAGTCTCCGCCACGATGGGCCGCTGCGACGCGCGCTCCTCCTGGTCGTCGCCGGGAGGGGCTTCCATGACGATCTCCTCCTCGATGGGCTGCTCAGCTGCTTCGGGTAGTCCAGCTTCGTGGCCGTCTTCCTGTGGAATGCCTGGTGGAGCTTCTGGCTGAGCTGGCTGGATGAGAGGTTCCTGGACCTCGGTCGCCTCGTTCCAGGGATTACCCTTCTTCCTCATACGTCTGGGAGGTCGCGGTCCAGGTAGAGGTCGCTCTTCCAGTCCTGGTGGCGCCGCCAAGGCTCCACCACCTCCGCCGCCTCCGCCGCCTCCTGGGTCAAGACTACGAGGATCTCCTTGTGGAACAGGACGATCATCGTCCTCAGAAATGGCCCAGGGTCCGCTCGCGTTGCTCTCGAAGGTGCGGGCGCTGACCGATTCACCGTCATCAGCGGCCAAATCCTCGCCAGTGGGCGGGGACTCGTTCGACAAGTCGATCACTTCGTTAGTGTCGAGCTGCTTCTGGACATCGCCGAAGGTCCAGGTCCCCGGCTGCTCGCGGCGCGAGCGTAGGGAGTCCATCGCCTCCTCAGAAGGCGTGGCAGGTCGAAGTTGTTCGGGAGCAACTCGGTAGAGGCGGCCAGCCAGTGTGATATTGACCACCGTCCCAGGTAGACCAGGTCGGTGTCCCGAGCTCGCTGGCTCGTGACAAAGTACTCGTCCAGGTCCGTACCAGCGTCCTCGCCCAGGCATTGAGCGAGGCTGTCCCTTCTTGCGCCAGGCCCCTGGTGGGAGCCGTCTGTAGACGAAAACCAGATCGCCCGTCTCGTACTTCTTGAAGGACCTGAAGCGCGCGGCCTCCGCTCGCTTAACTCGGTCAGAGTTCTCGGTCTGGATGTGAGCCAGCCGCGCCATTCGTCGTACCTGGGCGTCCCTGCTGAAGGTACCGTCCTGCAGCTCGGCACTAATGAGCGGCAGGTTGTTCGGCTCGTCCGACAGATTGACTGTCGTCCCAGTCGGCGTCCGTCCCGCATAGCGCTGCAGCGGGCTGAACCCGTCGATCCTGATCAGGTCGTTCCTGGCCGCCGTCTGGAGTCCGAGCATCTCGCTGGTGGGTACTTCGGCTGAGACCATCTCGTCGAAAGCGTCGAGGGCCTCCTTGAAGGCTTCAATGGCGCGCTCGATCTTGCCGATCTGCCAGTGGGCGTCGGCCGCGCATGGGAGACAGTAGACTCCCTGGCTCTCGATCCACTCGCGGAACTCGTCGGAGATGGCGCTGCCGGCAGGGTCGTAGCGCATGACCTTCGGGCGTCCCATCCAGGGGAACCATTTTGTAGCAAAGATATGCCGAAGGTCGCCGGCACGAACTTGTCGAGTCGTACCCGGGATCGGCTTCTCGTCGATCAGCCGCACGTAGAGGATGTCCGAGCCGGCGTCGAGTATCGCCAGCGCCATCACGTTCGTGTTCGTGCTGCGACGGATCCACGAGAAAGCGTCAAAAAGCACCTCGTGACCGTTTTGGGGCTGCTCTGCTGATGAGGCTGGTGGCCGCTTAGTAGGTGGTCGATGTGCGTCACAGATGTCGCACTTGAAGGTTCTGGCTAGACGTAGCACCTCTGGTCGAGCGCCACGGTCGCGAAGGTATCGCAGTAGATGAGCTCGAGGTAGGTGTCCGAGGTTGGTATGAACCAATCTGATGTAGCTCTCGAGCTTCTTGACCGTCTCGTTGGTGAGGTTGTGCGCTTCCTTGCCGTCTCGTGGTGGAAGAGTCGGCTCGTCCTCCTCTGGCGTAGGCTCTGTCGGTGGCTGCTGGGTAGCTGCCATGCAGAGGCAGTTCACAACCTCGTCCTCGAAGTAGTTCTGGTTCTGGCTCTTGGTCAGGGCCCTGAGGATCCGGCGGCACAGCATCTTGGGGTAGGAGCCCGAGGCCTCGGTCCTCAAGCTGCTCTCTATCTCCTCGTGGTAGTGTCCTCCACGGCACTGTAGAGGTTGTAGGGCTACCCAGATCCTCCTGTCATTCGTCAGGAACTTCCAGCGCTTCTTCATGAGCTCGCCCGTGTCAGGGGCTCGTAGTCCGCAGGCGCAGCCATCCACGATCACCTCGTACGGTAGTATCTTGTGGAGATCCTTCCAGCAGGTCTTCTGCCACGACCGACTGTTGTGGGGCTGCTCGGCGAGGGCCGAGCCGTTCAGGTTGAGCACCTGGTGCTCGATGAGCCTCTTGTTGTTCTCGAAGATCCGCTGGCTCTTGAGCCGCTTCCTGCGAAGGTTCTCCTTCTGTTGATCGTTGCGCTGGTTGACGTTCTGCATTATCGACCATGGACCGCAGGGTGGTGTACTGACGAAGAGCTCCGGGCGCTTCTCGTCTAGCAGGAACTTCGCCTTGTGGTAGCCCTGCGGCTTGCTGAGGTCGTTCTCGTTGAAGAGGCCGAGCCGCTCGTAGTGGTAGCCCTTCTCGTCGCACACCTTCCCGAGATTCGAGTCCTCGTGGGTGCACGCTTCGACCATCGTCAGGCGGCCGAAGGTTGCGAGGGCGCACATAGCTCCGAAAATGGCCGACCTCGTCGTATGTGTAGCTGCCCGTATCGCCTGGCGCTGGTGGCCCTTCAGCGGCCTGCTCTCGTCGCCGCGCCACCGAGACCTCTCAGCCTGAATCTCACTCAGGCCTTCGTCCTGACCGCACACGCCTGGTGGCACCAACCGTAGAGCCTCATCTTCACGATCGGCTCGTTCTTGGCGATGCATCGGCGTAGCTTGCAGTCCGGGTGCTGGCACATCTGAGTGTAGTGAGCTGAGATCGCCGGGCCCACGGGCATTGCCGTCGTCTCCATCTTCTTGGTCTCCGTCTCCTTCTTGATCTGGATAGTCGCTGCCGCCGTGCCGCGCTGCTCGATGATGTACGCGATGATCTTGTCGATCACCTCCTCCTTCTTGCCAGTCTGGGTCAGTCCCCACATCTTGCACAGCGGCTTGAGGTGGTTGACCAACGTGACCATGCTGAGCTGCTCGTGGATCTGCTCCGAGCTCAGCGCTGCAAACGCATCCACCTCCGCAAACTTGGTCAAGAAATCTAACTTTGCGGTCTCGATGGTGGCTCGCAGCTCTTGATTCTGCTCGCGCGCGGCTGCTGAGGCTGCTGACTTCTGGGACAGGGGGCGCTGCTTCGGCTCCGTGCACGGCTGGCGCGGCTCGATCTTCGCACGATGCTCGATGTCCGCCGGCCAGGTCGGGTACCTCTCGGGTAGCAACTGCACAGGTAGTCCGAGGCTGTCCAGCTTCCAGTTCACACGGTCGATCGTCTTGATGAAGACCTTCTGGATGATTCGTCCCCAGCGACGGCACTGCGTCCACTGCTGGAGGAGCTTGCTGGACCACATCTCCCAGTTCGGTAGGTGCTCCTGCAGGAAGGTATCCGTCATCCGCTTCATGCTGTTGTCCTGCTCCGAGCCCTCGATCGTGTAGAAGATGTGGCCCCTCACGTCCTGATGAGCGATCAGTCGCCCCCGCGGCTGCATCCGTTGTAGTGTAGGCCGTGCCGGCGTCGACGTGGAGGTCGCCGCCGATGATCCCGAGTCCGGTAGCGGGGCCCGAACATCCACCTGCTCCCATGGGCCATCCATCTCCTCGTTCTCCAGCTTGATCTGCTGGCTCTCTGCTTTGCGACATTTCGCCTCGCGGTTGAGGCTCATGCGAATATGTAGGGCCAACTGGATGTTGTCGGAGCTCAGGGCTCGAATATGGAAGGATTACTGGTTGCTGAAATCGGAGCTCTGAGCTCGAATCGTTCGCACCAAAAATGGCTCTTGGAGACGGGGATGTTTCTGTTTGGAGCTCTGGAAACTCTGGGATCTCAGGGAAGGCCTCTGGAGATAACTCCGATAATGCCGTAGGTGATGGAGCCGGGGCTGATACGGATGATGTCCCTGACGTAAGTGATGATGTCCCCGACGTAAGTGATGATGTCCCCGACGTAAGGGATGATGTCCCCGACGTAATTAATGATGTCCCCGTACTTGTAAATGATGATGATGTTGCTGTAGGCGTAATTGGTGATGGTGCCCCCGTACTCGTAAATGATGATGATGTACCTGAGGCCTGTAGGGCTCCATTATCTGGGACCTCGTCGGGGAACTCCTGGGGCACCACTGCAGACGGTTTATCGTTCTCGCTTTTGATCGGCTGCTCTTTTTCATGTTTTCCCTCCGGCACCGTAGCAGTCTCGGGTGTCGAGGGCGTGGACCCCTACTCGAGAGATGCCACGAAGCCAAAATCGGCTTGTCGAACAAGTGGCAGTGCAAGATGACCGCTCGGAAGGACGAGCAGTTCAGCTCGGCGCCCGAGCTTCTTGAAGTAGACAGAATGCGCCTCGCAGTCGATCACAGCTCCTAGGCGGCTCAAAACATCCACTCCGATCAAGAGCGGGGCATCTGCGTCGAGGATGTTTATCTCGAGCTCGCCATCCACACCGGCGATCATCAGAGGAAAGGTTGCCTTGCCGGTGCAGGTCTTGGCGTTGCCATCTCCAAAGATAAAGGTACTCTTCTGGCTAACGTCCATCTTGATGTTTTTGCCCGTCTGCTCATAGATGATATCGCGTAGGTTCTCGGCAGCCTCGATGCCCATGATGCTGGAGGTCGCGCCGATGTCCAGAATACCGAAGCCCTTGGAGGAGCTCTGCTTCACACTCATGAGGATCCAGTCGTCTAGCTTCTCCAGGGTTGGCCAGCTCGGTAGCTTCACATGATGGACTTGCTCCCGCCTCTCGATGGATTTCTCCACCTCTAGGTACATCGTCTTCTCGAGCTGTTTCTTTGGAAGCTTCGGTCGATTCTTGATCACTGGCTTATTGTTGAGCGTCGTCTCCAGCTCCAGGCGCGAGGTCTCGTTCCTGATGAGATTCGCCTCCATCTCGGCGTCCTGCTCGGCGCCGAAGAACACGTAGGCTCCGAAACCTCGCTTGGGTCGTTCACGATCTTTGCTGCTGGTGGAGGAAGCGCGGTCTTTATGATCCTTAGTCTCGTGATTGCCGCCGCACTTCAGACAGGGTCCCTTACGGGGCGGCCGGCCCTGGGAGCGATCTCCATCACGTCGGGGTGGTACATCGCGTCGTTGTCCGCTCCCTCGGCCTCGTCCTTTCGATGATCCAGAGCCTCGGGATCCAGCTCGAGGTCCCTGGAACTTGCGCTGTCCTCCGCGTCCTTCTCGCTTCTTGTTCTCATCCACGGGGTAGAACTTCCTGGCGGTCTTCACTCGTCGGAGTAGATCCCGAGCTTCTTCGAAACTGCGCTGCTGGGCGGCGAACGCGGTCTCGGCCTCCTCGATCTCCTGGGCGCTGTAGAGCGGCTCCTCGGGATCTCCTTCGTCCTCGTCGCCGTCCGCGTCCTCATAGGTGGCCTCCGACTGGTCGCCATCGTAGTAGCTGTAGTCGTCGTCGTCCTCGCTGTTCTCCTCCCAGCCGGCATGGATCCGACCTCGCTCTCGATGGCGATGGTTGTCCTTGCCGTGCTTCTTATCTCTGTTCGTCAGCTCGTCATCTGGCCAAGATACTCTTAGCTGCTCGCCGATGCTGTCGTAGTCGAAGTTGCCTTTGACTGCGCTGATAACTGCCGCACGCTCCGTCGGGGAAAGTCTTGATCTCTGCAGCAGTAGCCATCCGCGCAGCTGGTCAAGGGGAATCGCCTGTTTGAAGTCGGTTCCGAAATCCGGATGCTCGGGGATCTCCTCAAGACCTGTCCGGATGAAGTTCCAGAGCTGGTGGTTCAACTCCTTGGCCTTGTCGGCGGCGTCCTCCGGGCCCTCCTGCTCGATCTTGTACAAGAACCAGTTGAGCTCCGAGTAGAGGGTGTTCCATTCCTTTGACCTTGCCGACAGCCGAGCCGTGCGCTGCTTCTTGAAATACTCGGTGTCGAAACCCTTGACCACGTCGTGGTAGGCCTCATCGTCTCTGCTTATGTAGCTCGGCATTGGCTCTCCAGTGTCTCGGCGAAGATCGAAGATCCATCTGGCCAGATATTTGCCTGCATCCTGGATGGGCTGAGCACCGAGCTTGGCACGAATGTGTCGCAGTAGCTCAGCTGCACCGTCGTCTCTCTCAATGCGGTCCCAGTCCACATCCTTGGCTGCTTGTCGTGCTCGACCTTCCAGTCGTCTCCACAAACGAGGGCCGCATACATATCGTTCATCTCGACGGGTGCCTCGGATGTAAGCTTTGACGTCTCTCTCGTAATCGTCCACCGTGGTGAGATCTCCGTTCCACTTCGGTATGATGTCATCGTTGTTATTGTTATTCCTCGTCATGACTCAAACGATGAACTTCTCTCCGTGAATCTGTTGTCCGTGGAGCTTGATAGCTCCGCTACCATGCAATGGTCCCGCTTCGAACCACTGCCCTGATCGCAATCCTTGATGATGCTACTCTCTTCTCTGCTCTGACACGTGCCGAGGGTACCGTTGGCGGTCGGGTCGAATCTGAGGGCAGTGACTGTGCGATGCTGATCGCACTGTGGTGATGAACAGGATCTGTTTGTCAGCGGGCAGTTCGCTGTCCTGCGTCTCTCGGACGCACACCAGAAGTCCAGCGTCGCTGAGACGCTGCAAAGGCTTGAGCCAGAACGGTTTCGGATGAACCTGTTCTGGGATATTATAATGGGGATCTCGAAGGATCTCGGAGGGCCTACTAAGCAAGGCTGGCTGCAGTCTGGAGGCTAAAGGGGGCCCGATTCGCCGGGAAACGCTTGGCTAACATACATGGGGCTCCTTTGGAGCCTGAAGCTTATATCACGCACGGCCTCTAGAGGCCATCTGTCGTAAGTAGGCTCTAGTGAGGCAGGCTCGGGGCTGTGAATTGCACAGGGTGGGCCAGATTCGTTAGGTGGTATGTCTGTGTGTGTGTGTGCGCGCGCGCGAGCGCGCGCGTGTTTTCCGGAGTCCCCGGCCTTGTAAAACTAGCCTGACAAAGGACCCAACCCTATGCTGCTGCGAGTACCGCGAGGGAGAGTAGACGAGGGAGGGGGGGGGGCAGCAAAAAGGATTGCGGCGTGCATGAGGGGGAGAAAAGCTGACGCGGGCGAGTGGGGAGTCTTCTTGGTTTCGCCCGAGCCCCGTGCGCGGCCCGTGCCATGCGGACGCTCCCGCTGGGGCCTTCGGTGGAGCTCCCTCTGGGGCCACGAACCGTGTGAGGGGTGCGCCGTTCCCGCTGGAGCCTTCGGTGGAGCTCCCTATGGGCCACGAACCGTGTGAGGGGTGTGCCAAAATGGGGCGGCGGTGCCATGCGGACGTTCCCGCTGGGGCCTTCGGTGGAGCTCCCTATGGGGCCACGAGCCGTGTGAGGGGTGCCGGCCACTGCGGCGCTTAGGCCGTTGCGGGTTTCTGTTGATTGTCGTTCTGGGGAGTTTTTGCCAGCGGGGCGTGGGGGCACCGCGTTTTCCTCCCAGCGCCGTTTTCACGGGCACCTTCTTCACGGGTGTGCCGCTGGGGCTGCTACTGATCATTTTTTTCAACGCTGCCGCTTGATGCGGTAAACTAACACGCGGCACCGCATATGTTTCCATATGTTGAGTAGCCATTTCTTTTAGTGGGTCTACTCCAGAGCTAGGGTGTCCCACCAACCAGTGTGTGGGGCAGCGGTGACGCATGCAACCGTTGCCACTTTGGCCTTCGGTGGAGCTCCCTGTAGTGCCACGAACCGTATGATGGGCGCGGCGCTGACGATGGCGATAGTGATGATCATGATGCTGTGGATCATGACGATGGCGATGATGATGACGATGATGACGATGACGATGACGATGACGATGACGAGGCGGATGGGAGGAGGGAGGAGGGGGAGGAGGGATGGGGCAGCGGGAAGGAAGGAAGGAACGCGGGGCGCTGTCTTTTCAAAACGAGGACCCAACACCACAGGATGGTTGGGACACATATGAATAGGAATATAGAAGACGCCTACGGCGAATCACCGCCGCCCCCTACCTTTCGGAATCACCGATGTAGCTGAGCTTTGTGGCAAGAGCTCTGCCAAGCTATCGGACCATGTGCTCCCCCAGCCGTTGTGGAAACACTTCGGGGAATCACTTGGGGGAGGATGGCGGGGAAGATCAGGAGGGGGAGGAGGAGGAGGAGGAGGAGGAGGAGGAGGAGGAGGAGGAGGAGGAGGAGGAGGAGGAGGAGGAGGAGGAGGAGGAGGAGGTGTGGTGGAGGAGGAGGAGGAGGAGGAGGAGGAGGAGGAGGAGGAGGAGGAGGAGGAGGAGGAGGAGGAGGAGGAGGGGGCATCTTGGGAGCCTCTGGGGGCACACTTGGGGCCTCCTGGGACTTCCTGGTAGCCTCTTGGAGGCATCTTGGGGGCCTCCTTGTTCCTCTTGGGGGCCTTTGGGGGTTTTCGGGCCTTCCTGGAGGCTGTCTTGGAGGGCTCTTGTGCCGTCTTGGAGGCCTCGTGCGGGCCTTTCGGACAGCCTAAGGCCATCTTGAGGCCATCCGGGGCCGTCTTGGGTGCATCTTGGGGTTATCTTCGCTGTCTTGGAAGCCTTCTTGGCCGTCTTGGAGGCATCTTGGAGGCCATCTTCGGCGTCATCGGGGCCATCTTGGGCCGACTTGGGCTCTTCTTGGGGCCCTCTTGGGGGCCTCTTGGGCTGTCATGGCGTCATCTTGGAGGCCTCTTGGGCGCTCTTGGGACGATGTTGAGGGCCTCTTGGGCCGTCTTGGGCCGTCGGAGAACTGATAAGAAGAAAATGCCCAAATCCTTCAAACACCGAAGGGAAATCAATGATTGTTGCCATTTCGGGCCTTCCTAGAGGACGTCTTTGAGGCCTCTTGGGGGCCTCTTGGCCAGTCGTAGGCCATCTTGGAGCCATCTTGGGCCGTCTTGGAGGCTTCTTGGACGAACTTGAAGGCATCTTGGACTCTCTCGGGCCGTCTTGGAAGCCATCATGGACCATCTTTGGCGACTTGGACGCCATAGTGGGCCATCTTGGAGGCCATCTCGGGCCAACGTGACCGTCTTAGAGACCATCTTGAGCCATCTTGGAGAATGTTTTGAGGTGGTTGCGGGGCCTTTTCAGGACCCCGGCGGCATCGGCCGAAGCCCCAGGGGGAGTTCTTTTGGAAAAGAGCCAATACCAACATCGAAAGGATCTAGCACGCTGGGTACCCCTGTGGCAAGCCAACAGGGGGCGGCGGATCTAGTGGCCGTCGGCCCATCCCGCCACCGAGCTCTTGGATGTTCGTCTGGATATAGTGGGAGGCCTCTTGGGGGCCTCTTGAAGGTAGTTCTGAAGCGTCTTTGTGGCCGTTTGGGGCCTCTTGGGGCCTCTTTTTGGGCCTCTTGGGGGCCTCGTGGTGCCTCTAGGGGGCCTCTTGGGCTTTCTTGGGGGCTTCTTGCGGCCTCCTGGGGGCCTCTTGGGCGGAAGGCTCGAATTGTCGATCCGTGTTCCCCCTCTTGGGCCCCTCTTGGGGCCGTCTTGGGGCCCTCTAGGGCGATATTGGGCGCCTCTTGAGCCGTTTGGGGTCCTCTCTTGGACCGCCTTGGGGCCCTTTTGGGTACCTCTTGGGCCGTCTTGGGGCGGTCTTGGGGGCCTCTGGGGCCATCTCGGAGCGTCGGAAGCCTGAAAACGCAAGAACGCGAAAAACATGGAATACCACAGGGAACATCAATGATGATTGCCCCTCTGTGCCCTCTTGGGGGTCCTCTTGGAGCGCTCTTGGGGTCTCTTTGGGGCCTCTTGGACCGTCTTGGAGCCATCTTGGGCGTCTTGCAGCGTTCTCTGGCTATCTTGAAGGCCTCTTGGACCCTCTTGGGCTCTTTCTGGGGCCTCCTTGGCCCGTCTTGCGGCCCAAAATCACGCGAGGCAGCCCATGCGCGTGCGGGAGCGCCGAGGAAATTTGAGAATCTGGGGGCCCAGCACCTAAAATACTAGAATCCCTCAGTCCTGAGAGCAGAGAACAGGGAACACATGAGAACCTTGGGTTAACTCCACTTCTTGACTCGAGGCACGGTTGCGGATGCACACACACATATATATATATATATATATATATATATATATATAGGTTGCCCCCCCTCCCAGGATCATACATCTCGTCTTGAACCGCATTCATCCTCATCTCCCTCCTATTCATCTTTACCACGCTTATCTTCATTATGTCTGCGCATCGGTTCCAGGGTCTCCTTCCATCGTGCCTTGATGCGGCAGAAGGGGGCATCCATTTATGGATGCCCCTTCGACGATGTGCTCCTTCGACGATGTGGCCGACACGGAACGGCTCCCTGGCCAGTGGCGGGAGGGGAAACCTGAAAAGGTTTCCTGGCCCGTTTGTTGTGCTGGAGAGGGAACCTGAAAAAGGCTCCTTGGCCAGTGGCGGGAGGGGAAACCTGAAAAGGTTTCCTGGCCCGTCTGTTGTGCTGGAGAGGGAACCTGAAAAAAAGGCTCCCTGGCCAGAGGCGGGAGGGGAAACCTGAAAAGGCTTCCTTGCCCGCTTGATGTGCTGGGAAGGGAACCTGAAAAAGGCTCCCTGGCCAGTGGCGGGAGGCCTCACAAAAGGAATCCGATGGAAAACATCACAAAGGAATTCTATGGGAAAGCCTCACAACAGGAATCCTTTGGAAAGCACCACGTAGGTATTCTATTGGAAAGCCGCACAAAAGGAATCCTTTGGAAAGCACCACATAGGGATTCTATTGGAAAGCCGCACAAAAGGAATCCTTTGGAAAGCACCACAAAGGAATTCTATTGGAAAGCCTCACAGAAGGAATCCTTTGGAAAGCGCAACGAAGGGATTCTATTGGAAAGCCTCACAGCAGGAACCGTTTGGAAAGCAGCACACAGGGATTTTATTGGAACGCCCCACAACAGGAATCATTAGGATAGACCACAAAGGGATTCGATTAGAAAACCTCGCAAAAGAATCTTCCAGATATTCCAGATCTTCACAGAAACTACCCTGGTGAAAAACGTTGTGTTCTCCAGATTTTCGAGGTATTCCAGATCCTCCCAGAGATTGCCCTGGTGAAAAACGTTGTGTTCTCCAGATTTTCGAGATATTCCAGATCCTCCCAGATATTGCCCTGGTGAAAATGGTTTTGTTTTCCAGATTTTCCAAATATTCCAGATCCTCCCAGAGACTGCCCAAGTGAAAAACGCTGTGTTTTCCAGATGTCCCAAATATTCTAGATCCTTCCAGAGATTGCCCTTTGTGAAAAACGTTGTATTTTCCAGATTTTCCAGATCTTCCCAGAGACTGCCCAGGTGAAAAACGTTGCGTTTTCCAGATTTCCCAGATATTCCAGATCCTCCCAGAGATTGCCCAAGTAAAAAACTGGTTGTTTTCCAGATATTCCAGATATTCCAGATCCTCCCAGAGATTCCAAGTGAAAAAAAAATTGTTTTCCAGATTTTCCTGATATTCCAGATCCTCCCAGAAACAATGCTGCAAGCTCAGAAGTAATCTCTGCGAAGATTTGGAATATCTGGAATATCTGGAAACACAGCGTTTTTCACTTGTGCAGTCTCTGGGAGGATCTGGAATATCTGGAAAATCTGGAAAACACAACGTTTTTCACCTGGTCAGTGTCTGGGAAAACTTGGAAAACCTGGAAAACAGCTTTTCTCAACGGTCAGTGTCTGGGAAAATTTGGAAAACCTGGAAAACCTGGAAACACAGCGTTTCTCAATGGTCAGTGTCTGGGAAAATTTTGGAAAATTTGGAAAACCTTGAAAGCACAGCGGTTCTCAACGGTCAGAGTCCCGAGAGAGCCCAGAGACAGAGAAAGGAGAGAGAGAGAGAGAGAGAGAGAGAGAGAGAGAGAGAGGGAGAGAGAAAGGAAAATAAGCAATCGAGGATGAGGAGACGAAAAGGTATGATCTTGGAGGGGGGGAGCAACCATATATATATATGTATATATATATATATATATATATATATATATATATATATATATATATGCACACACATATGTTACATTTATATACATGTATATACAAGATTGCAGTGGCGCTTCGCGCCATGCACCTTGGTTCTTGAAGTTTGGTGTGCAGGCGGAATAGCAGGAAGGTCCAGCCGGCAATGAAGCGATAACTCCTTGTTGCCTTTTCCAGCAGAGCCGCTATGATAATGTTATTCGTTATCCTTCCTCCATTTTTTTGTGTTTTTTTGTGTGTGTTTTTTCTTTCATATTCGCCATACCTTGCGCATTCTCCCCATCCTCCTCAGCTCTTTTTTGCGGAGGCTCCTTTTTGGAGAGCCTTTGGGGGCCTCACAGAATCTGTTTCAGGCTTTCTTAAGGCCTTCTGGAGGCCTCCTGGGCGTATTCTGGGGGCCTCTGGGGGCTTCCTCGGGCCACCCTGCCTCCAACCGCGGTCTCCCTGAACGACCAGGTCACGATTTGGAATGCTTTGGATGGTGTCTTGGGGCCATCTTGGGCCGCCATGGGGCTCTCTGAGGGCCATCTTGGATCCGTGTTGTGCCGTTTTGGGGCTCTTGGATTAGCCCTTTCGGATGGTTGTGGGGCGATTTTGGGGCCTCCCAGGCGGCTCCGGACGCCCAGAAGACCGCCGTCTTGGAGCGTCGGGAAGCCGAAGAGGAGAACCCCAAACTATACCAAAAACCAACAGAATATCACAAGTTTTTGCCTCTTAGGGTCTTCTTGGGCGTGCTCTTGGAGGCCTCTTTGGGGCCGTCCTGGAGGCCATATGTATATGTATTCGTATATGTATATGTATATGTATATGTATTTGTATATGTATATGTATATGTATTTGTATATGTATATGTATATATATTTGTATATGTATATGTATGTGTATGTGTATTTGTATATGTATATGTATATGTATATGTATATGGATATGGATATGGACATGGATATGGGTATGGGTATGGGTATGGGTATGGATATGGATATGGATATGGATATGGGTATGGATATGGATCTGGATATGTATCTGTATATGTGTTTGTATATGAATTTGTATATGTATGTATGTATGCATGCATGCATGCATGCATGTATGCATGTATGTATGTATGTATGTATGAATATACATATGTGTGTATGTACCTCCGATACGACCACCCTTCGGGTGATAAGGAGTTTGTGGGGGGGGGAACGGGGTGGGGAACCAACATCTGATTCAATCGATCTCACTATCGATCTCACTCAACGGGACACCACGGGACACCGCGGGACATTTGTCGATCTCACTATCGATCTCACTATCGATTTCATTCAACAGGACACCACGCGACACCACGGGCCACCACGGGACACCACGGGACACCGCGGGACACCTCCCGATCTCACTATCGGTCTCACTATCGATCTCACTATCGATCTCACTCAGCGGGACACCGTAGGACACCACGGGACACCTCGGGACACCACATCGATCTGACTATCGATCTCACGATCGATCTCACTATCGATCTCACTCAACGGGACACCACGGGACACCTTGGGACACCTGTCGATCTCACTATCGATCTCACTATCGATCTGACTCAGCGGGACACCACGGGACACCTCGGAGCACCACGTCGATGTCAGTGTCGATCTCACTATCGATCTCACTCAACGGGACACCACGGGACACCACGGGACACCACGGGACACCACGGGACACTTGTCGATCTCAGTATCGATTTCACTATCGATCTCACTCAACGGGACACCACGGGACACCACGGGACACCTCGGGGCACTACATCGATCTCAGTATCGATTTCACTATCGATCTCACGATGGATCTCACTCAACGGGACACCACGGGACACCACGGGACACCACGGGACACCGGCGGGACACTGCGGAGCACTGACCGCAGGAGGAGTTACATTTGGTCCGGCCGCGGCCCAGCCACAGGAGGATTTCGGGACTCGGGCGGGACACCGGCGGGACACCGCGGGGCACCGGTCGCCAGAGGAGTTACATTTGGTCTGGCCGCGGCCCAGTCACAGGAGGAGCTCCTCTCGCCCGCACATGCAGCTTCGCCTCGCCCGCACGCGCGCACGGCACGCATGACACGAACCCGAAACCGAAATCAATTTCCCGGTACGGGGGGTCTCCGTTTCACGTCGGACTCACCCCCCAGCCTCCAATCCGCCACCGTGCCCGTGGACTTCGTTCATTACAGCAGCTGTTCTTCAGACTTTGTTTTGGCATAGAGTCATATCAATACACATACATAATATATATATATACATACATATGTATATATGTATATATGTATATGTATATGTATATGTATATGTATATATATATATATGTATATATCCTTATATATGTATGGTTAGGTGTATACATGTTTATGTATGTATCTACACATATCAGTATAGACGTATCTATGCATGTGTTATATTTCTATAGAAACAAGGCTTTCGGCCCATCCGCCGCCGTGCCTGGGTTACGGGTCAGAGTTCTCAGGGAGGCTTCTTGGGTTCTCTCTGGAGCGCTCTCGGCCTCTTGGGTGCTGTTTTAGGGCCTCTTGGGGGCCTCTCGGAGGCTTCTTCGGGGCCTCTTGGGGCCTCTTGGGGGCCTCTTGGGGCCTCTTGGGGGCCTCTTGGGTGCTTCTTTGGGCCTCCTGTAGCCCCCTCGGGGCCGAGGGCTCGAAGTGTCCGTTCGGGTCTCCCATCTGGGCCCTCCTCTTGGAGCCGTCTTTGGGGCCTCTTGGGCTGTCCGGGCGCATCTTGCGGCCCTCTCGAGACTCTTGGGCCGTCTTGGGGGCCCTCTTGGAGGCCTCTTGGGCCGTCTTGGGGCGGTTCCGGCCCCCAGGGCAGTCAGGGAGCGTTGGGAAACCAAAAGGCGAGAAGGTCAAACACCTTCAAACATCTACGAACAGTTTAGGCCTCTGAGGGCCCTCTTGGGAGGCCTCTTGAGGCCTCTTGGGGCGTCTTGGGGCCTGTTGGGCCGTTTGGGGGTCATCTATGGCGTCTCGGAGCGATCTTTCGGCGACTCGGGGTCCCCTTTGCGAGTCTTGAGAGCCTCTGGAGGCCCTCTTGGTCCGTCTTGGGGTGCGAGACAAGATGCCCAGAATCCAAGGGGGCACGTGGAAAGCCAAAGAAGATTTGGCAATCTGGGATCCGAGCCCTGTGAGAATCCTTAATCCAGAGGGCTGAGGACTACAGGAAGGGACTTGAGGATACGCCTCTCCGCGCCTGAAGGGCACGATGGTGTGCGTATATATATATATATATATATATATATATATATATATATATATATATATACACACGCATACAAGACTGCAGTGGCGCTTCGCGCCATCCACCTTGGTCCTTGAAATTTGGTATGCAGGCGGAAATGGCAGGAAGGTCAAGCCGACAATTTAGCGATAACTCCTTGGTGCCTTTTCTGGCATCGTCGTTATAATAATGTTTTTCGTTATCCTTCCTCCATGCCTATTTTTCCTCATTCTCGCCATACCCTGGGCATTCTCCCCATCTCCTCAGCTCTTTTTACGGAGGCTCCTCCCTGGAGAGCCTCTGGGGGCCTCACCAAAGTTCTCAGCTTTTCGTAAAGCCTTCTGGAGGCCTCCTGGGCGTGTTCTGGGGGCCTCTGGGGCTTCCTCGGGCCACCCTGCCTCCAACCGCGGTCTCCCTGAACGACCGGGTCACGATTTGGAATGCTTCGGAGGGTGTCTTGGGGCCATCTTGGGTCGCCATGGGGCTCTCTTAGGGCCATCTTGGACCCCTGTGGTGCCGTTCTGGGTCTCTCTTGGACTGCCTGGAAGCCCTTTCGGATGGTTGTGGGGCGATTTTGGAGCCTCCCAGGCGGCTTCGGACGCCCAGAAGACCGTCGTCTTGGAGCGTCGGGAAGCCGAAAAGAGGAGAACCCCAAATTCACCAAAAACCTATATAAAATCAATGATTTTTCCCTCTTGGGGCCTTCTTGGGGTGCTCTTGGAGGCCTCTTGGTACGTTTTGGGGCGATCTTTCGGGGTATGACGGCTTCTTGGAGCGCTCTTGTGCTGTCTTGGGGGTCTCTGGGACGTCTCCGATGACCCCCCTGATCGCACTAGGTGTGCTGCGAAGGCTTGGCAAAACGCCCTGCGAGGCCCGGGGGGCCGCTTCCAGGCCCGTCTGGAGGGTCCCAAAGCCCCAGATCCCGGGAGTCCGGTTTTTTTG
>CAUYUJ010018414.1:117500-137203 GCA_963575745.1 Prorocentrum cordatum
TGGTGAGTCTTGCGTTTACGCTGGTCCTCCTCCTCCTCCTCCTCCTCCTCCTCCTCCTCCTCCTCCTCCTCCTCCTCCTCCCCCTCTCGCCTGCACGCCGTTCGCCGCTCGCTCAGAGCGTTCGAGGAGGCGCCAAGAGAAGAAAGCTGGCTCCGCGCCCCATTGCGGCGCGGGAGGACGAGGCGCCCCAGGTCTGGCTCCAGCGGTGCGCTTCTGCCAGAGCGGCTGTGCCTCCTGGGCGCGGCGCCGCATCGCAGGTGCCGCCGCTTCCCGCTCGGAGTGCACGGCGGCTGCTCGTCAGGCCGCGGCGGTGCGCTTCGGCCAGAGCGGCGGTGCCTCTGGGACGCAGCGTCACATCGCAGGTGCCGCCGCTTCCCGCTCGGAGCGCACGGCGGCTGCTCGCGCGGCGGCTTGCGGCCTCCCCGCCTCTCCCCTGCCGCGCGCCCTCCTCCGGCAGCGCACGCCGAACGACGAAGCGGCGCTAACCGCGGCGGTGCGGAAGTATGGCGTGGAGGCAGCGAGTCATGTGATAGACTGTAAGTCTGATGCGGGGTGGCGGTCCAGAAAATCCCGCCTCCCTTCCCGAGGGCTCCCATTTTCAATTGCGGGGGGCGGGGGGGAACAACCGGTGGGCGGAAACTGCTCGTCCCCCCCTCCGCGCGCCTCGCAAGGGCACGCGCACGCGCGGGAGAGGCCACCGCAGGTCCGCGCCGAAGCTGTTCTTTGGAATCGCTCCCCCCCTGGGCGGTTTCGACGGGAAGCCGCTGGACCAGCTTCGGGCTTTGCGTAATCGGAGAGGCGACAAATTGGAGGGGGCGAAGGAAGGTGCACCTCGTGTGCACCTTCAGGGCTCTACAAAGGGCCCCCCTGGAGCCCAAGAGGGGCGCGAAAGGCGCACGTGTCTTTCCCCCCCCGTTTATCGCCCCCCAATGCCGAGGAACAAACAGTGGCGTAAGCATGCTCAAGCCTCTGCTTTCGCCGCGGGTACGAGCGCTTTATGTTGATGCCGGCTGCTGTTCCCCGACGTTCAACAGCGCCCAGCAGTTCTCCGAGCCGCGCCTGGCCTCGGCCGCCTGCGCGCGCGCGGCGCAGCAGCTGCCGCAGCCGCAGCCCGACGCCCCTTGGCGGGCAGCCACGGCCCCGCCGAGCTCGGGGGCGCCACGGCACGTGCGGCTCCGAGGCGTCTTGGATCGCCGACCTTCCAGCGCATCTCGGCGGCGAGCGAGAGGGGGCCCTCTCAGAAGGCGGCAGGGCTTCTCAGAAGGCCTCCGGCCTTCTGAGAGGTTGTCTGTGGCCTTCGGGGAAGGCTCAGAAAACTTCGCAGAAGGCTGGGGGGCTTCCGAGCCTTCTGAGAGGGCCCGCCCCTGCTCATCTCCCCCCCGGGCGCTCCGTTGAGGGCTGCGAGTGAGGATCTGCTTCGCGCTGCCAGTCGTTCATGGCTGGGCGCGCCGCCGAGAGTAGCAACTGTGACTTCCGCCGGCTGCCGCTGGCGGAGCCGCTCCCATCTCTCCCCCCCCCTGGGCTCGCCGACCTTCCAGCGCATCGCCGACGCCGTCAGCCCGGGGCCCCCGGATGGTCTGGCGCGCAGCCTCTCCTGCGTGCCCGGCCGCGGGCGCGTGGCTGGCGGGGCCCGGCAAGCGGCCGGGGGGGCACGGAGGCAGCACCAGGGCCGCTGGCGTTTCGAGAAGGCGCGTGATGGGGGGGCGATGAAGGGGGCGATGAAGGGGGCGCTGGCCGAGCAGGTCCGGCAGGTGGCGGCACCATAGCCGCCCAGGCGGCATCCCTGCACACCTCCACCATGGCCGCTGGCCAGTCCTCTGTCGACCGCGCCGACGCCGTACGCCTTGCTGCCTTATCAGAAAACGGCACGTCCCCGCCCAGACAGGGCGGGGGCAAGGACAAAGGCAGAGGCAAAGGGCGAGGCGACCCGAAGGGCAAGTCCAAGGGCAACGGGAAAGCCACGCCCTCCCCCAAGGGCGAGTCAAAGGGCAAGTCCAAGGGCAAGGGCAAAGGCAAGAGCAAGGCGTCCGGCAAGACGAGCGCCGGGAAGGGCGCTGGCGCACGAGGAAGCGCGAGAGGATCTGGACGTGGCAGATCCGCCGGAGGCAGGCGGCGAGGGAGGGGGACGTGACGGTGAGGCTGGCCCGTTTGTTCCTGCAGTTCACTCGGGATCTCCCCGCCCCTGATTTCAACTCTTTGCTATCATGTGATGATAAACCAGTTTATTTGTTTCACCCGCGTTCGAATTGTGCGACTGTTCCTTCAGGTACCGAGCTGGCCTGGCCAGTCCGGTTTTTTGCTTACGATGTTTCATCGAAAGCACGTGTTTCGCATGACACCCAAATCTTCTTTGTCTCACGTTTCTCTTGCCCTTTGGAATTGGGAGCATAAGCTTCGTTGGAGATGGTTTTTCGGATCTAATGCCGAAGACCCAACGGCTGGCGAAAGCTGGTGGCGGTTGCGATCCAAAAAAAGATATTGCAAACCGTGTGATGTTGTTTTGCCTCTGTCTCTGCAGTGCATGGTTGACGCTGTCAGGCGTGAGGTCTGGCAGGCGTGCCTTGTACAGAGCCGGCGTCGCGCTCCGCCAGTACCCGCAGTGATTCGGCTTGCTCTCTCCCTCCTCCAAAAAACGGGCGTCGGGGCGCTCCCCACAGATAAAGATGCTGGTTTTTGTTTGATCCGCAAGAGCGATTTGCACGATCGCTACATGCATCTATTGTCTGGCCCCGCTTACCGAGAGAAGTTCGCTCCATGCAGTTTTGGGGCGACAGTGGTGACTGATTTCATCGAGGCTGTTCGCGAAACGTGCAGGGTTTTAGATGACAGGGCACTCGAGCGAGCCATGCTTTCAGACGTGGACGCGAGCCGGTGCGAAGACATCGTGTCGCGCGTTGGGGCCACCGTTAAGACGCACAAACCTCCTGGCAAGGTGGAGTTGCGCCTCCTCCACTGTAGCGTTCGTAATCCGATGCCTCCAGCAATGCGGTGGATCTCCCACACGTTGCTCCCTCATCTTAGGCGTGTTCCGTTTCTGGCTCGCGACACCCAGCACTTATTACACATCATGTCGCGCACAGTCGTGCCAGCCGATTGCCACTTAGTGAAAATAGACATAAAAGAATATGTTATGTCTGGTTTGCATGCCGATCTTGTCACGCATTCCTCAGCTTTTGTTCGACGGCGTCCAACAAGATGCGTACGCCAAGCTGCTGCGTGCGATTTTGGATTGCCAGTACGTGTCGTGCCCCACGGCGCCCGACAAGGTCTGGAAGGTCACCGTCGGCGCTGGCATGGGACTCCCTTGTAGTGGGGAGGTTGCTGACGCAGTGTATTTCAATCAAGTTGAGCGCGACAGCTTTCTGTGAGTTGCACGGAATAGTAGTTTATATTAGGTATCGTGACGACATTCTGATGGTGCATTCGGGGTCCAGAGCACAGCTGGATGCCCTTATTGGCATATTGCAAGAGCTGTCAACGGTATTTAAGCTAGAAGTTGACAGTATCGCCTCCGATGAGGTTCAGATGCTCGACGTCGTGTTTTACCGTGGGCCCCGCTGGCGCTCCACGGGCATCATGGATCACCGCATCCATATCAAGCGGTCGTCTTTGTGGATCCCCCTCAGCGATCGCAGCATGCATCCCGCCGGCGTGCACCGAGCATGGCCGCTCGCTCACGCGCTCCGCGTACGCCGTTTGTGTTCGGAGCGGCAGCACGCCGACAGTGAGATCAAGAAGTTTTGTAGCATTTTGCGTCAGCATTCCTCACACATCGCACTATTACCACGAATCTTGTGGGTGCGGCCCCCCATTTTTCGCCTCCCTGGCACGACTGTCCATGAGCAACAGCCTTTGACTCGTATTGTGATGCCGTACTGCACCCAGTGGCAAGCTGCAGGCGTGCAGCGTCTAGTAAATCGCGCTGTGAAGCCATGGCGCTCTCAACGCGGAGGCTTCTCCGCCATAGGCATCGCATGGAGTTTGGGCGACAAGCATCCTGTCCATATTGTCAAGTTGTATAACAGCTCTCTCGAAGAAGGGGGCTGCGGCTTGCGCATTTTATGCACTGCGACTCGATAGTGGTTGGTTGTTTGGGGCTGGTTGGTGGACGCATTGTCTTGCATTGTCTTCTCGGCATCAGTGCCACAACGTTGACGGCAGGCAACGCATCTCTACATAATAGTGTTTTTGCTCGAACTCGCTGAGCAAGCAAGGATACAGCCAAGGTTGCAGAGTCTTGGCCGAGCAACAAAACATCATCGCCAGAGCGTGTGTGTTGCCCATTTCCCGGGGCGATGAAGGGGGCAGCGAGGGCTGCAGAAAGAGGCCCTTCAGGGCCCGGAGGGGGCCCTTGAGGGCGCGAGAGGGACTCTTCTCTCCCCCCCATCACTTTTCGCCCCCCATTGATTCGCGCCCAAGGAGTGGAGCTTCGTGAACGAATGCGCCTGAGGCATTGGAGGTATTGTCTGCTTCTGCCTGTGTAGGGGGGCAGGATTTGCCCGCTCGGGCCGGCGCTAGCAGGAAGCAGCAACCGAGTTGCGATTTGACCATCGGAGCTTCGTGGATGTTCTCCGTTCTCCTCCCATCCCCAAAAAACATCTGAGGCATTGTGGTGGCTTCCGCCCATGCCGCATGCAGGGCCAGGCGCTGCCCGACGTTGGGTGTCTGTCTGTCTGTCTGCCTGTCTGTGTGCCTCGGGCGCGCAATCGCCAGCCTCGCCCCCCGCCCTCCAGAAGCGCGTCGAATCCCCAACCGTCGATCGCTCGGAATCGCCAAGTCCCAGCCGCTCCGAGTCGTCGGCCTTCGGCGCCTCCTTGCCTGCCCATCTGGCCCCAGGTGCAGTCCATGTCGTCCCCCCTCCATTGGTCGAGCTCCCTGGTACGCTATGATGAGCGCAACCAGGTGGCAGCTTTTCTTGCCACTCGCCCCTCAGCTTTATTTCTTGGGTTGAAGCGCCAGCTCACACTGAGCTGCCAGGACGCGTGGCACTGTTGTAAGGGTCTGCTCTGGCTGCTCGGGCTGGCCGTCGAACACAGGGCCCCTCCGGTGAGGTCCCTCCCTCAGCTGCCAGAGCGAGGGTGGGCGTCGTCCATGAGGTCCCGCCCACTGGGCCCTGCCTTTGGTTGTCCTGGGAACCGCCTATATTCAGGAGGCCCAGAAAATATGGGAACATATGGGGATTCCTCTCGCGTCGCGGGGTGCACGTCCGGAGCACGTACAGTCCAGTCGTTGTGAGGCCTCCTGGGGGCCTCCAGGAAGCCTCTTGGAAGCCTCGTAGGGGCCTCTTAGGGGTTTCTTTGGGGCCTCTTTGGGCCTCTTGGGGACGTTTTGGGCCGTGTTGGGGCGCTCTTACGCCGTCTGGCTCCTTCGGAGGCCGTCTTGGAGGTCTCTCGCGGCCTTTTGGGGCTCTCTTGAAGTCCTCTTGGGCCGTCTTGGGGTCTCTCTTGGACCGTCTTGGGGGCCTCTTTTGGCCGGCTCTGGCCCCTCTTTGGCCTCTTGGGGCCCCCTTGGGGGCCTCTTGGGCCGTCTTAGGGCCTTCTTGGAGGCTGCTCGGGCCGTCATGGCCCTCTGAGAGCCGAAGAAGGTGAGAACGCTAAAATCCTTCAAAACCATTTGAAAATCAATGATGTTGGCCTCTGGAGGCGCTCTTGCGGGTCCTCTTGGGGCCCATTTGGGCAGTCTTATGGGCCTTCTTGGGGCCGTCTTGGGCCGTCCTGAGGCCGTCTTGGGCCGCCTTGGGGCCATCTTTGGCCATCTTGCGGCCCTCTTGGAGTCCCAAGAGGCCCAAGAGGCAGAATTTCTTGATTTCTAATTGGTTTTTGTATGTTGTTAGGGCCCCACTATCGCCCGAGGCCTTGGCGACCGCACCCACGAAAAAACAGCATGGGAAGAGAAGATGCGCAGTCCAGTCGTTGGCTCTCTCGCCTTTCTTGTCGGAGCACCGCACGTGCAGTAAGGATGTCGTTGTGGAGCCGTGCCGTTCGGCCCGCCCAAGAACGTGCTATCGTATACGAGTACGCAGGGTGCCTCTTGGGGCTTCTTTGGGGCCTCTTTGGGGCCTCTTGGGGCCTGTTGAGTACGTCTTGGGCCGTCTGGGAGCGCTCGTACGCAGTCTGGCCATTTCAGAGGCCATCTTGGAGGCATCTCGCCGTCGCCTTGGGGCTCTCTTGGGGTCCTCTTGGGCCGTCTTGAGGGCATCTTGGGCCGTCGTGGGGGCCTCTTATGGCCGTCTCGGACCCCTCTTGGGCCGTCTTTGGGGGCCTCTTGGGCCGTCTTGGGGCCTCTTGGAGGCTGCTTGGGCCGTCACGGTCCTCGGAGAGCCGAAAAAACGAGAACGCTCAAATCTGTCAAAAACCATAGGAAATAATCGATTTTGGCTTCTGGAAGAGTTATTGGGGGTCCTCTTGGGGGTTCTTGGGCCGTCTTGTGGGCCGCATGGGCCCCCTTGGGGCCATCTTTGGCCGTCCTGGGGCCGTCTTGGGCCGTTTTGGGGCCATCTTGAGGCCCTCGTGGAGTCCCAGGAGGCCCTAGAGGCCGATATCATAGATGTTCCATGCGTTTTGGTACGTTTTTTCGCCCCACGGAGGGGGGGGCCAGTTTGGTACGGTCATGTGGCGCGGCTCCAGGGCGGTGTATGGGGGGGAGACATAATAATGTAACACAATACAACATGTACCAAGTATGTAATAATGGAATACATTGGATACGCTGCATTATCGCCTGCGTAGAAAACGCTGCCGCTGAGCACGTCACTTCCGGACGTGGAATTTTGTTATTTGCGTCTATTTATTCATTGGCTTACGCCACACCGCCGACCCCTTGGGGCGGCAGCAATCGTCCTCGCGTGGCCTGTCCGGACACTGTGAGGCCCTTGTAGAGACGTTTTGGAACCCTCTTAGGACCGTCCTGCCGTTCCCCTGGGCCGTTGCTATGGTTTCTGGGGCCTTCGTGGGGCGCCTGGAGGCCGTCGTGGAGCCTTTTGGAGAGTCTCTTGGGGTGCCAGAGGTCGATCTTGGAGGTTTACTGGGCCGTTGTGGGCCTCGTGGAAGCCCAACGAGCGAATATGCTGAACATGTACGTTTTCCCTAGGGAATGAGACGGTTTTTGCTTCTGGAGGCCTGCTTGGAGCGCCTCGTGGTCGCGTATGCAAGCGTCTTGGACGCCGAGTCGTCCCCCGCGTGGGCCGTCTGGACAGCCTTTGGGAGCCCTCTTGGCCCGTTTCGGAGCCCTCTTGGGACCGTCCTGCGGCTTTCCTGGGCCGTTGCTATGGTTTCTGGAGCCTTCGTGGAGCGCCCGGAAGCCATCTTGGATCCTTCTTGGGAGCCTCTTCGGGGGACAGGGGTCGATCTTGGAGGTTTATTGGGCCGTTGTGGGCTTCGTGAAAGCCCAAGAAGCGAATATGCTGAACACGCACGTTTTCCCTAGGGAATGAGACGGTTTTTGCTTGTGGAGGCCTTCTTGGAGCGCCTCGTGGTCGCGTTTTCAAACGTCTTGAACACCCATGAGGCCGTCTGGCGGCGATCTTGGGCGGTTTTGACCGAATCGTCCCCCGCGTGGGCCGTCCGGACAGCCTTTGGGGGCCCTCTTGCCCAGTTTTGGAGCCCTCTTGGGACTGGCCTGCGGCTTTCCTACGCCGTTGCTATGGCTTCTGGGGCCTTCGTGGATCGCCGGGACGCCGTCTTGGAGCCTTTGTGGGAGCCTCTTGGGCTGGCGAGGGTCGATCCTGGAGGCTTCTTGGGCCGTTTTGCGCCGCGTGGAAGCCGAATGGGTGAATGTGGTGAATATGTACGTTTCCCCTAGGGAATGGGACGGTTTTTGCTTCTGGAGGGCCTCTTCGGGGCGCCCCGTAATATTGTTTCAAACGTCTTGGCGACGTACGGAGCCGCGTGGATGCAATCTTCGGCGTTTTGGGGCGATCTTTCGTCGATTCGTAGCTCTCTTGGACCATTCCGGGAACCTTTGGAACCTTTTTGGCCCGTTTTGAGGCCTCCTGAGGCTCCAAATGTGCGGATGATGGATTTGGCCCCCCCCCCCCCTTCAAACCGGCCGGACCAGGCCCCCGGGGGAGGGGTTTGGGGAGGGGGAAGTATCTCACGCGCCTTGACCCCAAGGGGTCGGCGGATTTGTGTGTCCCAGGGCCCCTTCATATATGGTCCCGCCCTTGCGGTTACGCTTTTCGTTCCCTCGATCACCCCCTTTAAGTAGTTCAGCGCCGATGCGCCCGTCAGTATCGAGACCACACATTTGTGGCAACTTTCGAGTTTATGGTGTCATTCGAGTCTACGTTGGAATGCCGTATAAAGTGAGAGCGTACTTCGGCAGAGTAGAAATCAGTAGATCGGCAGTGCAGAGTATCAAGGAGCGTTGGGCGGGATGTTGAACGGACAGGCAGTCTGTCAGAAGTAGCGTTCCAATCAATTCACACCCTCACTATCGTCCCTCCCTTTTCAACGTCTTTCCTCATCCTCCATCGCCCATCGCCCCTTGCCCCTCCGCCAAGCTGGCCCTTGTCTTCTGCCGTCAGGTGCCTGGGAGACGCCGCAGGTTGAGGATGCGCCCTCAGTGCACGTGCCATTCCGCGAGGATCGCCTGGTCGCGTCTCCTGCTATATGTTTTCTTTTTCTATTCGGCGTCCCACGTTGCAAGTGGGGCTGAACAGCGCAGCGAATCTGAGCTCATTTGGCCCAACATACCTCAAATCTCGGTGCGCGTGTCGTGCGGGCTCTTGGCGACCGACGGTGAATGCCGAGTAGGGTCCTTGTTGTCTTTTCATTCGCAGCTACATCCAGACATGCACGCGCAGGCAAATTCTCGCATGCTCCCCCTTCACTTCCCTCATCTTTTTAATATTGCCCACATTTTCGCTTCGCCCCTCCTCCCTTGCCAATCTGTCCTGAACGAATCCTCTTCCTCCATCATCCTCGTTTCGCAGCATCCCTTGTCCACAGGGAGGAGGCGGGGGGGGTGTAGCTCCTTCCGTCCACAGGGAGGACCACCCCCCTGTCCCCCTTGTCCACAACAAGGGGGGCCTTGATATCGCCTTGTCCACAGAAAGGACCACCCCCTGTCCGCCCCTGTCCTTCTGTCCACAGGGGGGAATGGGGTCCAAAGGTCATACCGGTGGGGGGAGGGGGGGGCCAGAGAGGGGGCCCTCAGTTCCCCCTGTCCACAAGGGGGACCACCACCCGGGCCCTGGGGGCGCCCCTCCGCCGGGACCCCCACCCCCTGACGGGGAAGGGATCAAAGGGAAGGGGCTCTCCTTCGTCTCTATTACGACATTGCTCAATTTCGCTGCGGCAGGCGCGCTTGAGGAGGAGGTCCCCAGCGATGGCGGCGACGATGACGGCGACGGCGACGGCGACGGCGACGGCGGCGGCGGCGGCGGCGGCGACGGCGACGGCGACGGCGACGGCGACGACGACGATGACGACGACGGCGACGGCGACGGCGACGGCGACGGCGACGGCGACGGCGACGGCGACGGCGACGACGACGACGACGACGGCGGCGGCGGCGATGACGACGACGTCGACGACGACGACATCGACGACGACGACGACGACGACATCGACGACGACGACGACGACGACGACGGCGGCGGTGACGACGACGACGACTAAGACGATGACGATGATGACGACGACGGCGGCGGCGGCGACGACGACGACGACAACGACGACGACAACAGGGTCGGCGGATTTGTGGTCGGCCATCTTTATATCTTTAGCTAGAGCAGTCCAGATCCGCTTAGAATTGTGGGCCCCAGAAGACGCGACAGCGCCCTTTTGCACCCGATCCCAAACAAGCGCTCTCTGAAAGTCTACGGACCGTGAGGCCCTTGAAAATGACTCAGGGCGATCTGGAATTCCAAAAGGCCTGGGGAAGCTGAGGGTACCGTGCTATTTTTTTCCTGCTTGTACGCGTACAGGGTTCTCTTCGGTGCAACATCGCGCGATGGCGGATGGCAGAGGGGGGAAGCCGTTATCTTTCCAAATGCGCGTAGACGGGGGGAGGGGTTGATGAGAGGGTGCATCGGCTTCAGCGGGCATGGCGTGCGCGTTGTGTCAGCAAGGCGTAGCCGAAGTCCGTTGTGGATCATTTCGTACATGCCGATTTCTACCGCTGCCTGGCTCGCCTCCGCGGCGACGAGGCCACGCGGGCAACGGCCGGCTTTCTTGAGCCATCTTGGAGGCCCCCCTGGGGGGCTATCTTGGGGCATTCTTGGAGCCAGAATCGGCCATCTCTGGGCGCCTCGGCGGCCAGCGACCCGCCCTGCCCAGACACGCGGGCCGTTTGATTGGGGGAAGGACAGGGGGGTCTGGGGGATGTGGAGGGGGGACGGGGGAACCAGTCCCCGGAGGAGAAGACGGGGACTGGAAATACGAAATCGGCAAACCTCGCGCCCCGATGAGTTGGTAGGACTGCTTAGCCTGGCCGCCGAAGAGTGGGACCGCAAGCAGACCGTCTTTGCACTGGATATGGCAGGCGACGGTGGCTCATAGGTCACGTACAGGTTGCTCGAGCTTTTCGAGGCCAGTCACGATCACGGGTTCATCGTTGACATGAGGCTTGTAATGATGGATGATTCGCTGTGGTCCCGTGTGCGCCCCTTGGTCGCACTGACGAGTTCGAGGCGTGGGTGCTCGGGATCGCTGCCAAGTCCTGCTGTCGGGTCGACGCGTTGAAAGTTTTGGGTAAAATCCCACCTCCAGCTTCTACCCTCCTCGACCTCCAACGCCCGTCGCCGCCTCCCCCGACCTCTGCACTGCCAGTGGCCACACGCTGTTCTTGAATGCCGCGGCCTGGCTCGGGCAGGCCCAGGGCACGGATGCATCGCCCCAGAGCGTTCTTGCGCGCCCTGAGACAGCCGCGGCGTCCGGCACATCTTCCAGGCCCGCCAGTTTTTAGGGGCTCCCGAATTTTCCTCATCTGAAGTTTGTCCTCGTGCCGCTTTCGTCTGGCTGACTCATCCCAGCCCTTGCCCTCCCCAACGTAGTTTTTGTGCACAGCGAGGCCCCCCAGAGGTCTGGACCCCTTCCTGTGGACCAGCTTTTCATCTCCAGCAGATTCTTGTTTATGGCCCGAATGTCCGGGGGAGGGCCCGTGGAGGCCGCAAGCGGCCCAACACTTTTATAAGATCTAGCAGCATGTGTGCGTGCGTCTAAACGTGTGCATGTAGATGTTTACGTAGACACACCTGTACGTATACCTATAGGCACATATGTATATACGTATGTTTGTGTGTAGCTGTATACATGTACATGTATATTCATATTCATACATTATCATAGTTTTTTTTTAATGTAGGTGTATGCAAACACACTTATACACATATATAGGTATGTGTAGGTGTAGGCGTATGTGCATGTGTATTTGTACAGGTCTAGGTATTGATGCTTGTAGTTGATTTTGTTACCTAACAGCGAAGACTGATAGGTTTCTAGTGGTCTCAAAAGAGCGCATCATGACTCCCCAGGGGGGTCTGGGCAGATGCCGGACGGGTGCCGCGGGAATCCGGGGAGATCCGGGGACTCCCCAGAACACCATTCCCAGGCCACATTTTGAACCAGAACACCATTTCCAGGCCACATTTTGAATGCCCGGAGCCAACCGTAGGCCACTTCGTGTTCTTCGTGTTCCCAGAACACCATTCTCATGCCACATTTTGAATGCCCGGAGCCAACTGTAGGCCACTTCGTGTTCTTCGTGTTCCCAGAACACAATTCCCGGGCCACATTTTGAATGCCCAGAGCCAACTGTAGGCCACTTCGTGTTCTTCGTGTTCCCAGAACACCATTCCTGTACCATGTTTTGATTGCCTGGAGCCAACTGTGGGCCACTTCGTGATCTTCGTGTTCCCATAACACCAGTCCTGTGCCATATTTTGAATGCCCGAGCTGAGGCAGGCTGAGGCCGAGGCAGGCTGAGGCCGAGGCAGGCTGAGGCTGAGGCTGAGGCACGCCGAGGCAGGCTGAGGCTGAGGCTGAGGCAGGCTGAGGCTGAGGCTGAGGCAGGCTGAGGCTGAGGCAGGCTGAGGCTGAGGCTGACGCAGGCTGAGGCCGAGGCAGGCCGAGGCTGAGGCTGAGGCAGGCTGAGGCTGAGGCTGAGGCTGATGCAGGCTGAGGCTGAGAGGCTGAGGCGCTGAGGCTGAGGCAGGCTGAGGCTGAGGCAAGCCGAGGCAGGTTGAGGCTGGGGCTGAAGCTGAGGCAGGCTGAGGCTGAGGCTGAGGCAGGCTGAGGCTGAGGAGGCTGAGGCAGGCTGGCTGAGGCTGATGCAGGCTGAGGCTGAGGCAGGCTGAGGCTGAGGCTGAGGCAGGCTGAGGCTGAGGCTGAGGCCGAGGCATGCTGAGGCTGAGGCCGAGGCAAAGGCAGGCTGAGGCTGAGGCTGAGGCTGGCTGAGGCTGAGGCTGAGGCTGAGGCTGAGGCTGAGGCTGCAGGCTGAGGCTGAGGCCGAGGCAGGCTCAGGCCGAGACAGGCTGAGGCTGAGACTGAGGCTGAGGCTGAGGATGAGGCCGAGGCAGGCCGAAGCTGAGACAAGGTGAGGCTGAATGGGGGGGGGGGAAGGGGGGGGGAGGAGGGGAGGCTGAGGCAGGCTGAGGCCGAGGCAGGCTGAGGCCGAGGCAGGCTGAGGCTGAGGCTGAGGCTGAGGCTGAGGCTGAGGCAAGCCGAGGCAGGCTGAGGCTAAGGCTGAGGCTGAGGCTGAGGCAGGCTGAGGCCGAGGCAGGCTGAGGCTGAGGCTGACGCAGGCTGAGGCCGAGGCAGGCTGAGGCTGAGGCTGAGGCAAGCTGAGGCTGAGGCCGAGGCAGGCTGAGGCTGAGGCCGAGGCAGGCTGAGGCTGAGGCTGAGGCAAGCCGAGGCAGGCTGAGGCTGAGGCTGAAACTGAGGCAGGCTGAGACATCCGTAGGAATCCATAGGAATCCTTAGGAATCCCTAGGAATCTTTATAAGAATCCTTATAGGAATCCGTAGGCATCCTTAGGAATCCGTAGGCATAGTTAAGCATCCTCAGGAATCCTTAGGAATACTGAGGATTCCCCATGAATCCTTAGGAATCCCTAGGAATCCCTAGGAATCAGGATTCCTAAGGATTCCTAAGGTTTCCGAAGGATTCCTATGGATTCCTAAGGATGCCTGAGGATGCATTAGGAATCCCTATGAATCCATAGGAATCCTTAGGATTCCATTGGATCCTAAGGCCGTTGCCACTGCGACTGTCATTGCGAATGCGACTGCGACTGCGAGAACAGCAGAATTCTACAACTGGATTCTCACCTGAATCATAAGGGGAATGCTTCCAGATATGCTTCTACACATCGCTGTTAGGTTGCTTTGCCGGGATAGTATTTGCATGTGTGTATTCGGTATCTGCATGCGTGCATATATTCGGACACACACTGAAGATATCGACCAGAGGATGTCAGGGCCCCTCGCTGCTCTTGCAGGCCCAGCCCACCGCACCGGCTGCACGCTCGCTCGCTCTCTTCCTCCCCTCGTTCCCCCTGCCGCTGCCCGTGGGGCGATGGCGGCGGGCAGGGCGCGAGATTCGTGGAGATCGACGGGGAGATGCACGAGGCTCCCAGGGCCCAGCTGAAACTCTGGCGGAAGTCTGGTGTGTCGGGAAACGGCAGGACTCGAGCAAGAAACAACGGCATCAGTTCATGCTTGTGCCGCTGTTCTTCTTCCGAAGGCAGCAGGAGGAGCAGAGGGCGATCTTTGTTGATTGAGTTAGACAATGGGAGGGACGAGTGACATAACGAGCGGGCAGGCAGGGCTCAGATCTTCATCGGGGTGCATTGTATAGGGATATTGAGAAAACGTGAGCGAAACAGAGAAATAGGGAGAAAGAGGGAGAGAGAGAGCGAGAGATGAAGAGCGACCGTTCTAGGCAAGTGCACAATGCGAACGCCGGTGTCACGAGTCATTTCGTCCAGCTCATACTGCGAGCGTGCGGTTGCTAGTGTACATTATGGAGAGGTGAATGAACATCATGTCCGTTCCCTTTCTGGCGTGACAGTAGATGTGGATGGTGCGTTGAGGATTACCTCGTGTGTAATCCCATGGTCGCCGAAAATGTCCAAACGATACCATCATGAGCGTTTCACGCTTGACGTTTGATCCCATAACAGACTTGCACGATAAAGGATCCACTCTTAAGGCCGCTTCGCGGAATTGGCTAATTCGGACAACAGTGTCCAGAGTAGCCCCTTCAACGTCAGCGGTCACAAATCACTCAACGTGTGTGATCTGTCGGATGTGCTGCTCCTGTTCCTCGTTGTCTTTGACGACAGCGACGCGGTGCTGTCACAAGAAGTTGTCAAGGCACGATCTCGAGCAGCGTTCGGAGTGTATGCGCCATTGTTCTGTCAGGCGAGGGGCGCGTGCCGAATTCCATATTGTCACGGAGGGGCCTGTGACCAAGATCGATGGGCTCTTAGAGTCGATGTGCAAGATGCACGAATTGTTGCCAATGTAGTGACCTGGCGTGGTCAAGTTGCCATTGTATGGATGAGGTCGTTACGTCTGAGATTTGCGGAACAGACTTTTTCAGCAACCGCATATGGATGATGTTGGCGCGTGAATTCGAAGCCCCAGTGCGACCAGTGAGTTCTCTCGTCTGGCCTCGGTCTTCTCCCCCGCCCCCATCCAATGTTCGGCGGCGGGCGATGGGGGGGAAGTGAGAGGGGGCGGGCCTTCTCAGAAGGCTCGGAAGGCCCCTGGCCTTCTGAGAATTCTTAAAGCCTTCCCGAAGACACAACTGACTTGTCAGAAGACCCGAGGGCCTATGAGAAGCTCCGCCGCCTTTGAGAAGGCCTTCTCCTTCTCTCTCCCCCCCTCGCTCGCCGCCGAAATGTTGCATCACTCTCACACGGCATTGCCAGCATTTCTCTTCGGCTCTCCCTCGAATACTCGGCGCCACGGCGCCACCGCTGTGTTCCTAGAGGGACCGCACCCCAGCGTGCATGTGAGGGTCCGTCCGTCCGTCCGTCCGTCCGTTCTGTCTCTATCCCTCCCCTTCGCTCCCTCTCGCTCATCTGGCGGGGGAGCCGGGGAAACGCGCGGGGGCGGGCGGGGGAGGGAGGAGGGGCAGGAGGAGGCGGACGGGGAGGAGTCGGAGTCGGAGGAGGAGGAGGAGGAGGAGGAGGAGGAGGCGGAGGAGGAGGAGGAGGAGGAGGAGGAGGAGGAGGAGGAGGAGGAGGAGGAGGAGGAGGAGGTGCCCTGCGGGGGGAGCGGCGCCCTGCGGCGCGGTCTCCTCGGCCTTTCCTGTTCGGAGGTCAGCGGCGACATCGTGTCCAACTGGCCGGAAGACGAGTGGCCCCGGCTGATGAAGTGCCGTCTGCGCTGGGGCATCAACGGCTGAGGGCACGCGCCGCCGCCACCGCCGCCAGAGCCGGGTGGCACCGGCGGGGAAGGGAGGGCGGGAAGAAGGCCGAGAACAAGGAGTGAGGAGGGGGGAAGGAGGAGGGAGAAGAGAGGAGGGAGGGAGGAAAAAGGAGGGAGGAGGGAGGAGGGATGACTTCCGAGCGCAGTGCCCCCTGACCCACCGGGCCCTCGTGGAATCTGACGCCAACCTCAGCACCCAGGGGGGCAATGAGCGGCGAATTCGGTTGGCTTGGCTGCTTTCAAGAACCCGTCCCCGAGCTGCCAGGCGGGTGGTGGGAGGCGCGCCCCGCGGCCAGAGTCGAGCTTCTCGGCGCGCTCGGGGAGGACGGCGGCGCCTGGAGCTCCGCGGCGCCGGCGGGACAGGGGCTGGCGGCTTCGTTTTGCCTTGCGGGGAGGGCGACCGTGCCATGCCCGACAACCATTTCGTCAGCGCCTTGAAGCGTCGCCTCCGATGCTACGTCTGCCCGCTGGGCGCCGCGTGCCAGCACCGCCGCGGGGACGGCACCGTCTGCGGCGCGCCACTGGACTGCTACGGGTGGCCAGGGGGGTGTTGCGCAATTGGACAGTCCCACACCGCCACGCACAGCTGCACACCGCCCTCGTTGGCTTCGCCGCGGCCACGGAGCAGCTTGTCCCAGCGTGGGACCGCGTCAACCAACGCAAAGGCGTACTGGAGGCTGCCCAGCTGCACGTTGCCACCATGGATCTGGTCACTGACCGGCCCGTCGACGTTGACTGGGTCACTACTTGCGAATACTCAGAGTACGCCCCTCGCAGGAAAGCCCGGTCCAACAACGACGGCGTGGCCGCAGCAGCCATGGTCCAGGAGGAGTAGACCCACCCCCCGGCGGGGGTGACCTCGCCCCTTTGTCTTCGAGACATTGGGCCGCCCGTCCGACGAAACCGCAGAGTTCATCCGAACTTACGGGCGCAGCGTTGATGAAACGGCCCGGGGCGGGGTGCTCGGCAGGGTGTGGCACCATCTACCCCGACAGCCCCAAGGCGGCAACGCAGAGATGAGCGCCAGAGGCCAGTGAGGCCCGCAGCTCCCACCGCGACCACCACCACCACGGCACCATCCCGGCGGCATGGCGACGCGCTTCCTCGACGAGCACAACTGCGACGCCGACGACCGCCGCGGACACCGCGACCAGTGCGGTCCCCGACGGCGACGGCCGCTCCTCCTCTTTCCATTCCTCTTTCTCGGGGCTGGCCGCCCCTGCCCGCTAGTCGTGTTTCGTTTACTTCCTCACTCACTCACTCACTCACTCACTCACTCACTCACTCACTCACTCACTCACTCACTCCTGGCGGTTGAAGGGTACTCCCGGGGCCATGCGCACCTTTCCCGCCCCTCCCCCGCATTGGGGGAGGGGGAGCGCATTCAGGGCAATTGCCCTCCTCCTCCTCTGCCTCCCCGCCCTCCCCGCACGGGGGCGCGAAGGTAGTTGATTGTGCCGCGCGACCCTCCCGAGGTCTGGGCCGGGGGCCTTTCGCCCGCAGACTCGGGGCTGCGGATTGGAGAGGAGGGAGGGGTGAGGAGGGAGGGAGGGAGGCGGGAGGGAGGGAGGCGGGCGGCGGGAGGAGGAAGGAGGGAGGAGAATGAGAGGGAGGGAAGGAGTGCCGGCAACAGGGCGCTGCGGCACCGACCTGAGCTGATCTGCCGGCGGTGCGGTCCCAGGGCGGGCGGCAGCCGCGCGGCGAAGCGCGGTGGAGTGCCGCGGGCGCCAGCCAGTGCTCGCGCGGACAGATCGGGGGCGAAACATTTGTGAACTTGCTAAGGCGGCCCAGGGGGACACCAACAGGAATCGATGACGGTGGAGGAGGGTGTTCGGTCTCAGGGCGGGGTCAAGGGACGAGGCCAGCCAGATGTTCACGTCTTCTTCTTCTTCTTCTTCTTCTTCTCCTTGTTCTTCCAAGGGCCGTTCGGAGCGGTTCTTCTCGAACCCCAGAGGTCCTGGCGCCTTCCGAGGGGCCGAGCTTCTTGAGCCGAGGTTGTCTTGTTTGAGGCCAAGGGTTCTCTGACCCCAGCTCTACCCCTGCTTCACCTTTACGCCCCCCCGCTCTTCCCGTGCATGCGGGAGCGCTTGCGGCACTGGTCAGCAAGAAGGCGTTTTCTTCACGCGGTCCTGTTCTAGGGACGTGCGGGTGCCGCCACCCCTGCCGCCAGCTGTTTGGCCCTCAGACGGCTGCGAAATGGTTCGAGTCCTCGAGACTTCTGGGGTGCAGGCTGGACTGGGCGCGTTAGTATCGCGCTTCATTCCGTTTGGGGGAGGAGGCCAGGGGAGGAAAAGGTACCGATATCGCTGGTCGTCCTGAAGAGCTCCTCGTCGCCACGGATGGATTCTCACCGAAATTCTGACCATAGTGCAACCCTGTGCGACGTTCCGTACGGCGGTGGCTCCTGTCAGGGGCCGCTCGCCAGCGTGGCGTCGGCAGATGATCAATACCGAAACTCAGGGCTCGAGCTAAACAGTGTTTTGGCGATTTCGTCGGCCGTTTTCGTTTTGATTTCGTTTCGCAGCAGAGGCAGAACGAAGACAGAACGAAGGAGCATCAATAGCAAACGACAGCGAATAACACGGTTTAGCTCGAGCCCTGCCAAAACTCTTGTGCTGAAGCTGTTCGCGAGGCAATTCGTGTGCCCCCTGGAGGGCTCCCCCGCCTCCCGCCCGGGAGGACGCCGCGGCCCCCCCTTGCCCTCGAGGACCTGCTCCCCCCCCCCTCGCAGAGCAGCGCGACGCAGTGCAAGCGAGTGCAGGGCAGTGCAACGTGGCGCGGCGCAGTGCGGATCGAAGCAAAGGCAAGGTGATGCAGTGGAACGCGAAACTTTGTAGCGCAACGCAGGGCAAATTGGCGCGAAACAAAGCAGTGCAGTGCAGATGCAGCGCAAGGGAAGGGAAGGTGCTTGGGCGTGGAGCCGTGCAGCGCAACGCAGTGCAAGGCGGTGCGAAGCAGAGCGATGCAGAGCAGAGGCAGCGCGTTGCAACGCAGAGCGCTACAGTGCACTTCGTAGTCAGATGCCTGATCGGGGGTCGTTGGAGTTCTTACTCCTTGAACGTGGCAACGCTTTACCATGCCTCTCGACAATCGGGTTCGTCGCAGGTTCCATTTGATTGCCCCGATCGGTGCAAACATGTAGGAAGACGCGTGGTGGTGGTGGCGGTGGCGGTGTGGTGGTGGTTGCAAAGCGACACTGGGAACGGTCGGTGAGGAAGAAAGGGGCGAGGTGGAGAGCAAGCATTGGTTAGGTGAGTAGAGATAGGGCCGATGAGTAGGACGCGCTTCCGAATTCATCCAGTAGTGTTGTGTTTGTGGCTGCTTGGCCAGCTGTAGTTTTCTGTCCGCAGGCCAGCTTTTTCCCAAAGCTTTTCCGCTTGAGGCCCGAGTGTGTGCCTCTCGTGACTGGCGCGCGCGCGGCGCATTTGTACGTATTCTGGCCCGACGGGCCCCGACGGAAGTCAGCAGGCTTTGCCGTCGTATCGAAATCGGGCGTCCGGCCTTTCTGCCCCCCCTCGTCTTCCTCACCTGCTCTCCCTCCCTCGCTGTCCCTCTTCTCCCTTTCTCCATGGAGGACAGAGATAATGTTGACGACGATGGTGAAGACAGTGGTTGTGATGATATGCTGATGCTGATGTTGGTGCTGGTGGTGCTGATGCTGATGCTGGTGCTGCTGCTGCTGGTGATGACGATTACGGTGGTGGTGGTGGTTGTGTAGTGGTCATGATGATGGGGATGATGATGACGATGCCAGTGGTTGTTGTGGTGATTATCTGATGATTTTGATGATGATGAGGATTCTGAGAATGATGATCCTTGTGTTGACGAGGATGGCGACGACGGCGATGACAACGACGATGACGATGACGATGACAACGACGACGACGACGAGGAAGAGGACGACGACAATGAGGAGGAGGAGTAGGAGGAGGAGGATGAGGCGAGGAGGATGATTATGAGGAGCAGGAGGAGTAGGAGGTGGAAGGGCAACGTCTGAAAAACATTCTTGCCTTCATGATTTCAGGATTTCAGAAAAAGGGGAAGAAGGAGGAGGCGGAAGAGGAGGAGGAAAAGGAGTAATTAGGCGGAGGAGAATGAGGAGGACGAGGAGGAGGAGGGAGGCAGGAGGAACAGCGCGTAGTAGAAGTAGAAGTAGTAGTAGCAACAGTAGCAGTAGCAGTAGCAGTAGCAGTAGTAGTAGTAGTAGTAGTAGTAGTAGTAGTCGTCGTCGTAGTCGTAGTAGTAGTAGTAGTAGTAGTAGTAGTAGTAGTAGTAGTAGTAGTAGAAGTAGTAGTAGTAGTAGTAGTAGTAGTAGTAGTAGTAG
>CAUYUJ010018414.1:137303-157303 GCA_963575745.1 Prorocentrum cordatum
GTCTTGGGGTTCTCTTGGAGCCATCTTGTGGCGACCTGGGGTCGTCTTTGAGGGTCTCGGGCCGTCTCGGAGCCGTCTCGGAGCTCTCTCAGGGCCACACTCGACCGTCTCGTTCTGGCTCGTTGGGTCTCTTGGATCAGCGGCGAGCGAGGGGGGGAAAGGAGCACGAGAAGGCTTTCTCAGAAGGCGGCGGGACTTCTCAGAAGCACTCGCGCCTTCCGAGAAGTATTTTGTGCCTTCGGGGAGGGCTGGGGGACTCCCGTGCCTTCTGAGAAGGTCCGCCCCTTCTCATTTCCCCCCGGGCGCGCCGCCTATCTGCAAACAACGGTGCATATCATGAGGTCTTTGTTGCTTTGGGGAAGCAGAAGCAGAACGAGGGCTTCTGATTCGGCGATTTTCGAAGGACGGCCGCCAGTAGGGGAGCAGCTTTTTGAGCAATCTGTTTAGAAGTGTCTTGTTCGAATAGCTTACATGCACTCTGACACTCCACTATCGTGCGAACGCGGTGGCGGACTATTACTACAACCACCTGACCAAGGAGTCGTCTCCTGAGCCGCCAGCTCCGTGGACCAAGATGCCATCAGGACCAGGCTACCTGAACACCCTGACGGGCGAGCGGACGGCAGAGAAGCCCCTCATCTAGGACGCAACTCCTGGGAGGTCAAATCCTGAATCCGCTCTGGTATATACTCTTGGTCGAACATTTGCCTGATTGGCTGGTCCTAATCCCGTGTGATTCGGCCCAATCCCGCTCAATCTGGCTCAACCCGGATTCACCCTGGGCCTATTCCGATCCAGTGTCGCCAGATGGCCCCGTCAGCCGGCTTGAGTCAGGAGGGGGAAAACACACACAGACACCAGTAATCGTCGACTCCCAGGAAAATGTGGGAAGATATGCGAAGTGGGTGGGGGGGAAGACGAAAACCCAGAAAAGTGGAGAAGATATAGGGCATTCTTTGACTTGTGTGTGTGTATTGATTTGTGTGCCCCAGGGCCCCTTGGAAGCTCACATGAGACCCCAAGAATGCCCCAAGAGGCTCCCAAGAGGGCTACTTCTCCCCTCCTTCTCCTCCTCCTCCTCCTCCTCCTCCTCCTCCTCCTCCTCCTCCTCCTCCTCCTCCCCCTCCCCCAATCGCTCCGACGAGGACCTCCCAGGAGCCGCCCCCCGCACCTCGTCGGCGCCCAAGCACCTGCAGCCTCCGCGCGCGGCCCCTCGGCACCCCCGCGCGGGCGCGGCGAGGGGCCCCGGGAGGAGCAGAAAGAGCGCACCGCGCTCAAGCATATCGGGGGCGGCGAAGAGGGGGGTGACGACTAGGGGGGGGTGGATATCATGGCGCGGGCCATGATATTTCCCCAGATTTCATGGCGCCTCTTCTTGTTCCATTGCGTCCCCGGCCCCCCCGCTGGGCCGCGCACATGCCGCCGGTCATGATTTGCACCCGCCCCTCTTGGACACCCCCCTCTTGGCCGCTCCCGAGCAGAGGCGAAGCGTCCTGGCTCGCCCATAGCCCTACCAAACAATGTTCTAAGAACTTTTGGTGGTTTCCACCATTTCTGGCTGGGGCTGTCTCGTTTTATCACATAAGGCTTAAGTTCTGAGAACATTGTTCTTGTTCTTAGTACATTTTGGGGTTCTAAGAGAATTTCGTGGGAGGACTATAGAAATGCCAGGACGGTCGGCCCCTGCTCAACACGCCTGCCACGCGCACCTCGGCCGACGCCTCCCCCCGACTCCCCAACATGCTCAAAGTTGGCGGTGGGTCCGACGAGTTGCACTTGGACCGCAGCCTCCCCCGCGCGTGCCAGCTTTGAGTTCGGGGGCAAGGGGGAGTGCCCACTGCCGTCGGACCGAGGTAGAAGGTCGAGGCCAGTTCGGGGAGGGTGCCCCAGTGTTCTTCCTGTGCTCCTGGATGCTCCCGTGGATCCCGGGGAGGGTACCCTCGGATGCTCCGCTTGCTCTGGCCGACGGAGGTTCTCCTGCTCTCGGGGCGTGCTCTTCTGGCCCAGGTCCGGCTGGTGAATGCTTCCCTCCGCCGGAGGCCACCACGGCGGCGGCGCCCTGCCCTGGCGCGGCGGACGCGCGCCTCCCTGGAGCACTTCCCTGCCCAGGAGGCCCCCGGAGCGGCAGCGGCGGGTCGCCGCACGTGGCTGCCGAGAGGAGAGCTCTCGCCGCGCGGGGCGCGCGGAGCGTGCGGCCTGCAGGGGCAGCGTTGGGGGGGGGGGCCTGGCAGCGTTCGGGCGTGTGCGGACCTCGTGCTCGGCAGCGTGTGCTGGGCAGCGTTCGGGCGCGTGCCTGGCAGCGCTCGGGGCCAGCGGTGCCGGTGCTTCGCAGCCAGCCCGTGGCCCGCGTCCCACCTCTCCTCTCCTCTCCTCTCCTCTCCTCTCCGCCTCCTCCTCCTCCCGCTCCTTTCTCCTCCCGTCCCCCCCCCTCACTCTGGCACACCCCTCACACGCTTCGTGGCCCCATAGGGAGCTCCACCAAAGGCCAAACTTCCATCTCTCGCATGCGCCCACCGCACCCGTTTTGGCACGCCCCCTCACACGTTTCGTGGCCCCCATGGGAGCTAAACCGAAGGTCCAAATGCCAGCGCTCGCATGCGCCCATCGCGCCCATTTTGGCACACCCCTCGCACGTTTCGTGGCCCGCACCATAGGGAGCTCCACCAAAGGCCAAACTTCCATCTCTCGCATGCGCCCACCGCACCCATTTTGGTACGCCCCCTCACACGTTTCGTGGCCCCCATGGGAGACCCACCGAAGACTCAAATGCCAGCGCTCGCATGCGCCCACCGCGCCCATTTTGGCTCACCCCTCGCACGTCTCTTGGCCCCCTGGGGGGTCTCACCGAAGGCCCACATGCCAGCGCTCGCATGCGCCCGCCGCCCCTAATTTCGCACACGCCTCACACGCTTCGTGGCCCCATGGGGAGGCCCACCGAGGGCCCACATGCTAGCGCTCGCATGCGCCCATCGCGCCCATTTTGGCACACCCCTCGCACGTTTCGTGGCCCCAAGGGAGCTCCACCGAAGGCCCAAATGCCAGCGCTCGCATGCGCCCACCTCGCCCATTTTGGCAGACTTCTCACACGTTTCGTGACCCCCTTGGAAGCTCCACCGAAGACTCAAATGCCAGCGCTCGCATGCGCCCACCGCACCCATTTTGGCACACCCCCTCACACGTTTCGTGGCCCACCGAAGGCCCAAATGCCAGCGCTCGCATGCGCCCACCGCACCCATTTTGGCACACCCCTCACACGTTTCGTGGCCCCGTTTGGAGCTGCACCGAATGCCCAAATGCCAGCGCTCGCATGCACCCACTGCACCCATCTTGGCACACCACTCACACGTTTCGTGACCCCACGGGGAGCTCCACCGAAGGCTCAAATGCCAGCGCTCGCATGCCACACGTTTCGTGGCCCCATGGGGAGCTCCACCGACGGCGGTGTATACAGCGACGGCACATACAATTGCATATGTTTGGGTCTTTCGTCAGGCCGATTCCTCGTCGAGGACCATCCAGGAGCATCCTGGATCATCTCGCGAGAACTGTGCGCGCGAGACCGAGCTCTGCACGGGGAATGGGCGTCCGAGCCATGGCGAGGAGGGGACAGGGGAACGAACAATGACATAAGCATAAGAACTCGGAGATCCGCGCGGATTCCTCGGATCGGCGCTGGGGCCCCCCTGGCGGCGCTTCCGGCGCCGCCCCTGGCGCGCTCCGCGCGCGCGTTCCTCCTCCTCCTCCTCCTCCTCCTCCTCCTCCTCCTCCTCCTCCTCCTCCTCCTCCTCCTCCTCCTCCTCCTCCTCCTTCTCCTCCCTCCTCCCTCCACCTCCCCTCCTCCTCCCTCTCTCCTCCCTCCTCCTCCTCCTCCTCCTCCTCCTACTCCTCCTCCTCCTCCTCTCTCCCCCTCCTCCTCCCTCTCCCTCCTCCTCCTCCTCTCCTCCTCCCTCCTCCTCCTCCTCCTCCTCCTTCTCCTCCCTCCTCCTCCTCCGCCTCCTCCTCCTCTTCCTCCTCCTCCTCCTTCTCCTCCTCCTCCTTCTCTCTGGGCCCCCAGCACACACTTGAAGCCGCACCTCGACGGCGCATTGGCACGGAATAGCGCCGAAATCGCACATGTGCGGGTCAATCGAAGAAGCATGTCAGCAGCGTATGCGCCATGCAGGAGGGAGGAGGTGCGCAGCCACTGGCATTCGTTGAGCGGGCGGCCCGCTCTTCGGATGCCTGCACGCGGCACGGGCGGAGAGGAGGGGAGGGAGGGGAGGTGGGAAGGGAGCCCCCCCCCCCGAGCCAGTCCCCCCCTATCGCTGCCCCTCCTGGACTGCGGCCGCAGCACGTATCCCTCCTGGCTCGAAGAACAAGCGACAACGGCATGAGACCATGCTCCTGGATGGCATGATAATTGGGGGGGGGGGCGACTCGCCGTCCGACCGAGCGCTCCCGTCGCCACCCCCCCGCCGCCCTTCAACGCGCGCCCAAGCCTTGAGCCTCTACACTGCCATCCGCCCCGACGGCACGCGCCCCTCCCCCCCCGAACCCAAAGGGAGGGGCGAGTACCATTCAGAGCGTGAATTACCTACCCCGCGTTCGCTTCCAGGCAAAACCGAGTCATACCACGCGCCTCCTCGTCAAGCGGTCTGACTAGTACAGGCCGTATTTTGGCATCGCGTGAGATCTCTTGGAGGCGAGGCTGGGCAAAAGCGAGGCAGGTTTGTGATCCCCCTAGTCATGCCATACGGAGTGATGTCTCGGACGCCCGCGCGGATCTTCCAGGTCGGTGCCGGGCACCCGCGGGCGGCGCGCCCGGCGCCGCCCCGCGGGGGAGGTCTCCGGCGCCGCCCCGCGAAGTCTGCGCGGCCCTCCGGGCGTCGAGGCCTGCCGGACGGGGCAGGGACGAAGCATCCGTTCCAGAGCCTTCCAGAACGCTCTGTCAGTCACGAGTCATCAGGGGTAACTCGGGTCAGGGCTAACTCGGGTGCGTTTTTCGGAGATCCGAGCCCGAGTTGCCCCGGGCCCGAGTTGCCCGGGATAATTCGGGCGCCCAAGTTAGCGTTCCCGAACGTTCTGAGAAGGCCGCGGCGCCCAAGGCATCCTCCAGAGCCGCCGGACCTCAGAGATTCCCCCGACGGATCCTCCCCCGAGGTTCTACTCGTCCTGGCTTCGTCTCAGCTTGTGCGTTGTTGCTCTTCCTCTTGCCGGCCAGCTGCCCACGGTGCACGAGCAGAAGATCGTGACGGCGTGTGAGGACCTCGCAGCTGTGCACCCGATACGGGGCCGCGTCGCGGCTGCGTGGCAGCCACGGCCTCGAGGCCCTCATGGGCGAATCGAAGAGGAGGAGGAGGAGGAGGACGAGGAGGAATAAGAAAGATACAAACCATATGAAGAAGACGAATCATAATACCATTGAGACGAATTCTAGGACGAATGATACGAGTTACACTAATAAGAAGACGAGACAGGCTACGAAGCATACTATTAATCTGCATACCTATAAAGACTGCTACGCTGAAAAGTAAGAACCGTAGTACTACAGCCATAATCATTATAATCAAAAGCACGGACACTACTAATGATGTTATCACGGATAATATTGCGAATCCACAGGATAATACATTTCGTACCACTTAGTCATACTATCAGTAAGTAGTAGTTATCGTATTATCAAGAAGAGGAACATTACATCTCCGCTCCGAAAGTTCTTTGAATTTTCTGAGTTGGGCCCGATGGCATTGTGTGCTCGCCTACGTTGCATCCTTCCTGGCCCCGACGGGGTTGAGGGGCAGGATGCGTTGAACCCCCCTCCCCCCCTAGAAGCCTAGCAAGAGAGTCCTCTTGCATGGTCTCGGCGGGATCCTTGGCTAGTAGTTGCCCCTTTTCATCATATAGTTATAGTCCAGCCAGCAAGAAATCTACCCATCAACAATAGGGTTCGGATAAATCCCGCGGTGGGACCCAAGCCCGCCAATGTATGACGTGTTCGGGTCGTCTTGAGGTCATCTTGAAATCATCTTCAGGTCATCTTAAGATCATGGTGTTGTACTCTGGGAGTGCTCTGGCCACCTTGGGGTCGCTTTGGGGCCACCGCGCCTGGTCTCCAAGGCATCTCTCACATCTTGGGCCATCTTGGATTCGCCACCGGGCCATTTCGACGCTGCGTCTGGGTCCTGCAGGGACCACGGGGTCTTCTTGGGGTCGCCCCGAGGTCATCTTCGTGCCCGTCTGAGGCCATCGTGGAACCATCTTGGGGCCATGTGGCCGCCCAGGCATCCTGTCTGGGTCGTCTGGAGGTCTTCCGTGTTTCCAAGGAACTCTTGGTACACCCAGGTAATACTTATACTAAGACAGAAACCCAACACTAATGATAACATTCAGAAGTACAATAATACGACTATAGCTAATGAGACTAAGCATAACACGAAGAGTAACAGTGAAGACGACGAATACTAAGATTTCATCTGCGACAGCGAATGATTATAATTGTATTACGAATACGAGCAATATATATATATATATATATGTATACATATGTACATATATATAAGACGACTAAAGTGAATACTACGACGAATCAGAACAACATAATTAGTACGAAGATGACGAATCGCATTCACACCAATACTACTAGTGATAATAATACGAATGCGAATAAGAAAGCATACACATAACGGCGCGCTGGGCTCGGGGTCTGAGGGCTGGAACCTCGACCACAAATGTGGGGACCCGGGCCCGGGCCCGCCTCTGGGAGGCTTAAATGGCCCTGGGGAGCCCTCAGACAGCAATCCCGGCGGCCCCAGGCGGTCTCGAGACACCCCCAAGACGCCGTCCAGGGTTCTCTGGCGACGCACGATGCGTTTCAAATTGCCCCAGAGGCCCCAGAGACGCCCCAAGAAGCCTTTCAGATGCCGCCCAAGAACGCCCCGAGAGGGGAAAATCATTGAACTTCATTGTTTTTGCAATGTTGTATGTATTCTCGCTGTTTCGTGTTTCCGGCGCTAGAGCACCGCCCAAGAGGCTCCCCAAACCGCTCCAAGACGGCCCGAGAGGCCCCCAAGAGGCCCCCAAGAGGGCCCCAAGACGGCACAAGAGAGCCCCGAGACGGCCCCAGAGCCGCCCAAGTCGGCGCAAGAGGGTCCCAAGACGGCCCCAAGAGGGGCCCAAGAGATGGAACGCCACCTGAAAAATCAAGTTCTCCGCCCCAACAAGCCCCCCAGAGGCCCCAAGATGCCCCCAGGAAACCCCCAAGAGGCCCCAAGAGGCCCCCAAGAGGCCCCAAGCGGCCCCCACGAGACCCCAAAGGGGCTCCAAGAGGCCCCAAGGCGGCACCCAAAATGCTTCAAAACTCTTTCTAAGAGGCCACCGAAGACATGCCAAGAAGGTCCCCTCACGACTTCAAGAAGCAGTCCAGGATGCTCTGAGGACCCCCCATGAAACTAGCTGGAACTTGAGCGCGCGCGGAGCGCGCGCGATGGTTCTAGCATCAAAGATAT
The DNA here is from genome assembly GCA_963575745.1 of Prorocentrum cordatum. Lineage (NCBI taxonomy): Eukaryota > Dinophyceae > Prorocentrales > Prorocentraceae > Prorocentrum > Prorocentrum cordatum. The sequence continues at coordinate 144,788 of CAUYUJ010018414.1, forward strand.
TACGAATTGGAAAAATTCTAACACCATACTAATAGGAGGAGGAGGAGGAGGAGGAGGAGGAGGAGGAGGAGGAGGAGGAGGAGGAGGAGGAGGAGGAGGAGGAGGAGGAGGAGAGGAGGAGGAGGAGGAGGAGGAGGAGGAGGAGGAGGAGGAGGAGGAGGAGGAGGAGGAGGAGGAGGAGGAGGAGGAGGAGGAGGAGGAGGAGGAGGAGGAGGAGGGTAGGAGGAGGAGGAGGAGGAGGAGGAGGAGGAGGAGGAGGAGGAGGAGGAGGAGGAGGAGGAGGAGGAGGAGGAGGAGGAGGAGGAGGAGGAGGAGGAGGAGGAGGAGGAGGAGGAGGAGGAGGAGGAGGAGGAGGAGGAGGAGGAGGAGGAGGAGGAGGAGGAGGAGGAAGAGGAGGAGGAGGAGGAGGAGGAGGAGGAGGAGGAGGAGAGGGAGGAGGAGGAGGAGGAGAGGGAGGAGGAGGAGGAGGGAGGAGGAGGAATAATAATAATAATAATAATAATAAGAGAACGAAGAAGAAGAAACATACTAATAATAATAATAATAAGAGTACTAAGAAGAATAATAAGAGTACTAATCATCATAATAATAATGAGAAGAAGAATAAGAATAATAATACTAAGAGGAAGAAGAAGAAGACGACGAATAATAATAATAAGACTAATGCTAAGAATAATAAAAATAAAAAGAATAAGAATAACACTAAGAAGAGTAACAATAATAATACTAAGAATATTCATAATAATAATACTACTACTAAGAACAATACTAATAATGATATTGATAATAATACTACTAATAGTAATAGTTATAATAATAATACTAAAAAATAAGAATACGAATAATAATATTAATAATAATAAGAGGAGGAGGAGGAGGAGGAGGAGGAGGAGGAGGAGGAGGAGGAGGAGGAGGAGGAGGAGGAGGAGGAGGAGGAGGAGGGAAGAGGAATAAGGAAGAGGAGGAGGAGTAGGAGGAGGAGGGGGAGGAGGAGGAGGAGGAGGAGGAGGAGGAGGAGGAGGAGGAGGAGGAGGAGGATGACCCGCTCCCCGCTAGGGGTGGGGCCCGCGGGGACCCACGGCGGGCGGCGGCAGCGCGGCGCCGCCATAGGGTCCGCGCGTGGGGGATGACCCCACCTCATCCCCTGCCATGTCGGCGGCCCGTGGTGGCTGCGCCTACGCCGGGGCGGTCTGGGCGACGGCCAAGAGGCCAGTGCCGACCTGGCACAGGCCTGCGAGGCGCCTGATGACTGGCGCCAGAGTGCCGCTGCGCATCGTGAAGGCCCAGTCAGTGTTCAACTTGCGCCACAGCAGCCCTACGATGGCGCAGAGGTTGCCTGGACAATCGATGGGTATGTGTTGGTTGCCAGCAGAAAAACGATCAGACTTCTTGGTTGTGTCGATGGCGTACTCGTAAACATACAGGGACGAAGCAGCATCCGATAACCACTGATGAACGACGACGAGAAAGGGATACCACTGCCTTGAGTGATACATTCGACGTGCGGTTGATGGGCATATGATGTCGACGGTTGCTTACGCCATGCGCTATATTGTTTATTAGGCTCCGCCTACCAGAGACACGGGCAAGTACAATACGTCGCTGGTGAAGCATATGACTAAGCGGGCGGAGGTGATCGTCCAGAACCGAGGTCCTGGGACGAATGGATTTGTCCAGGATCAGGAACTGAGTTTGTAAAATATGATGGGCTGGCAATTGAAACCGCTCGCTGTCCAGAGACACGATGCCAAAACAAATGCCGCCAGAACGGATGTAAAGCTGGTTCCTTTGAGCAAGAACGCGACTAACATTCAGCACGCCATCTTGTTTCAGGGATTCGTGTTGTTATACCACATTGAGTTGGTTCGAGAAGTGATGTCTGATAGTGAGACGCGAAGATGACGGACATGATCGGCGGCGTGTTCTAATTCCAGAAAAAGACGGCCCTAGCAGGTCGCGTTCGCGGTCGGTGCCGCCGCCGCCTCGACTTCCTCGACTCCCACCTTTTTACCCTTTTGGGGAATTGTGGCAAATACGATTGGGAGGGCCGCAGTGGTATCGCCAGATGTATCGGTACCATTTGTGGGTGGTAGACACACTGTTCTTGCAAGCCCGAGTCCATTGAAGAAAGAATCGCACGGGGGAGAAAGGATACGACGGCGACCCCATCTCACTCACCAGTGTCGGTTTTACCTCAACCCTTGGCTCCTGGTCCCCAAGTGGCGCTTGTGTCACCGCCTACGATGCATAGCAGTCTTGCGACTGCTCCAGTGGCAGTGCCGCCAGCTCTGCAATGCTGTGCGCCAGCGCCTATGACGAAGGCGATTCGGATGGTTTTCGAAGAGGCGGAGAAACTCATCTTTAGCAATGAAAAGACCATGAAGGAGGACATGGAAGCATTCAGTGTTCGACCTCGTGAAGTTGAAGCACAAACGCCAATGACAATCGAAGAGGTGGCGTGCGTAAGAGCTCGGAAGGATAGCAGGGTCAGGAATCGACGCAGTAAACGCGAGCCAAGATGTGGTACGTGGAGTGGCCGGTCAGTCAACGATCAGCAGCACTTGCGCATTCGAGTGTGTATGGGGCATCAGCATCGGGCAAAGTCTCTGGAAGGGGAGATCAGGAGGTCTAGATGGGAGGTGTTGCATACCGGAGCGGGTGTCTATATGGGCGAGAGGTCATGGTGACGGAGGGGGGGGGGGGGGAGTTAACCACTAGAGAGGAAGACGTTCAAACGAAGAAGGAGGCAAACAGTGGGGCCAGGCAGAAGTTGAACCCATCAGAAGCCGAGCGGGCCAAGGACATCGCGAGCTACGAGCCAGACCCACGCGAATGCAGAAAGCGGAAGTAATTCTATTCTATGGGGACGCGTGGGCAGAGTAGGCGTCGCGACGGGGGGGCGCTGGGCATGGGGTGGCGCGGCGGCGAGGGCGCCCCGTGAAGCAGAGGGGCGTGCCTGGGCCCTGGAAGCTAGGAGGAGTCGGCTTGCAGGGGGGGGCGGGCGCGGGGGGGGCGCCAACGACCGCGCCGATTCCATCGCGGCCCGCTGCCCCTTCCCGGGGCTCTCAGGAATCCTCCGGGCCCAGTCGGCCTCGCAGTCGGCGCCGGCGTCGCGTCGCCCGCGAGCGCCAGCCGGCGGGCGGGCCGACCTTGTTGCGCATGTTTGGCGCGAGAGACCCGCGCGGGCCTCGCGCTGTGCCCGCGCCCCAGGGCGACGGCCCAGGCCCTTGTAGCCCCCCGCGCTGACGCGATGGCCTCGCGCGCGGCGCAGGAGCGGGCGCCGCCGACCGTTCGGTTCGGTTCCGCGCACTTCTCATGCGAGAACGCAAAGCCCCCCATGCTGCTCGCGCGCTTTGCGCGCTGAGCAGCATGGGGGGCGACGGCCGCGCGTTCAATGGGAAACCGCAACGCAAGTTTCCATTCCCGCGCGCGGGGCGGGGCATGAACTTACAGATGCGCCGACGGTCGAGAACTCGCGCGCGCGCCCGCGCCTGCCAGGTTGGGCGTGCGCACTGGGCCCGGAAATCTGTGGCTCGGCCGCCCGATGCGCCCCAAAAATCGCCCCGCCCCCCCCCCCGCCCCCCTCCCCTTCAAAATTCTTCCGCGCTCATGGAAAAACCATGCCGCCGAGGCGGGAGCTCGGGCCGCGGCCCGATGGCCCCCGGGGCACAGGGGAATCAAAGGAATCAGTACGGAATCAGTACAGAATCAAAACAGAATCGGCACAACTGCGACCCCTGATTCTAGCGGAATCAAAAGAATCAGTACGGAATCCACACGGAATCAAAGGAGGAATCGGCGATGGAACCAGAATCGGCCAGAACGGGGAAGTAGGCCAGAATCGGTGCCAGAACCCATGGAGAGAGGCCTTTTTCCCGCGAGTTCATTGCGGCGGGTCCGCGGCGCGGGCGCGCCGCGCGACTTCGCTGGTTCAGCGAGGCGCGCAGTCGGCGTTCAGAGTGAACAGGTTGTTTTCAGGGCGATATCCTGGCGGCGCGCTGGCGCATTGCGCATTTGCGTATTCCTGGCGGGCTGTTTGAGGGCGACCCGGCAGCGTCGGCCGAATGGCCCGCAAATGCCGCGCGGCGGATCGCGCGCCCCATGCGGTCGCGTCGACCGCCGTGTGCCGCGACGGCCGCGCGCCCCGGACCGCGCCATTCCCGCGTTGGATTGGACGGCGCAGCGCCCGCCCTCCAAAAGTCGTTACATGCATATCGCGCGCGTCGAGCCAGCAGCAATCGCTCCCAGAAGCAGCCTTGACGGGCGCCCCATGCCCGTTGTTGCCCATTTCCGATTCAAATCACAGTTTCTTAGGATGCGCTTGCGCGAATGCGAGCACGCTTGCAAGTAACGCGTGCGCGCGCTTGGCGCAGCCTGGGAAATCTTACATGGAGGCCCCCGGGGGCGCGGGGCGCCCGCGACGCTTCCGCCCGCCTCCCGCGCGCCCGACCCCCCCCGCAAGCCGACTCCTCCTACTGGAAGCAGGAGATCAACAGTTCAGGGTCGAGCCAGATTCATTGGACCTCAGCGGGGGCTTCCGCGGCGCCTGGCCCCGCCCCGACCGTTCGAGGCGGTTCGAAATTATGAGGCGATGCTCGCAGCGATGGGCGCGAGCGAGGAATAGGTGGCAGCTGAATTAGAAAGGGGGGGCGCTCCGGAGGAGGTTGGCATCGCGACGCCTATCGGGAGTGCCTGAGTCTCGGCGCGCGCCCACTGGCGCGCCCAACGCCGCCGCCGACGATTGAAGCGCCAGCGTCCGCGCGAGGGTGCGCGCGCGGTCGTTGGACGAGACGGGGGCGGCCATGGCGGCCGCGGCGCTGAAAGCTCGAGGCGATGCCGCCTCCGTGCGTGGCCGCAGCAGCAGGGGCCACTGAAGGGGGGGGGCGGCTGTGGCAGGTGTGCCCGCAGCGCGCCCTGCCATGCTACCTGCAGTGCCGACCGCTTCCGCCGCGGGCGTCGGAGAGGCGGCGGGCGCTGCGGAAGTTGGCCACGAGATTGAGGAGAGTGCATTCGCGCGGGAAGCACGGGTTCAGTTGGCTTTGATAGAGGAAGAACGGGGCGTGGATGGATGCGACGTGCCCGAGATTGCTGCAATTTTAACAGGGCAAGCAGAGGGGGCCGAACGGTCTGCCACGGCGAGAGCCGCGAGGGGCGCTCGGTTCTTCGCTTCCCCAGGGGCGCGCGTTCAGGGCGAGAAGGAGGGGCGGCGAGCTCAGCAGCGCCAGAAGTTTGTACTTCAGGAACAGGCAGCAGCGCGAACTGAACCTCGACAGCGCAAACAAGGGGAGCAGAGTGAAGGAGACGTCGCTTCCGCGGGTGGATGCGAGGAGGGGTGCGGAGCTCTTTCCGAGCTTCCGGGCGGCCGTGGAGAATCTACTTGGACGCCCGAAATGGGCGCGGAAAGAATGGGTACAATGCCCAACAGCAATTCCTGTTCATGTTGAACAGGACTCGCTGTCCACGCCGCCGCGGCCTGTGTCCAGTTGAGACAGGGGGCCGCCCGCCCAAAGCGGCCGCTGTTGGTTTGGGACAACATTTGCTGTTGGACATTGCGCCCATTCTTTCCGCGCCCATTTCGGGCGTCCAAGGTCTAGAGCCACGGGGTGAAGATGGCAAGGGGCTCGATGTCGTCTCGGCAGTGCACCCGCGGCGGCACAGCGGCGCTGTCGCGCGTTGATGAAGGCGAGGGGGATGAGGATGCAGACCGAAGCCCGCGGCGTAAACTATGATCGAGGAAGTGCACGGGCACCGCCGCGTGCGGGGGCCAGTCGGGCGCGCGGGGCTTCATCGAGGGGCGCAGTTGCCAGGGCCGCTGGCGAATGGCAGCCGGCGGCCGCGGATGCACCGCCCGCCTGACCTCGGGGGGCGCGGGTTTGCCTTCAATGGCGGCAGCAGCTCCGCGTGCCATGCATGTCCGCCCCTCGTTGGCTGGTTCGCGAAGCATTGCTTCTCGGGCAGCGGCCGCGCTGGAATTCGTTGGTTCTCCATCGCCGGCGTCGCCATCGATGGGTTGCATTCGCGCGGGCGATTCTCTTCTGCCTAGTCTCGCCTCAGCTCGTTCTCAATGTCGAGCGCCGTTGCCGACAGTAGCGGTTGTGTGTGTGTGTGTGTGTGTGTGTGTGTGTGTGTGTGTGTGTGTGTGTGTGCGGGGGCCCTTGCGTGCAGCGTGGCGGGGGGCCCGCCGACGCGCGCCCCCCTTCTTGCCGCGAAGCCGAGTGGCCGCGGAACAGCTTTTGCCGGGCCATGGCCCTGGCGCCGCGCAAGTGCCGCTGCCGATCAACATCGGGTTCGAGCGACTCTACAGGCTTACGCCACATCCGCCGACCCCTTCTGTGAGTGTTGCGAGGCCAGCGGCGTCTTGTGTGAGGGTGCGATGTCGCGCGCGGGTGGTGGCAGATACGTAGGGGGTCCAAATGTTTGCGCGATGCCGGTGGTCTGGGGCGTGTTTTGCGAGCGCCTCGCGCGCTGCGCACCTGGGTGCGGGGTGTCCTTCTGGGAGGTCGGCCTTTCGACCCGCAACCAAGTGGGGGGCCGCCGGAAGACGACAGGAGCAATAGCGGTGTGCGGAAGCTGTGATCATCGAGGCATCGCCGCGAAAGATGTGGCAGATGAGTCGAAACGGGTGAAGAGGCTGTTGACGTTCGCAGCGCGCGCGGAACAGTGCGCGCGGTAGTAGCGCATTAGCGCCGGGCAAGATAGCGAGCACTTCACGAGGAAGAGCAATGCTGTATGCGCGGAGTGCATTGCAGTTGGCTTCACGGCTCGCAATGCGGAAGCGTCTGGGGGTCTTTGGGGGGCCTCTTGGGGGCGTCTTGGGGGCTCCTTGGGGCGCCTTGGCGGCCTCTTGGGGGCCTCTGGCGGCCTCTTGGGGCATTCGTGGGGGCTCGTGGGGGCGGAAAGCTAGATTTTTGAATTTTTGGTTGCCCTCTTGGGCCCCTCTTGGTGCCGTCTTGGAGCCTTCTTGGGCCGTCTTGGGGGCCTCTTGGGCCGTGTCGGGCCAGCTTGGGCCGTCGTGGGGCCGTCTTGGGGGCCTCTTGGGCCGTCTTGGGGCGGTCTTCGGGGCCCCTTGGGCCGTCTTGGGGCGTCGGAAAGCCCACGGGGCGAATTTGTGAAACATATACGTTGTGACGCAGGAAATGAGCAAATTTCTGCGTCTAGGGGCCCTCCTTGGGGCGTATCTTGGAGGCCTCTTGGGGGCGTCTTGGGCCATCTGGAGGCCATCTCGGGTGTCGTCGATCGCTCTGGGGCCGTCTGGGACCATGTTGAGCTTTCCTGGAAGCACTTGGAGCGCTCCTGGAGCGCTCTTGGGGCCGTCTTCGGGGCTCGGGCTCTCTTGGGCCGTCTTCGGCGCCTCTTGAGCTGTCTTGGGGCCCTCTTGGGCTGTCTTGGGGCCCTCTTGGGGGCTTCTTGGACCGCCTTGGGGCGGTATTGGGGGCCTCTTGGGCCGTCTGGGAGCGTCGGAAAGCGCAAAAGGCGAATTTGTGAAACAAGTGTACGTTTTACGATGGGAGCGGGCCAATTTTGCGTCTAGAGGCCCTCTTGGGACGCATCTTGGATGCCTCTTGGGGCCTCTTGGGGGCATCTTGGGCCGTCTGGAGGCCATCTTCGGTGTCTTTGATCGCTCTTGGACCGTGTGGGACCATATTGAGCTCTCTTGGAGGCCACTGGGAGCGCTCCTGGAGCGCTCTTGGGGCCGTCTTCGGGGCCCTCGTGGGCCGTCTTTGACGCCTGTTGGGCCGTCTTGGGGCCCTGTTGGGCTATCTTGGGGCCCTCTTGGAGGCTTCTTGGGCCGTTTTGGGGCGGTATTGGAGGCCTCTTGGGCCGTCTGGGAGCATCGGAAAGCCCAGAAGGCGAATTCGTGAACATTGACGTTTTACGAAGGGAATGGGCCCATTTTTGCGTCTGGGGACCCTCTTGGGACGCATCTTGGAGGCCTCTTGGGCCGTTTTGGATGTCTCTCTGCTTGTCTTGGAGTCATCTTGGTCGTCTTGGACCGCTCGTTTGGCTACTCAAGGCCTTCTTGGACCGTCTCGGATACCCCTTGGTGCGCTCTTGGCCCGTTTTTGGGCCCTCTGCTCCCCTTTGGCGCGTTCGGCGGGGGGTCGTAGTCGGCGAGGGGGGGGGTCAAATCTCCGGTTTCGGGTCCCTGTGGAGGGTATGGGGAGGGAACTACTTCACACGCCTAGAGACCCACAAGGGGTCGGCGGATATCAACGGCGCGTGCGCTCGCGGCGGGGCGTGGGGCACATGGGGCTACATCAGCATGTGCGCCTCGTCCCCGTTGTATGTTTCCACGACGTGGGCGCGTGTTGGTTCTTTTCGTTTTGCCACCCTCGTGCCCCTTCTTGCCAGGTTTGGGGGCCCCTCGCACGCTGGCGGCGCGCGGCGTCGTCGGGGGCAGGCTCCCGTCTGGGCTCGCGTCTGCGCTGGGCGCGGATCGGCAGCCTGGCTTCGCGCGCGGCGCCGCGCCCATCGATTTCGGGCGCGGGCGCCCTCGTGAACGATCTGCGGCGAGCCCCGAGGGGGGGGTGAGAGGGGGCGGGCCTCCTCAGGAGGTGGCGGGGCTTCTCGGACGCCCTGGCGCCTTCTGAGAAGCCGTCCGTGTCTTCGGAGAAGGCTTGGAACGCTTTCCAGAGGCCTGGAAGTCTTCTGGCCCTCGGAGAAGCCAGGCTTCGCCCCCTCTGCCTTCCCCCCTGGGCTCGCCGTCGAACTGAGGGGGTGGGGTGGGGGGGGGGGCAGCCCAGCCCGTGCCCGCGCCGTGTTTTGCTCGGTCTCCGGGGGCCCCGATGGGCCCCCCGGGGCCCTCGGGCGTGGTTCGGGATGGGCGCGGGACCTGCGTGAGGAAAGGCGTATGGAAATAATAAATATACGGTAGGTTTGCGTCGTGTCGACCAGCGGCGACCCCAGCGCGGGCGTTCAAGGTTGAACGCCGCGGGCGACCCAGAATCGGTCGATGTTGAACGATTGGACGTTGCGGCAGCGGCCGATCGTTCAAGGTTGAACGATCCCTGCGGTGTCAAAAACCAGCGCTGGGGTCGGCACGACACGAACCTGCCGTACCGCATGTGTGGGAACGTGACTTCGCTGGTGGTGGGGGGGCCCGCCCCCGTGACCAGACCCAGGGCGAGAACCCCAAATGGAGAGCGGGGAGGGGGGGAAAATGCTTTGACATCTGGCGCTCCGATTTTTCGCTGCGTGGGCTTCCCGACCTTTCGACCACTTCCCCAGTGTCCGTCTTTCATCCCGAGTCGTCTCTTGAGGGCCACGTGAGCCTCGATCTGGGCCCCAGATTGCAACAGTGGCGACAGGAAGGCCGCTCCGATTCTGTCGATTTCGCCAGATGTCAGTGTGTTCGTCTGGCGTGGCTTGGCACGGCCTGGTTGGGGGGGGCGGGGGTCAACTCAGGACTACTATCGAACAGCAACCGATCCCCATCCCCAGTGGGTCACAGACAGGCGTGGGACAGGTCCCACGGGACCCGAAGGGACCATCACATACCCCCACTTATGGGGGGATGAATCGGGCAATGGGCCCAAGGCCATGCTCCCGGGCGGGAAACATATCCGTTTCCACGGCCTCGCCTGCTGGGCCCCTGGACCGCGAACCCAGGGATACGGGGCGTTTTTCCTTGGATACCCCGCGCGGAACGAGCGCGTGGATGTGTTCGGATGGAAGTACTGGGAGGTCAACTTCTGACTGCCCTGGTGTGAAGTCCGGACTAATCCAGTTTAGTCCCGCTTAATCCGGCTTATTCTCGATTAGTCCGGCTCAATCCCGCTTAATCCGCGGCCTGATCGGGTGTAAAAGCCCGCCAATGGGGCTTTCTTCTTCTGAGTCTTTCCGACAAAGACCTCCCAGTAGATGCCTCCCAAGATATGGAAGCGTTTCCCGCTCGTGACGTGCCAGTGGGCCTGGGGATCGGTCCAGCGATGCTCCTCAATAAAAGCCCCTGCGACAGTCTAGGCCTCCTGGATGTGGGCGCAGTAGATGGGGGGCGGAGGGTCGCGCCGCATCGCCGATGCATCAGCGATGCCGCTCGACGTGGAGCCCGATTTTCTCCACGCCGACGTCGCCGGTGCATCGCCGACGTCGCTAGTGCATCGCTGATGCATCGCCGACGTCGCCAGAGCATCGCTGGTACATCGCCGATGCATCGCCGATGCATCGCCGCTGCTCTGACCTCGTCTTGCCTCTGGACAGGCGGCAGCGGCCGCCGCCGCGGGCGCCGCTGCCGCAGCCCCTCGCGGCGCCACCAGCAGCAAGCAGCCCGGGGCACTGCGGACCCCCCGGCCAGAGCGGCGGCGGCGAGTCGGGGAAATGTCGGCGGTGGCGGCGGAGGGAGAAGAGGGAGAAGAGGGAGGGCATTGTGGATGATGATGATGATGATGATGATGATGATGATGATGATGATGATGATGATGATGATGATGATGATGATGATGATGATGATGTTGATGATGTTGATGATGATGATGATGATGATGAGGCTGATGATGATGATGCTGATGACGCTTCTGCTGATGATGATGAGGATGATGATGCTGAGGATGCTGATGATGAATACTGATGGTGCTGATGGTAGTACCATTCGTAATAATGGTAATGATGATGATGAGGATGATCATGAGGATGATGAAGAGCAAGATTGTAATGACGATTGTGATGGGGATGGCGTTGACGACGTTAAGGATGACGATGGTACTTCTGCTGCTGCTGATGAGTGTGATGATGGTGATGATGGTGATGGTGATAGTGATGGTGATGGTGGTGAGGAGGAGGAGGAGGAAGACGACAACGATGAGGGTCATGTACCTGGATCGAGCATAACCGATCAGGTAGCCCGTTGGCGGAGGGCTTGTCGCCTTGCCTGAGAACAAGCGTGGAAGCAAATTCTCACACCGCGAATTTTTACCCCGAGGAGGCCACCAGCTCACCGAGTCCCATACTTCGAAGCATCCCACCTCCACCCCCTCAACACCAACCCACCGATGATTACGATGATGCTGAGTCTGCTGATGATGCAGATGATGGTGATTGTGATTGTGATGGTGGTGGTGATGATGGTGATGTGATGTTGACGACGATGATGTTGCTGCTTATGATGATGACGATTCTGATGATGATTATAATGATGAGGAGTGATGATGGTGGTGTTGATGATGACCGTGATGATGGTGTTGGTGCTGCTGCTGATAACGGTCATGCTGATGATGATGGTGATGCCAATGCTGATGCTGATGTTGCTCAGGCTGATGCTAGCGATGACGATGATGATGCAAATGATGATAATGAGGGCGGTGGTGGTGGCGTTGGTGATGACGATGGCGTTGATGACGATGACGATGCGGATGTTTTTTTCTTTTCCGAAGCCGCCTTCTGTGACGATATGATGATGAGGCTGACGATCGGGCTCATGATGATGACGATGATGATGATGGTGATCCTGATGATGATGATGATGGTGCTAGAATTGACGATGATGATAAGGATGATGAGGATGCTGAGGCTGATGATAATTATGATGATGACGATGCTGATGCTGATGATGATTCTCATGGCGGCGATTCTGGTGTTTGTGCTGCTACTGATGACGGTTGATGATATCGATGCTGCTGCTGATGATGATGATGCTGTTGATGTGGATGGCGATGCTGCTGATGATGATGATGAGGATGATGATGCTGACCATGATGGGGGTGATGATGCTGACCGGGTTTATGCTGATGACGATGATGATGCTGATATTGATATCGCTGCTGCAAATGATGCTTATGGTGATGATGATAATGATGATGCTATGGTGATAACGCTGACGATTGTGATGCTGATGACGCTGATGGCAATGACGCTGATGATGACGATGCTGCTCATGATGATGGTGATAGTGGTGATGATGTCGATGACGGTGACGGCGATGGTGCTGAAGTGATTATGATGGTCATGGTGATGTGGGTTATGATGATGGTGATGATGCTGCTGATGATGATGCTGATGCTGATGATGACGATGATGCTGCTGCTGCTAATGATGAGGTTATTGAATCGCTTCGCTCATTCCGCCGGCCCGTGATATGGCATCGCTGGTTTTTGTCTGTGTGTTCGTTGCCCATGTTGCGCATTTGGGGGCGGGTGTCGTTCGGACGCGTTGCGTGGGGAGTTTTGATGGTGAAGCAGTTCCCTGGGGGTCGTCTCTCGATGGGGCGAAATAGAGTCGTCGTCAAGATGCTTCTTTGGGGGGCCTCTTGGGGTCTGTTGAGAGGCCGTTCGGGGGCGCCTGGGAGACATGTTTGAAGCCTTCTGGGGCTTCTTTTGGGCCTCCTGGGAGTCTCCTGGGGCCTCTTGGCGACATCTTGGGGCCTCTTGGAGGCCTCTTGGGGCCTCTTTGGGACCTCCTGGGCGCCTTCTGGGACGGAGGGCTCCATTTTTGAGTTCTCGGTATCCCTCCTGAGTCCCTCTTGGGCCCGTCTTGGGGCCTCTTGGTCCGTCTTGGGCGGCACTTGGGCCGTCTTGAGGGCTC
>CAUYUJ010018414.1:159803-177303 GCA_963575745.1 Prorocentrum cordatum
GCGAGGTTCCACACGACGCCTGCTCGTCCGACCACCTCCGTCAGGGCTCCACATTGCCGCAGACATCTCTCATATCCCGACCTAGCTGGTGTTTCGGTGTGTGTGTGTGTGTGCCTTTCTGAGTTGCTCCCCCGAGGGACGCCCGCATAGCGTGTGTTGCCTCTGCCTCCTCCCCTGCCGCTCCTCGCACGCTGACCGGCGGCACTCTCCCTGGCTCTTAGCTGACCGCCTCCGCCGTGTCGCTGCGCGCGTGGCCGCGATGCTAAGACGTGTGTGCGTGTGCCCAGCAGCCCCATCACCGACCCGCTATGGTTGTTACAGGGGTGGCGCCAGCACGCACGAGCCAGCAGGGCCGCGGGCTGCCCTGCAGTTCCCGCGAGCCTGCCACTGCGAAGGCTATGCCGCGACTCCTCTGCTTCCCGGCGCCTAGGTTCCGGTCAGGGTCGCAGGCCTGGAGGTTGACACCAATACCAACATCGGCGGTGTGCCTCAATCGGGGGCAGCAGACCCCGCTCTCGGCGACGGTGGCCATATCCTGGCTTCCAAGGTGACCGAGCTATCACCACCAGCACCGAAATCTAGGATCATCTTCCCCCTGTGGAGGCAGCCCCTGTGTTGGTGCTGGTGCCCCTTCCCAGGCCTCCGACATCGGGGCCGGCTCGCCGACCTTTGGGACCGGCCTGCGACCGCTTGCCTTCTTCAGGGTGGGCGCCGCGGTTCCATGGCGGCGCCGCGGCGGCGAACGACGATGGGCAAATTCTCCACCACCGCTACCATACGTAGGACGGGGGAGAAGGGAGGATGAGGAGCTCCTCCTCCTCCTCCTCCTCCTCCTCCTCGTGCTCCTCCCTCTCCTGCTTGTGGTGGTGGTGGTGGTGGCGAAGGGAACCGTCGGACGAGGCCGCCGCCTCCGACGCCGCGGCAGGCCCGAGGAGCCGGAGCGCCGCACGCCCACTGCCCCTCGCCGCCCCCGCCGCCCCCGCCGCCGCCCGGTGCAGTGGCCAGCTCTGCGGCGACTGCTCGACCTCCGACCACAGGCTGCCGGTTGTCGGCGCCTGTCTCGCGTTAAGTCGGGCATGTCCTTCTACAGGAGGAGTAAGTATATATATATATATATATATAAAACTGTTTCTATGTATATATATATATATGTATAGATGTTCCGAAAATCGTCTGGGGACGGTTTCGCGACAATTTCTGGACAATTTCTCCTTAATCTTTTGAGCTATTGGTCATTTTGCTCCCCAAATCCGCCTGTAGGGGACATGCCCGACTTTACCCATTGCCCCCGTGTCCCCGCCGCCCTCGCCGCTGCCCGGTAGTGGCCAGCTCTGTGGCGACGGCTCGACCTCCGACCACGGGCTGCCGGCCATCGCTGCCCGTCCCGGCACCCGGCCCTTGCCCCGTGCCGCCGCCACCGGCCCCGGCCACCAGGGCAGGCTTTGGCGATGTGCCTCCGCGTGCAGCAGGACATGCCCGACCGAAGTCTCGTCCTCCGTGCGTCGCGCCCTTCCTTGCCTTCGCCCTCTGGCCTTCCGGAGGAGGAAGAGGTGCGAGCTGCCCAATACCTCTGTCTACCCTTTCCCGTTTTCCCCTCTTTGGACCTCCTGGGAAGCCCTGGTGGCCGCCGCTGGATTCGCCTCGAAGTCCTGGTCGTAAGTCGGGCATGTCCCTCTACAGGAGGACTATTCAATTTCTACTATCTTCGATTATGTTTGAATATGTTTTGACTGCTTAAATTTATTGTCCAAAATCTGCCTGTAGGAGTATATGCCCGACCTAATCCTGGTCAGAACGCGCCCCAGGAGAAGTCCGGGGAGTGGCGGTATCGGTACCTTTTGGTTCCCTACTTTTGCTCGGTTATGCTGAGCTTTCACCTCTAAAGTCCCTCGCGCTCACCGTTGGGGCAAGTCTCTCGGGGCATGCGTTGCCCCTCGTTGCCATCCATGACCGGATGGATGATTCAGTCCTGCGTCCCTTATGCTGCCGTGCGGGCGCCGCCCACGGTATCGCGTGTCCTCTCCCCGCCATCCACGCCTGGATGGCTGATGTCGGTAGAACCGCATCCTAAGTGATGCTTTAGGGCCTGGCCGCCGCGCGCACTGTCTTTACGCTTACACCGTCTCGTCGCCGCGCGCTACCGCCAAAAAGCGTGTATGTGTGTGTGTGTGTGTGTGTGTGTGCTGTCTCTCTCTCTCTGTGTGTGTGTGTGTGCCTGCGTGTGCGTGCTTGCGTGCGTGCGTGCGTGCGTGCGTGCGTGCGCGCGCGCGCGCGTGTGTGTGTGTGTGTGTTTGTGTGTGTGTGTTTTTGTGTGTGTGTGTGTGTTGTGTTTTTTTTGTGTGTGTTTTTCGCAGGTGGCTCGCCTAGCGCAGCCCACCACTTGCAACACAATATGGGATTAAGCATACTCGAGCGTGGCCCGTTCTTGCATTCGCGATGGTGCCGCCACGCTGCACAGAGAGGAAAACGTCTGCTTGTTTGTTTGTGTGTGTGTGTATATGTGGGGGGGAGGCTGGTCGACAGCGGTTCGTCGGGGGAGGGGGGCCCGGGCATGGCTTGCATCTGATACCCGTCGGTCGTTGAAATAGGTAGTTTTGGGCTCCCCAGATTCCAATCTACCTTCGTCGCATTCATGTGTCAAGGGTCGGGCGGGTTCCCTCTTCCTCCGCCTTCAGGGGGTGGGCCGAGGTCCACTCTGCTTCGAGTGCCTCCCGGCTCGATGTCTATACCCCCACACATCCGACGTCCCGACTTTTTCGAGACACGGGCCCCTGACTTCCCGACCACATCCTCGGGACTGGCTTCTTACCCCGAGTCGTTTTTTGACGGTCCCGAGGCCTGGCGAGGACTCCGAGAGGCCAAAAACTACGGCGATGATGATGACGATGACGATGACGATGACGATGACGATGACGATGATGATGATGATGATGATGATGATGATGATGATGATGATGATGACGATGATGATGATGATTATGATTATGATGATGATGATGATGATGATGATGATGATAATGCTGATGCTGACGATGATGATGACGACGATGATGATGATGATGATGATGATGATGATGATGATGATGATGATGATGATGATGATGATGATGATGATGATGATGATGATGATGATGATGATGATGATGATGATGATGATGATGATGATGATGATGATGATGATGATGATGATGATGATGATGATGATGATGATGATGATGATGATGATGATGATGATGATGATGATGATGATGATGATGATGATGATGATGATGATGATGATGATGATGATGATGATGATGATGATGATGATGATGATGATGATGATGATGGATGATGAGATGATGATGCTGATGCTGATGAGGATGAGGAGGAGGAGGAGGAGGAGGAGGAGGAGAGGAGGAGGAGGAGGAGGAGGAGGGAGGAGGAGGAGGAGGAGGAGGAGGAGGAGGAGGAGGAGGAGGAGGAGGAGGAGGAGGAGGAGGAGGCGGAGGAGGCGGAGGAGGAGGAGGAGGAGGAGGAGGAGGAGGAGGAGGCGGAGGTGGAGGTGGAGGTGGAGGTGGAGGTGGAGGTGGAGGTGGAGGTGGAGGTGGAGGTGGAGGTGGAGGTGGAGGTGGAGGTGGAGGTGGAGGTGGAGGTGGAGGTGGAGGGGAGGGGAGGGGAGGGGAGGGGAGAGAGGGAGGGAGACGGGGAGGGAGGGAGGGAGGCGGGGAGCGAGGGAGGGAGGGAGGGAGGGTTGCGGGGCGCTGTCTCTTCGAAACGAGGACCCGACACCACAGGATGGCTGGGATTTGCGAGCAACCTCCGCCTCGACCACCTCGAGGCGGCCCGCCGTCGGGCCCCCTCCCCCTTCCGACCGAGGGGGCGCCCGTGTCCGCCGGGCTCCTCTCGTGGGCCCCGCAGCGCGTGCGCCCGGCCACGGCAGGGCGGCGGGGCCAGCGCACCGCCGCCGTTCCTCTCTCTCTCTCTAGGCTTCTGTCGGGCGTGTCCCCCTACAGAGGGATTTTCGACGAAAAATACAAATTACGCCAACAATATTCCAAAAAGGTCAAAACATATTCAAACAATAGTCCCTGGACTATTTTTGGATTATTTTTTGATTATTTTTTGGTGTATTTTTTATTTCTCGTCGAAAATCCCCCTGTAGGGGGACAGGCCCGACTTAACTCTAGGCCTCCTGGACGGGGTCGGAGCAGATGTGGTCGGAGGATCGCGCCGTATCGACGATGCTTCGCCGATGCGGCTCGATGTGGAGGTCGATGTTCTCCACGCCGACGTCGACGATGCATCGCTGGTGCGTCGACGATGCATCGCTGGTGCGTCGACGATGCATCGCTGGTGCATCGCCGAGGCATCGCCGATGCATCGCCGATGCATCGGCGATGCTGCGCGATCTTCCGACCCCATCTACTCCGACCCCATCTAAGGGGCCTCTACTCTCTCTCTCTCGGAGGCTCCCCGGGCGGGCCCGGGCCGCCGGGCTCCGGGCCCCCCGGCCCGCCGCGGACGGGGGCGGGCCCCGAGGCAGGATCGCGCCGCAGAGCAGCCACATCTGGGCGGGAGGTCTTTTGGCCAGGCCTCGGCCTCGGGGAGCCCTCGCTGGCCCAGGCAGGATCGCGTCGCAGAGCAGCCAAGTCCGGGCGGGAGATCTTTTGGCCGGTTCTCGGCCTCGGGGAGCCCTCGCGGGCCCAGGCAGGATCGCGTCGCAGAGCAACCAAATCCGGGCGGGAGGGCTTTAGGCCGGTTCTCGGCCTCGGGGAGCCCTCGCCGGGCCTCGGGGCCGTCAACAAAACGACCCAGACATGATCGCGTCGTGACAAAAATCAGGACGGGAGGTTCGGCGGGTTTTCGGCCTCGGGGAGCCCTCGCGGGGCCTCGGGACCGTCAACAAAACGACTCAGGATGAAGAACCAGTCCAAAGGAAAGGGTCGGGACTTCTTGGGACCCCGTATTAACAATATCAGGGCAGGAGGGTTTTGCCAGTTTTCGGCCTCTGGGAGCCCTCGCCGGGCCTCGGGATCGTCCAACAAAAACGACTCAGGATGAAGAGCCGGTCCCGGGGAAAGGGTTGGGTATTCAAGGACCCTGTATCAAGAAAAAGCAGGACGTCGCATGTCTGGGGAAGAAGCGCAGCCCCAAATCGCAAGGGAGGGGTCTGCTGCCTTCGGAGGCCCCCTCCCCTCGCAGGGCCCGTGTCGCTCCGATCGAGCCGATTCGACAGCGATCTCGGCCAGCCCGATCCGCCTCGACTGCGACCTTCGGGTGATCCGACGCGGCCCCGATGCCTGCACGGCACGGTCGTCTGCCCTGGCGCGGCCGGGCCGCTCCAGTTTCTCGAGTCCTCCTCCTCCTCCTCCTCCGCCTCCTCCGCCTCCTCCTCCTCCTCCTCCTCCTCCATCTCCTCCTCTTCCTCCATCTCCTCCTCCTCCTCCTCCTCCTGCCCTGGTGCACGCTCCGCCTCGGTCCCCGCCTCCGGAGCCGGTGCCGCGGCGGATCCCTGCCCCCGCGGTCCGCCTCGTTTCGCGAGGCGGGCGCAGGGCGGCGATCGACGATCGACTGCGGGCCCGGCCCGCGCGGCCTGCCGCCCGATCCGCCAGCGGGGGTGCGGCCGCAGCGCGCGCGCGCGGAGGGGCGGCGCCGGGCGCGTGCAGCTATACAGTGGAGGCCCACGCCAAGGAACACCCTGCTTGCCTCCAGGCTGCGCTGGGTTTCTTGGGTTTCGCGGTGGTTTTGCTGTGGGAAGCGTGGCGTTCCCACACGAGAAGTCAATGGGTGTCCTGGGGTCTCAGGGTCGGATTTCTTGTGGAGGGTTTCTTGTGGTCGGGCCTCCATTGTACGGGGCCCAAGGATGTGCACCACCGCCACCTCCCTCAGAGGAGAGAGGAGGAAGGGAGGTGGTGGTGGCGTACAGTCAATTGGGGTCGGAAGGGCCTCGATGCTCCTTATTGTGTTCCTCTGGCCCTCCTCGTGCACGCAGGCGCTCTGGAGGCCAAGAAGGGGCGCGTGTTTATTGCCTGTGCGACCTCCCTTCGGCCAATGAGGAGCTTCGGGGGGGGGGAGGAGCCAACGTCTCGCCCAACCAGTCTCACAGTCGATCTCACCATCGACATCGACACGAAGCCGAAACCCATTTTGCAGGTGAGGGGTGTCTCCGTTGCTCTGCGACCTCGTGACCGGCCCCGCCCCGCCCCGTCGTCATCGTCGCCGTCGTCGTTGTCGTCGTCCTCGTTGTCCTCATCGTCGTCGTCGTCGTCCTCCTCCTCCTCATCCTCGTCGTCGTCGTCGTTGTCGTCGTCGTCCTCGTCGTCGTCGCCGTCGCCGTCTTCGTCGTCCTCGTCGCCTTCGTCGTCGTCGTCGTTCGTCGTTCTTGGGCCCCCCCGCTCTTCGGGCGGGGCGCGGCCGCCATGAAGAAGAAGAAGAAGCGGAAGGCCGAGGCGCAGGCGCGCCGCCGCTCTGAGCGCAGGGCCCACTCCGGCGCCGCCGGCGCCCTCGTGGCTCGGCTCGACTGCGGCCTCGATCGCTTCCGACTCCGGCTCGTCTCGACTTCGGATGCCGATGTGGACCTCGGAGGAGGAAAGAGGTACCCATACCGCTACCCTTCGGCCGTTTCCCCCTTTTTCTGGCCTCCAGGGAGGCCCTCGTCGCCACCGCTGGATTCGCCTCGAAGTCCTGGTCAGAACGCGCCCCGGGAGTGGTCTGGGAGGTGGCGGTATCGGTACCTTTTGTTTTCTCCTCGATCGCTTCCGGCGTATGTCCCTGTGCGTCCCATCCGACGCAGGTTCGGTTCGATTTCGGATGCCGATTTGGATCTCGGCCTGTCAGAGGAGGCCTCGCCAGCTTGCCGATTCCCGCCGATGCGACTTCTCCTGGCTGTTTTTCCGAGGAGCAGGGGCCACGATAACAGTATGCTCCAAGATTTCCAGCATTGCTGGGATGTCCCGGATTCCTTGATGAGCCACACGGGCTGTGGACACGACGGTCGCCAGATTCTCTGGAAATCCTGGCACAGGCAGTCTTATCATTCTATGATGTCCGCCCTAGGCTTGGCTCGACGGCCAGCCTCGGGGGGAAGTGATACAGTCAAAAACCCTAAGAAGGACGCGCGACTTTGCTCAGGGTACCCTTGCGTCCTTGCTCTTCCTTGCTCTTGCGTCCTTGGGGTTTTCGTCGTCCGCCGCCCCAAAAATCCCAACTTCGGCTTCCAAGGGTCTTGCGTCCTTACCGCGAGTCCTTATTAGGATTTTTGACTGTATCATTCTACGATTTCCGCCCCAGACTTGGCTCGACGGCCAGCGCAGGGGGGGAAGTGATAGGGGGCGGACCTTCCCAGAAGGCTCGGAGGGCACCCGCTCTTCTGAGAAGCTTTCGAAGCCTTCCCTGCAGACGCCGAACAAGTCTCGGAAGGCGCGACCCGCTCCTGAGGGCCCCGCCGCCTTCTGAGGATGCCTGCTCCTTCTCGCTCCCCCCTCGAGTCGATCCGTCTCGCTGGCCTCCGATTCCGATCCGCTGTGATCTCAGGAAGGAAAGAAACACACAGACACAATTAATCGTCGATTCCCAGTAAAATATGGTAAAATATGGGAAGTGGTGGGGAAGACAGAAACCCAGAAAATATAGGAAACTATGGGGAATCTTTTTATTTGTGTGCATTTATTTCTGTGTCCCAGGGCTCCGATCTGGTCGCCGATCCGGGAGTCCCCTCGACCGCCGACGCGACCGGTCGAGCGATTCGATCCCGGGCCCTCCTGTCGGGGCGGGCGAAAGGGGGGGATTGGGAAAGGGGGGGTTACGAAATTTGCTGCATGCAGCTGGTTTCGGCCTCACCGAGGGGCCCATTCCTCGATACCTGGCCGCCTCCGGCGCCGGGAGGCGGTGGGAAAATCAGCTACGTGAGCTGATTCTCAACCCCCCCCTTTGCTATCCCCCCCTTTCGCCCGGCCCGATCTCGCCTCTCTTACCCGACCTATCGTTTAGATCCGACCTGTCGACTCGACCCACCGTTGAGTCGGGCCTGTCCCTCTGCAGGAGGAGTTCTTGAGAGTGGTGCAAAAGACAGCCTGGGGATGACGCTTCGACTATTATTTGAGTATTTTATGAGTATGTTGTTTGCGCATTTTTGTATTTTTCGTCCAGAGTCCGCCCGTAGGAGCTTAGTGGGCCCTGGAAACGACAGGGCCGTTTTTTTACCGGTTCCGTTTTGCCGTTTTTCTGCCGGTTCCGACGCCGTTCTTTCACCGGTTCCGTCGCCGTTTTTTGACCGGTTCCGGCTCCGGTTCCAGTCCTGAAGCCGTTTTTTTGCCGTTCCCGGCCGCTGCTTTTTTGCCGTTTCCATTCTCAAGGGGCATTTTTTTCGGAAACAGTGAAAAAACGGCCCTGCCGTTTCCGGGGTCCACGCGGACATGCCCTTGGCATCGCTCGGACGTGCGTTTTTCTCCTCGGCGAGAACCATCTGGGAGCATCCTTGATCCTTCGGCGACAAAGCCACGCACGACACCGGCAAAAAACACAGGGAATGGACGCCCGAGCGAGGGCGAGTGCCCGACCTGAACCTCTCGGCTCGACCTGTCGGCCACCTCGCTCGCCGGTGCGACCCGCCGGCTCGGCGCGCTGGGCTCCCCTGCCGCCGCTGCGCGGCCGCCCGGGCGCCCCGCGACCCCCCTCGGCAGGCCTGCTCTGCAGGAGGGGAAGAAACACACAGGCACAATTGTTTGTCGACTCCCAGGGAGATCTGCAGAAATACGGGAAGTGGGGGGGAAGGCGAAAACCCAGAACGTGTGGGAGAATATGGGGATTTTTTTTTATTTGTGTGTATTTATTTGTGTGTCCCAGGGCCCCTTCATGCTCGGCGGCGCCGGCCAGGGGGTCCCGCGGCCCGTCGGTCGGGCCCCAGACTCGGGCCGGTCGAAAGGGGGGGGTTGGGAAAGGGGGGGTTACGCAATCTGCTGCATGCATCGGCTACACGTAACGAGTGACCCTTTGCCGGAGTGACCTTTGGTGCGCGCCCACTGGGATCCCATGGTCGCCGCGCGCGGTACGATTTTCGCGTCTTGCGCGCTTGTATTTGGCCTCCTGGCCCTCCCAAAAAGCCGCGCACCAAAGGTCACTCTTGCCTAGGGTCACTCTTACGTGCAGCCGAATGCAGCTGGTTTCGGCCCCACCGAGGGGCCCATTCCTCGATACATGGGCGCCTCCCGGCGCCGGGAGGCGCCGGGAAGGTCAGCTACGCGAGCTGATTCTCAAACCCCTCTTTGCTATCCCGCCCTTTAACCCGGCCCGACAGACGTGCTTGCGTCGTGGCACAGGCACACACAGAGCACAAGAGTGATCTTCGAATGCGGGCGCGGGGGGGAGGGGAGAAGGAGGAGGCCCTCTCGGAAGGCGGCGGGACTTCTCAGAAGCCCTCGCGCCTTCTGGGAGGTTTTCTGTGTCTGTGTCTTCGGGGAAGGCTCAGGAAACCTTTCAGAAGGTCAGGGGACTTCTGAACCTTCTGCGAAGACTGTCTCGTTTTAACACGTCGGGTGTATGTTCTAAGACACTTGTATTTGTGATTCGAACTTTTTTCGGTTCTAAGAATATGTCGTGGATGCCAGGACGGTCGGTCCCTGCTCAACACAGGAGGAACGGGTACCGACACCGCTAACCCTTGCCCGTTGCCCCCCTTTTGGGCCCTCCTGGGAGGCCCCCGTCGCCACCGCTGGATTCGCCTAGAAAATTCTTGTCAGAACGCGCCCCGGGAGAGGTCCGGGGCGTAGCGGTACGGTCGGACCGAGGTATGAGATCTAGGTCGGTCCGGGGAGGGTGCCCTAATGCTCTTTGTGCTTGCCGGATGTTCTTGTGCATCCTGGGGGAGGGCACCCTCGAATGTTCTTCAGTCTGCGCCTGCGGAAGGTCTCACGCTCTTGACGGATGTTCTTCTGTCCTGGGTCCGACTGTATTGACAAGATCAAGACGTCGCCTTTCGCAGGCGATGTTTCTCCCCCAACCCCCGAGTTCCGCCCGAAAAGGTTGGCCGCTCAGAGGAAGAGTCAGGAGGGGAAAAACACACAAACACAGTTACTCGTCGATTCCCCAGAAAATATGGGAACATATGGGAAGTGGGGGGGAAGACAAAAACCCAGAACATCTGGGGAAATATGGGTAATCCTGTTATTTGTATGTATTTATTTGTGTGTCCCAGGGTCCCTTCAAAGAGGGACACCCTGGCATACACCCCAGGAGGGGCTGTTCGGACGCACCCCTTCCGAGGATGGGCGCCCCCCCCCCTCGCATATCCCAGGGCCGGGCCCAGCATGTCTGGCCCGCTCCCAAACTCCGCGAAGCCTGGGATGGGGGTCGGCACATCCCCCCCATGGGGTGGACCCGAACGGCGTTCTGGCGATCCCGTGGGCCGTTCTCGTTGCGATGCCGTTCTGCGTTAAAAGAGGCGGGTCGAAGGCACAGCACGAGGGAGCACGAAGAACACAGAACGAAAACGAACACACACCGTTGATAGGTTCAGCCCTGGTATCCCCTGTCAGCATGTCTGGGGTCGGTTCGGCTGCGTCGCGGTCGGTCTCGTGCGGTCAGGGAGCTCCACTGAAGGTCCCAGTGGCACCGCCCGCATGCGCCTGCCACCACCCAGCACAGCCCTTGCTCCCTGCGCTTCACCCACCCAGCACAGCGTCTTGTGGCCCCATAGGGGGCTCCACCGAAGGTCCGAGTGGCCCCGCCCGCATGCGTCCGCCACCACCCATCGCGTCGCTGGGCCGTCGGATTCCGGGCCGCCTGCGCCCGGTCAGGGTTTGTGCGAGGCGCGGCCTCGCCGTCGGTTCGGTTTTCGGTCGGTCTTCGGTCGTGCTGTATGCCGTGGGCGGCATGCAGTCGGCCCAGACTAGTATCGGGGGTGGACAGAACCCCCAACAGTGACACGTGGATTAGTGAATTGTCCGTTTTCGGTTCTCGAGAGGGCGCCGCGGTCGTTATTTTCCAGGCTTGCGCCCGCCAG
Organism: Prorocentrum cordatum; assembly: GCA_963575745.1. NCBI lineage: Eukaryota > Dinophyceae > Prorocentrales > Prorocentraceae > Prorocentrum > Prorocentrum cordatum. The sequence continues at coordinate 170,785 of CAUYUJ010018414.1, forward strand.
GGCTGGGCCTCAGGTCGCTTTCACTAGACCACGTTTTACTAAAGGGGGGTCTGTTCATCCCCGAAGTAGGTCGACCCTGCCAAATCAAGGGTACCCTTGTGTCCTGTGTCTCGCGATCCATGCTTCCTACATTCCTGTGGCAATGTGGCCCTCGGAAGGGTCTCGTGTTCTCTCGCGTGTCCTGTCCAGTCGAGTCCGACTGTAGAAAACTGCACACCGATGTTGACCAGGTCCATCCTGCATGCGCCGTGCTTGCTGTGCCTGGGAGGCGTCCAAACAGGCCTGCTCCTGCCTCGTGCTCCTCCGTGGCCTGTCGCGATGCCCTCCGTGCCTCTGACCTCTCTCGCTGACTGGGGGGAGGAGCAGGGAGGAGGACAGGGAGGACAGGGAGGACGAGGACGAGCAGGAGCGGGAGGAGCAGGAGCAGGAGGAGCAGGAGCAGGAGGAGGAGGACGGGGAGGGAGGGGGAGGACGAGGAGAGGGAGGAGGGGGAGGAGGGGGAGGAGGAGGAGGAGGAGGAGGAGGAGGAGGAGGAGGAGGAGGAGGAGGAGGAGGGGGGAGGCGACGGTCCTGGTCGCCCTCACCCGCCCCGTCCACCCGCGGCAGGCGGACCCCGAGCCGGCGGGCGACGCCGAGGACGCGTCGGGCGGCGACGAGGAGCGCTCCCTGCGGCTCTCTCTGCATAGGCCAGCGATCCTGGTTGGCCAATTTGCGCCTTGCCCTGGCTCAGCCCCTCGCAGCCGCAGCTTGCACCCCCACCCGCCGGTCCCGCCCGCCGTGGTGACGCCTGAGTCGGGGGTGGACAGAACCCCCAACAGTGACACGTGGATTAGTGAATTGTCCGTTGTCGATTCTCGAGAGAGCGCCGTGGCCGTTATTTTCCAGGCCTGCGCCCGCCAGGTCTGGGCCTCAGGCCGTTTTCACTAGACCACGTTTTACTAAAGGGGGGTCTGTCCATCCCCGAATCCCCCGGGGGTGGACCTGAACGGCGTTTGGGCGATTCCGTGGGCGTTCTCGTTGCGATGCCGTTCTGCGCTGAAAGAGGCGGATCGAAGGCACAACACGAGGGAGCACGAAGACAACATAACGAAAACGAGACACACCGTTTATAGGTTCAGCCCTGGTATCCCCTGTCAGCATGTCTGGGGTTGGTTCGGCTGCGTCGCGGTCGGTTTACGTGCGGGCGGCCCGCTCTGAATCGACCCGCCGTGTGCGCTTGCGTGCGCGGCTGCCGACAACAAAAAAAATGCAGGCCGGCGTGGCGGCGCGTCGGGCCCCGCCGTGCACGGATCGGCCCCGGGAGCGGGCTGGGACGGACCGCATCGCGGCCCCTCGGCCCTCTCCCTCCTTTCTCGCGGGGAGTTTTTTTTTGTTTTGTTTGTGTGTGTGTGTTTTTTGTTTTGTGTGTGCGTGTGTTTTCGTGCTGTTCTTTTTGCTTGTTGTGGTTTTGTGGGATGGGGCCTGTTGTTGGGCTTTGCGGCTGGCTGCGGGCCCTGAGGCGGCCCAGCACTGGACTGGTTCTGGCCAGCAGGAAGGGTCGAAAGAGGTTCGAGAGCCTGGGCTCGAGGTGACGTGTTGCCTTTCTGGGCCTCTGGGGGCCGCTTTCGGGCCCAGAGGCCGTCAAAGACTGGTCCACGGGTGAAAAACTGCACCGTGTGGACACCAGGAGGGGTCCGAGGACGGATCTTGAGTGGAATTGCTTTCACCCTTACTTTTAAGTCGGGCCTGTCCCCCTACAGGGGGATTTTCGACAAACAATTAAAAATATACCAAAAATATGCAAAACAAAAAAATAAAAAAAAACAGTCAGGGGACTTTGTTTTGGGTATGTTTTTTTTTTTTTTTTTTTTTTTTTTTTTTTTTTTTTTTTTTTTTATTATTATAAAAAAAATCCCCCTGTAGGGGGACTTGCCCGACATAACCTTATTTCTTGACCGGTTTCTTCATGGCCCAACCAACCCCTAAGTTGAGCCCACATTTCTGAAACATGGCTATTGTTGATCCCCGCCTGGTCTTTCCAATTGGAGTTGCCCCCTCCAGGGCTCGTACCCGCTTTCTGTAAACAAAAGGGTGTGATATGGTGTGCTTTCGTGACACGTGCGTGCGCCACTCGCCGCTGTTTCACTGTCAAGGGGCCTCTTTTACCAAGTTTGAAGAAGAAAAACATCATACATTACACTGGTATCGGGGCCTGCTATACGGTTTTCGGCGACCGCACCACCGCGCAGGACTCGTCAGGGAGAGTTCCTCACGACTACTACACCGTACTTGCTTGAACACTAGCCCTTACAATGGGACTGTATATTGTCTTTCTACTTGCCTGCACCATGGCACGGTCTTCTCCTCGTTGTCATCAAATGCTGATTCGTTCACAAAATCAGAGACGACGAGTGGTTCTTACCTTCGACTGTGGTGTGAGCAACTTCCATGAATGGAAACTCCCCACGGAGATGCGCATGAGTGCTGTCTTGGCGTCCTCTGATCCTGCAGTTGGTTACTGCAGCGGTCAGTAAGGTGATAGAGGGCCTCAAAGCCGACGCGTTCGATATAACCATTGATATGCAGAGGGCGTCGCTCTCGTGTTGAGGCGGGGTACCCCCACGTGCGGGTGACAGCGGAGCGCTGTTGCTGAACACCGGGGACCCCCTGCTTGAGCCATGGCCGTCACGAGCAGCGGCCCGTGTCATTGTTTTGCCGATCGGCGCGGGCCGTCGCAACCCGCCCTCCCCCCCGTGGTTTTTGGCGCCCGTTTCAGGCCTGTGGGGTCCCCCCTATAGGACGCACTGTGGCAAACAGTCGCGCTAAGCAGAGGTCTGGAGCCAGACTGCCCCCCCTTCTGCCCAGTGTCGGAATTCCGAATAAGAAAACGTTCTTTTTCCTGCCCCTGGTCAGTGACCAGCGTCCAGGCGGCTTGCCGCGGCGCAAGATATCTCGAGCCTTCGGCATCTCGCGCGGTTGATGCGGTGTAGCCTGGACCGGGTCTCCAGGGCTGCGAGAGGGTGGGGTTCTCTCCCGGGCAGTAACAGAGAGGGTGCGAGACCTTCGGGGAAGGGGCCGCTGCGCGCAGGATGGTCCCACGCCGTGGCCGACATTCTTTGTGGCTGCTTGCGTGTGTTTAGTTTGCCGTTTTTTGTTCCGCAGCCCACCTCCTCCTCCCCCTCCTCTTCCTCCCCCTCCTCTTCCTCCTCCTCCTCCTCCCCCTCCTCTTCCTCCTCTTCTTATTTCCCTACCTAGGCTCTGCCTAGAAGGGTTCTTACTCTCTTTGCTTAAAGGGGCCGGGCAGTGGAAAGCGCCCCGGGCGGTTCCCCCAGTCCCCGCCGAGCGGTTCCCCCAGTCCCCTGGGAGCTTTAGCTTTAGCTTAGCTTTAGCTTTAGCTTAGCTTTAGCTTAGCTTTAGCTTAGCTTTAGTTTAGCTTTAGCTTAGCTTTAGCTAAGCTTTAGTTTAGCTTTAGCTAAGCTTTAGCTAAGCTTTAGCTTAGCTTTAGTGTAGCGTTGGCTTAGCTTTAGCGTAGCTTCAGCTTAGCGTTAGCTTAGCGTTAGCTTAGCTTTAGCTCAGCTTCAGCTTAGCTTCATCTTAGTTTTAGCTTTAGCTTTAGCTTTAGCTTAGCTTTAGCTTAGCTTTAGCTTAGCTGTAGCTCAGCTGTAGCTCAGCTTTAGCTTAGCTTTAGCTTAGCTTTAGCTTTAGCTTAGCTTTAGCTTAGCTTTAGCTTAGCTTTAGCTTATATTTAGCTTAGCGTTAGCTTAGCTTTAGCTTAGCTTTAGCTTTAGCTTTAGCTTAGCTTTAGCTTAGCTGTAGCTTAGCTGTAGCTTAGCTTTAGCTTAGCTTTACTGTTACTACTAATGCTGCTTTCCTAGGGGCTCCAACTCCTAGGTAGGGTCGCACTGGGATAATCTTCTTCTTCTTCTTCCTCCTCCTCCTCCTCCTCCTCCTCCACATCCTCCTCCTCCTCCTCCTCCTCCTCCTCCTCCTCCTCCTCCCCCTCCTCTTCCTCACCCTCCGCCTGCAAGCTGCGCCTTCCACCTCAGGCGGTGGTGCGCGGCGCCGTGCCTTCTCCCATGCCTCTCCGTCTCCCCCGGTCCTCCCTTGCTCCTGGTAGCTGGTCCGCCCCCCATCCTCCTCATCCCTTCCGTTCGTCTTTCCTGCGCATCTTCGTCGGCCTTCTCGTCGTCGTCGTCGTCCTCCTCCTCCTCCTCGTACCTGTCTTTCCCCCCCTCCCTTTGCCGCTGATCACCCGACGAGGATGACGTGGGCGAGGACGTCGAGATGGAGTTCGAGTTCCACAACCCCGACGAGGGCGACTACCACGGCGTGGGTGCGCTCGCGGCCCGCACCGTCTGAGATTCGGTCTGATTAAGCGGGTACGGGAGAAGGGAGCATTGAGCCCCAGGGCATCAAGCGCAGGGATATTCACTGGTATAACATGTCGATTGTCGCGTGTCGCGTGTCGCGGAGGAGGAGGACGAGGAGGAGGTGGACGAGGAGGAGGAGGAGGAGGAAGACAAGGACGGATAAGGAGGAGTATGATGAGCTTGGTGAGGAGCAGGATCAAGAGGAGGACGAGGAACAAGGGAATGGGGAAGGGGGAGGAGGAGGAGGAGGAGGAGGAGGAGGAGGAGGAGGAGGAGGAGGAGGAGGAGGAGGAGGAGGAGGAGGAGGAGGAGGAGGAGGTGGAGTGGGAGGACGAGGACGAGGGCGAGGACGAGGAGGAGGAGGAGGAGGAGGGGGAGGAGGTAGGATGGAGGATTGAAGGTGAGGAGGGAAGAGGAGGAGGGTGCGGAGGGATAGTGAGGGAGGAGGAGGAGGAGGAGCAGCAGGAGGAGGAGTAGGCGGAGGAGGAGGAGGAGGGGGAGGAGGAAGAGGGGGAGAGGAGGAGGAGGAGGAGGAGGAGGAGGAGGAGGAGGAGGAGGAGGAGGAGGAGGGGAGGGGAGGCGGAGGCAGAGGCGGAGGCGGAGGAGGAGGAGGAGGAGGAGGAGGAGGAGGAGGAGGAGAAGGAGCAGTGAGGAGCAGTGAGGAGCAGTGAGGAGGAGGGATGATGATGATGATGATGATGATGATGATGATGATGATGATGATGATGATGATGGTGATGATGATGATGATGATGGTCATGATCATGATCATGATCATGGTCATGATCATGATCAGTATGATCATTATGATGATGATGATGATGATGATGATGATGATCATGCTGATCATGATGCTGCTGATGCTGATGATGGTGGTGATGATGATGCTGATGCTGATACGGACGATGATGTTGGTGATGATGCTGCTGACGACGACGACAACGATGATGGTGATGATGATGATACTGATGAATAGTGTGACGATGATGACTCTGATGGTGATGATAATGACGACCATGCTGATGATGATGATGATGATGATGATGATGATGATGATGATGACGATCATCATCATGATCATGATCGTGATGATTCTGTTTATGATTATACTGCTGATGCTGATGATGCTGATGATGCTGCTGATGCTGATGATGATGCTGCGGATGAGGATGATGCTGATTATGATGACGATGATGATGATGCTGCTGATGATGATGCTGATGATGCTGATGCTGCTTCTGCTGCTGCTGCTGCTGATGATGATGATGATGATGATGATGATGATGATGATGATGATGATGATGATGATGATGATGATGATGATGATGATGATGATGATGATGATGATGATGATGATGATGATGATGATGATGATGATGATGATGATGATGATGATGATGATGATGATGATGATGATGATGATGATGATGATGATGATGATGATGATGATGATGATGATGAGGAGGAGATGAGGAGGAGGAGGAGGAGGAGGAGGAGGAGGAGGAGGAGGAGGAGGAGGAGCAATGACAAGCTAGGTGCGCTCGCGTCATATCCGACGTCCTATCACTCTCTCCCATTCCTTACCATGGCGTAGATCGCCTCTCTATTCGCACAGTCGGATGTCGTAGCAGGGCATAGCATTATATGTGATAGCATGGTGTTGAAGATCAACGCGCAGCCTGATATGGCATGGCGCTGGAAATAATGACGCCAGCGCTGCAGCGGGAGCACGATTCGGAACGAAAGGTAGCCCGAATATGGGGTCAGCGCCTCAGCGAGAGCAGCATTTTGAAAACACCCAAGCGAAAACCCAACTCCCGGGAATCTTGTGTGTAGAGACCCGTACGTGGAGGGGGGCCGAATATTTCCCGGATTGATGTCACCAGGGGAGAGAGAAGCGCAGTATTCATACTCTGCACTTGTGGAGGAGGAGGAGGCGGAGGAGGAGGAGGAGGAGGAGGAGGATGAGGAGGAGGAGGAGGAGGAGGAGGAGGAGGAGGAGGAGGCGGGGTGGAGGAGAGAGGGAGGCAGGGAGGGAGGGAAGGCGGTCGGGAGGGAGGAGGAGGGCCCACGCCGCGCAGCGGAGCACCTCAAGAGCGGGACGTGGGACTTCGTGGAGCTCAACTTCTCCGAGCTCACCGACGATCTGGTGAATCAGGGCCCCGCCCCC
>CAUYUJ010018414.1:182303-189803 GCA_963575745.1 Prorocentrum cordatum
ACCCCCACTCGTGCACTCATCGCCGAGAGGGGCCCCATGGCCCCACCCCGCCCAGGAGCTTGGGGATTTGCGACTGGGGGCCCATCGCCGATGTGTTGGCGACGTGTCGCCGATTCCAGGGCGATGTTTTCCCCCTATGCCAGTTCCCCCCTGTCGTTGCCCCCCAGTTCCACACGGGCTGCAGGGGCAGCAGGGGCCGCCGGATACCCCAGAGTTCCCAGAACGCATTTTGCGCCAGTCACATCGTGATCGCTCTCGTCCTACACTCGGCTGCTGTGGCTCAAGTTTGGCCCGGCCTTTGACTTCTCAAGCCCCCCGACCCTGGCAAGGATCCAGGGACGCCAGCCTATACGGTGGAGACCCATGCCAAGCAACACCCTGCTTGTCTCCAGGGTGCCCTGGACTTCTTAGGCTTCGTTGGTTCTGCCATGGTGAGCGCGACGCTCCCACACCAGACATCAATGGACGTCCTGGGGTCTCAGGGTTGGAGCTCCGCGCGGACTTCTTGGATCGGCGCTGAGGCCCCTCTGGCGGCGCCTCCGGCGCCGCCCCTGCCGCGCTCTGCGCGCCAGGGAGAGGGGGCTCCGGCGAGGATCTAAGAAATCCACGCAAACCTCCGAGAGTTTTTCCCCACATGCAAAGTGGGGTTCTTGTTTTCTCTGCACACGCCGCGCAGGATCTCACATCCCCCTTTTCCTCTCTCTCTCTCACACACACTCGCCATCATCACCATACTCATCACCATCAACCACCATCATCGTCATCACACGCACACACTCATCATCATTACCATCATCATCACCATCAACCACCATCACCGCCATGACTACTCATCATCATAATCCTTCATCACTACTCATCGTCATAATCCTCCTCATCATCATCGTCACCATCAGCACCACTCGATCACCCACTCACTCACTCAAACAATTACTCAATCATCCTCAGTAGGCTTAGGAGGCAGTGGTCCTCCGACGGTAGGACCGCCGCCACTCTCAACATCATTGTCACCATCTCCATCATAATCTCTCGACCACCCACTCAGTGGCCATCATGATCATCATCAGCATCGTCATCACTCATTCATCACACACTCATCATCATCATCATCATCATCATCATCATCATCATCATCATCATCATTCACTCACTCATCATTTCGTCATCACTCACTCCCTGGCTTGAATATGGAGATAGTATCAGGCGGGAGCCTCGTCTGTGAGTGAATTGCGACGAAGTCTCAGGCGGGAAGCCTCTCCCTATGGGGCCCGCACCTCATGTTTTTAATCCGAGGCGGGTCATCCGAAACGTGTAACTGTCTTCACTTTTGGGCCCCTGTGGCAAGAATCTGGAGGAAGTATCAAGCGGGAGCCTCGTCTGTGAGTGAATTGCGACGAAGTCTCAGGCGGGAAGCCTCTCCTTATGGGGCCCGCACCTCATGTTTTTAATCCGAGGCGGGTCATCCGAAACGTGTAACTGTCGTCACTTTTGGCCTCCGGAGGGCTTGAATAAGGAGGATGTATCAGGCGGGAGCCTCGTAGGTGAGTGACTCGCGAGAAAGTCACAGGCGGGAGCCCGCCGGTCTGTCCCCGCGGGAGTCCCCGCGCTGAGCCAGCTCGAAGCATGCAAGCTGGAGCTGAGGCGCAGGAGGAGGAGGAGGAGGAGGAGGAGGAGGAGGAGGACGAGGAACAGGAATTGAGGAGGACGACGGCGGCTGGGCGCAGGGGGAAACCCTTGCGTCCGGGCCGGGGGTGGTAACCCATCCTCGGCCGAAGCGGCGGCCGGGCGCAGGGGGAAACCCTTGCGTCCGGGCCGGGGGTGGTAACCCATCCTCGGCCGAATCGGGGGCAGGGGTAACCCCTTGTCTCCGGGCCGCCGGTGGTAACCCATCGGCGGCCGAATCGGGCGCAGGGGTAGCCCCTTGCGTCCGGGCCGGGGGTGGTAACCCATCCTCGGCCGAATCGGGGGCAGGGGTAACCCCTTGTCTCCGGGCTGGCGGTGGTAACCCATCGTCAGCCGAATCGGGCGCAGGGGGGAACCCTTGCGTCCGGGCCGGGGGTGGTAACCCATCCTCGGCCGAATCGGGGGCAGGGGTAACCCCTTGTCTCCGGGCTGGCGGTGGTAACCCATCGTCAGCCGAATCGGGCGCAGGGGGGAACCCTTGCGTCCGGGCCGGGGGTGGTAACCCATCCTCGGCCGAATCGGGGGCAGGGGTAACCCCTTGTCTCCGGGCTGGCGGTGGTAACCCATCGTCAGCCGAATCGGGCGCAGGGGGGAACCCTTGCGTCCGGGCCGGGGGTGGTAACCCATCTCGGCCGAATCGGGGGCAGGGGTAACCCCTTGTCTCCGGGCTGGGGTGGTAACCCATCGTCAGCCGAATCGGGCGCCGGGGGGAACCCTTGCGTCCGGGCCGGGGGTGGTAACCCATCCTCGGCCGAATCGGGGGCAGGGGTAACCCCTTGTCTCCGGGCCGCCGGTGGTAACCCATCGGCGGCCGAATCGGGCGCAGGGGTACCCTTGCGTCCGGGCCGGGGGTGGTAACCCATCCTCGGCCGAATCGGGGGCAGGGGTAACCCCTTGTCTCCGGGCGCGGTGGTAACCCATCGGCGGCCGAATCGGGCGCAGGGGTAGCCCCTTGCGTCCGGGCTGGGGGTGGTAACCCATCCTCGGCCGAATCGGGGGCAGGGGTAACCCCTTGTCTCCGGGCGTGGTGACCCATCGGCGGCCGAATCGGGCGCAGGGGTAGCCCTTGCGTCCGGGCCGGGGGTGGTAACCCATCCTCGGCGAATCGGGGGCAGGGGTAGCCCCTTGTCTCCGCCGGGCCCATTGGCGGCCGAATCGGGCGCAATTGCGTCCGGGGCGGGGTGGTAACCCATCCTCGGCCGAATCGGGGGCAGGGTAACCCCTTGTCTCCGGCTGGCGGTGGTAACCCATCGTCAGCCGAATCGGGCGCAGGGGGGAACCCTTGCGTCCGGGCCGGGGGTGGTAACCCATCCTCGGCCGAATCGGGGGCAGGGGTAGCCCCTTGTCTCCGGGCTGGCGGTGGTAACCCATCGGCGGCCGAATCGGGCGCAGGGGTAGCCCCTTGCGTCCAGGCTGGGGGTGGTAACCCATCCTCGGCCGAATCGGGGGCAGGGGTAACCCCTTGTCTCCGGGCTGGCGGTGGTAACCCATCGTCAGCCGAATCGGGCGCAGGGGGGAACCCTTGCGTCGGGGCCGGGGGTGGTGACCCATCCTCGGCCGAATCGGGGGCAGGGGTAGCCCCTTGTCTCCGGGCCGCTGGTGGTAACCCATCGGCGGCCGAATCGGGCGCAGGGGTAGCCCCTTGCGTCTGGGCTGGGGGTGGTAACCCATCCTCGGCCGAATCGGGGGCAGGGGTAACCCCTTGTCTCCGGGCTGGCGGTGGTAACCCATCGGCGGCCGAATCGGGCGCAGGGGGGAACCCTTGCGTCGGGGCCGGGGGTGGTAACCCATCGTCAGCCGCCCACAAAAAACGCCCTGCGTGTTAGTGGGTAAGGGGCCACTACCGTCAGTGCAGAGGGCGAGAGGAGAGGATGTCCGCCAGCGGGAGGAGGAAAGGGCAAAGGGTAAGCTAAACAGGTTTTCATGTTGGGTCCTACCGTCGGAGTAATTGTGTATGCCTCAGGGTTGGGTTTCTTCGGATGCAGCTCCTGGGAGGTAAATTTCTGATTTTGCCCTGGCCCGAAATCCGGCTGAATCCGGCTTTAATCTCGTTGAATCCGGCTCAGTCCCGTTAAATCCCTGCTTCATCCGAGGCCCACTCCGGCGCAACAGCCCCCCAAATGGGGCCTAATCATCCTTGATCCTTCCGGCGAAGTCCTCCCAGTAGTTGCCTCCGAAGGTTTCTTGTGTCTGGACGCCCGAAATGGGTACTGAAAGGATGGGTACAATGCCCAGCAGCAATTCCTGTTCATTTTGAACAGGACTCGCTGTCCACGCCGCCGCGGCCTGTGCCCATTCGACACAGAAGGCCGCTTGCCCCACAGCGGCCGCTGCTGGTTTGGGACAACATTTGTTGTTGGGCATTGCACCCATTCTTTCCGTACCCATTTCGGGCGTCCAAATTACTCTTCCTTACTCCTTCCGGCGAAGTCCTCCCCAGTAGTTGCCTCCGAATGTTTTCTTGTGGAAGGTCTTTTGTGGTCGGGCCCCTCACTGTGTGCCGGCACCCGTCTGCAGGCCAGGTGCACGCCCATCCTGGGCCCAGGGTTAGGAGGAGGAGGAGGAGGAGAAGGAAGAGGAGGAGGAGGAGGAGGAGGAGGAGGCGGAGGCGGAGGCGGAGGAGGAGGAGGAGGAGGAGAAGGAAGAGGAGAAGGACGAGGAGGACGAGGAGGAGGAGGCGGAGGAGGAGGAGGAGGAAGAGGAGGAGGAGGAGGAAGTCGGGCACGTCCCTCTCTCCAGGAGGAAATATTCATAAGTAGTTGAAAAAATAGTCCGGGGACGATGTTTCTAGTATTTTGGACTGTGCTTACGTATTTTGTTGGGTATGTGTGGTTTTGCGTCCAACATCCGCCTGTAGGAGGACATGCCCGACCCAAGCCCAGGAGCATGTGTCCAGAGCGGAACTCCAGGCCTCCTAGGTGGGGTCCGAGCAGATGTTGGCGGCGCGCAGAGGGGGGTAGGGGGCAGGGGGGAAGGCCTCGCAGAAGCACCCCTGCTTCTGAGAAGATGTGGGCCTTCTCTACAGATGTAAGGAGGGCGCCTTCCAAGAAGCAGGCTCCTTCTAAGAAGCCTTCCCCCCTCCCCCTACCCCCCTGTCCGCGCCGCCGACATCGCCGATGCATCGCCGATGTATCGGCGATGCGGCGCGATCCTCCGACCCCATCTACTCCGACCCCATCTAGGAGGCTTCTAAGAGCAGTTTCCAAAGACTGGAGTTCGATACTTGTTTTAGCTTTCTCCCAGATGCAGGCCTCCAGGGGGCACGCTTCGGGACCCCTGGGGTTGTCGGATATGGATCCGGGATGATCGTAGGGGTCGGCAGCGCGCCGAGGCGTTGGGTGTGCAGGGGGCCAGGGAGGGCCTCTCGGGAGCCGCCCTGCCCTCCAGGAGGCCCTCTCTTGACGCCTCGGATCCCCTCCCAGAGGCTCCCTCCTCCTCCTCCTCCTCCTCCTCCTCCTCCTCCTCCTCGTGTCCTCCTCGTGTCCTCCTCGTGTCCTCCTCGTGTCCTCCTCCTCCTCCTTCTCCTCCTCCTCCTCCTCCTCCTCCTCCTCCTCCTCCTCTCCCCGCCCCCGTCAAAAAGGCCGCCGGCCTCGACCGACGCGCCCAGCGGATGCCAGGGCCGTCAGGGCAGGAGCCTGTCTTGCGTATAGCTGGCGTCCGTCCCGTCTTCAGCACAGGGAAGCCATGGCGCGCTCCGCGGTGCTCACGGCGTCCGTCCTGCTCGCTTGTCGCCGGCCGCTGTGGAGCGCGCCGCCACGTCGGCCTTCCTCCGGCTCCGGCGCTCATTCTTGGGGGAGGTCGGTCGGATTCGGCATTGCAGCAGTCTTGCGCGCCGTCTTGGAGCAAGACTCTTACCCCGAGAGCCGAGGGGGATACTATGGTGTTTGCCCTCCACACCTTCCCCAGCGAGGGGAGGGTCCTGGGTCCCAGGGGGGCCCACGCACAGAAAGGAGATCGGGGGACGGCGCGAAGCAGCAGAGACGGTAAAGCGGTAAGCAAGGAAATCGGGCAGTCGGCTTGGAGGTGATGAGCGGCAAGGGAGAGGAGGATGATCGAAGCCGTGCGCATGGGCATGGGTGGCGGTTCTCGCGCGGGGCAATGAGTATTCCGCGCCCGCCCAGTGCGTCGAAGTTGTGCGCTGTTGCGGCCGATGCAGGCTTACTGCGTTTGTGCTGTTGGCGGACGCGTGTGCGTGTCCGCCCCTGTCTCGCTACTGCTCGCCGAAGGCACCCCTCCGCACCACTCTGGGGCTTCCAGCAGGAGCATGAGCGAGGAGGGGGGAGGGCACCGGCATCCCCCAGCAGAGGCGCCAGGCTGCATCCTTTCCTCTCCGCTGTGTCCCACGAGGTGGCAGGAGGAGTGACTCGACGAATGCCAGAAGCTCCCGTTCCTTCAGGAGCAAGATAAAGACGTACGCGTACATGCATTCACAAAGTGTTTTTCGAGAAAGCGCATTACTCGAGCGTTCGTGGCATGAGGGCGGCCTCGCGAACTGGGGGCATCTTCATGCAGTGCATGGCTGGATTCGTACGTGCTTCTCGGGTCCCCGAGGTTGTCGTGTTCCCGAGCACGGGAACCTTGCGTCGACGACGCCGCGTCCAGCGCGGTCGGCCCTCGGCGATCCAGGGGAAGCGGTTTCAGTCACCTGCGGACCTGGAATTCGGAGGGCACCAGCTATACACCAACACCGATCCTGGCCAGGATCACCCTGGGCCCAGGATCGGTGTATACGCCCTCCTGCCTGGGGCAGGAAGGCAAATACACCGATCCTGGGCCCAGGATTGGCCTGGCCGAGATCGGTGCAGGTGTATAGTTGGTGCCCTCCCATGGAGGGCCGTCAGTCCGCAGACCTGGGGACCTGCGCTGCCCGTCTCGTGGCCAGTTCCGAGGGGCCGCCCTCCGCCCGTGTGCGTAGCCGTCGGGGCCCGGAGGAAGGAACCCTTCTCGCTGGGGAGGGGCTCCGCGTTCCTTTTTCAGTGTTTCGCAGCTTGCCTCGGGTTTTTTCCCTTAGGTTTTCGACAGGACATGGAAGCTTAACTTATGGAAAAAAGGGGGCCTCGTTCCTCATTTTGGCTTCCTTAGGTCAAGGCCCCGACTGCAGCCGTCGGACGCGTCAGCCCTCTGGACAAGAAGTGCCGAGGGAGGCCTCGGGCGAAGCGACGGGGCCGCCGTGCCGAGATGCCCGGCGCGACGAGGAGGAGGAGGGGGAAGGCTTGGAGAGAGACGGACTTGCCCCTCCTGCTGCTCCGCCCCCTCCCCCTCCCCCTTCTTATCCTTCTTCCTGATCCCTCGTCCTCCTCCTCCGCCTCCCCCACCTCGTCCCCCGTCCCCCGCCCAGTGTCAACATCTGCCCTCTGGTGCCCCGCCGCCCCGTTTCAGTGCTGTGACCTGCGATCCCCCTCGGGGCTGTCCCAACCTCCTCCTTCCCCGTCCTCGCCCTCATCCCCCCTCATCCCTCCCTCCCTTCCTCCCCCGCCCCCTTCCTCTCCTCCTTGTCATTCTCGTCCCTCCCCCCTTCTCCCCCTCCACTCCGGAGTCCAGGGCCAGCTGCCAACCCCTCCGCACGGGCCAACCAGATGGCGAAGGTCGGTTTGGTGAGACGTGGCCTTCACCCCCATGCCTTCGTAATGTTGAACTCGTTCATCTTTGTCTCAGGCTCCCCACCCCCCGTGCCGCCTTTTCATTTAGGATTCCATACTTTCCTTTGTCTGTCGGTTTTTCGGCAGGCATCTATGTGTCGTTGCATCATCCTCCAGCCCCTCTTTTCCACCCCGGTTTCCCCTCCCCCCTCCCCCCTTCCTCCCTCCCTCCTTCCCT
>CAUYUJ010018414.1:194803-205360 GCA_963575745.1 Prorocentrum cordatum
GTGGGGTCCGAGTAGATGGGGTCGGTGGATCGCGTCGCATCGCCGATGCATTGGCGATGCGGCTCGATGAGGAGCCCGATGTTCTCCACGCCGACGTGGCCGACGCATCGCTCGCGTCGCTCGCGTCGCCGATGCATCGCCTATGCATCGGCTGCGTGTCGCCCATGTGCTGCGCCCCCCCCCGACCCCATCCGGTCGGACCTTGCTTGGGCGGCCTCCAGGATCGACCCAGTGCAGACGTGGACCAGGCGCGTGGATCAGCGGCGGGGCCCGCTTCCAGACGACACGTCGGCGCGCTCCGTCGCCGTCTGCGGGCGGCTCCGGGGCCATGCTTCGACAGGCGCGCTCCCTCCGATCCGTGGGTCTCCGCGGCGCCGGCGCGCCGGAGCCGCCGCGGCGCCCGAGGGCGGGAGCCCCTCTGAGGAGGGGTCATCTCGGGCATGTCGGATTGAGTCGGGCAGGCCCCTCCACCGGGAGATCCTGGGGACGATCTCTGGACTCTGCCCAGCCATCCTGCGGTGCTGGGTCCTCGCCTTGAAGAGGCAGCGCCCCGCGCCCCCCTCCTCCCTCCTCCCTCCTCCTCTCTTCCTCCTCCTCCCCCTCCTCCCCCTCCTCCCCCTCCTTCCTCCCCCTCCTTCCCGCCTCCCTCCTCCCCCTCCTTCCTCGCTCCTCCCGCCTCCTCCCCTCCCTCCCTCCTCCCTCCTCCCCCCTCCTCCCCCCTCCCTTCTCCCTCCTCCTCCTCCCCTCTTTCCTCCTCCTCCTCCTCCTCCTCCTCCCCCTCCTCCCCCAGTTAGATTGTGTGTATGAGTTCGGGGTAAGAGGCTTCAGAACCATCAGAGATGTTTGAGATATGTTTGAATGTTTATTCGACTATCCGTAAACGGTATGGCTCAAGCCATCAATGGTTCGACAGCTCACGCTGGAAAACTAACTTTGGTAGCGCTGATGTGGTGGCAGCTCCTTTGAGACTCGCCGTCTCTCTGCCCTCAGCTTCGCCGACTGGTTCCGGCACAGTGTCGATTGCGACGAGAGAGCCTTTACATGTCCCAGCAGCAGCACACGTACGCGAGCAAGCTCATCGTACACATCCTTGCAGCTGCAGTTTCACTCACCCTCATCACAGACACCCGGCACGGCAAGTGGACGCACTTAGCCATGGACTACGGAGACACTGCAGGCAGCGGTGGCGGTATCCCTCTCGACACGTTCAACAGGAACACGCCACCAGGATGGCGGCCAGGCAACGGCAAGTACCCGCTGCGCCGCTACATCCAGCTGCTTAGGTTATGGTGGAGGCAGACAGATCTGCCAGAGCACGCAGCTGGCCCAGCAATGGCAGGACGTCTCAGAGGTTCGGCGTTCCAGATAGCTATGAAGATGAAGCGCGATAGACTGGACCTCACTGTAGGAAAGCGACGTGATATGGAAGGAGACGAACTGCTAGCTCAGCCTTCACATCCAGAATGGCAAGACTCTGAAGGCGTCCAACACCCCGCGGAGCCAGCTGGAGCCTCGATCCTGATGGACATTCTTGTTCAAGAGTTCGAGGTTCAATATCAAGATATGTCAATCGTGGCTTTGTCAAGTTTCTTCTCACTCACCAGAGGCCATCTTCCGATGAATGACTTCCTCACGATGTTTCGCCTGTGCTTCGAGGAGGCCTCAGACAAAGGAGGCCTGCAGCTCAACAACGTCGGTAAGAGTTTCCTCCTGCTCCAGATGTCAGGCTTATCAGAAAAGATGCGGACCGACCTACGTATGCAGATTCAAGGAGACCTCAATCGTTTCCCCGAGCTCATTGCCTTGATGCAGAGAATGGCTAATCACGAGTATCAAGGCACGACATCTTCGATTCCAGCCATGGTCTCACAGTACTGGACAGACGAAGGTACCTACTGGGAGTCGGATTACGACTCTCCTGAGACATGGGCTTCAGACGGATCATGGATGTGGGTCGGCTACGGCGAGGACGAATGGCAGGACGGAACGTGGTACGACGACGGCGCGGACTGGGAGACCAGTCACGACGAGGAGCACGGCACCTATGACGAGGAGTACGAGGAATACACTGAGGAGGACTACTACGGCGGAGGTGGCCAAGGCCGTGGCAAAGGCCGAGGCCGTGGCGGCAAGAAACGACGAGGAGGCCGCAAGAGTGGAGGCAAAGCATCATCGTCAGACGGATGCACGACCTGCGGCTCTCCACTGCACTCGAGCGTGGACTGCCCGATCGTCAAATCTTCGTCGAGTTCGCCTTCCAAGACAGGTGACTACTACGGCAAGAAGGGCAAGTACCGCAGCAACAACAAAGGCAAGTATCGCAGCAAGTCCAAGTCCAACAAGAACGGCAAGGACAGCCGCTCGAGTGGCAAAGGTTTCGGCAAGCCGTGGAGGAGTACCAGCAACGGCAAGGGCAAGAGGAACGGCAAGAACAGTAGCTACTACGAGGACGACTTATCATGGCAATATGACGAATATGATGGAGAGAGCAGTTGGTTCACTCATGGCATCACGACCACATGCGATGGAGACGTGACAGCTCCCAAGCCAGAACTCTTTACCCTGGGCTCGCCATCGGCATCGATTGCAGCTGGACCGAAGATCACGCTTCCAGTTAAGCAGACCGTCCAGCTGGGCACCAAGTTCGACGCGGATGCGGCAGTTGTTACGCCCACCGAGCAGACTACGGTTTTCAATTTCCCCTCTGATTAATCAGCAACGACGCCTGATACGTCGTCAGCATCGGGAGCAGCTCGACCTGTGGCAGGCCCGCTGCTCAAGAAGTCGATCTTCATGACGATGGCGACGATCAACATGGCGTACAACTACCCGGCGAGCAACGAGACGTTCGGCACCATGCATGTGGTTCGAGGTGTGGAAAGGCTGGGACTCCTAGTGGATACAGGAGCATCCTCAGCCCTGATGGGCACCGACACGCTGCGCGTCTACCTGGACAAGATCGTCGAGCCGCTGGGCATCATGAACGAGGTGCACTTCGGTCCCTCGACGTCCATGTTCACAGGAGTCGGAGGCAGACCCGAACCGGGACTGCGCGTGTGCACCATGCCTCTCGGAGTTCCTGGGCTACCAGGAGCTACATTCTCGACCGACCTGATCGGCAACAAGGGCTCATCATGTCCTGGTTTGATGCCATTACCAAGTATGGTGGATTGCAGTGCGTTGGTAGCTTGCGGTGTCTATGACAACCGAGATGGCATCATGATCATTTCAGCTCCCGGCAAGTACAAGCAGGAACCTCCTCAAGTGGCATTGGTTCGTATTCTCTACACCGACTCTAATCACTATCTTTTGCCAACAGACAGGTTCGAACAGACTGCATTGGAGATTGCCGAGGAACAACGAGATCTCTGGAAAGTTCTGAAGGCCCACTGGTTTGACAAGTATCAACGAGGAGTATCGGCAAACATCGAGTGGGCATTCAACCTCGACAAGTCGGAGATCGAAGGTCCGCCACCCTCAGGCGTGGAAGCAGCTGTTAGAGACTCACCACGCCGACAAGAGGCTAAAAGGACAGGTATCGGACTCGTTCAAGATCCTCCGACGCAGCTAACATCATCATCAGGCAGTCAGGTGAACCATGACATCCATCAAGTAAAACTGTCGCCGGCAGCAGCTGCATTGTTTGCTCCAGATCGTCAAGGTTTTCAACGTCTGAAGCAGTGCCAGAATCGGACCCTCACTTCTGGCTGGATGAGTGTACCTGGTCAAACCTACTTTCAAGATCTCTGGCCAGAAGGTATGGACGAAAAGGAGAAGCAGCAGCTGGAGAAGTACTATGCATGCATGCCCGAGGAGTTCTACTATTTCAGCGGCCTGATTGTCATTACTCCAGACAATGCCGAAGAATGGTGTCAACAGATTTCCAAGATGATTCCAGAGCTGGACCTCATGGAGAGCATGAGCGGCTCTGGCAGGCTTTCATTATGCGCATATATGTCAGGTCTGACTGTCAGTTTTCCTCGGGACTTCAGATACGGCTGGGATCTTCGCAGGAAGAAGCATCGAGACCTCTTGGATAAAATCGACAAGATCCTGGCCAGTCTGGCAGAATTCTGGTCTCCACGATGCTCACCATGGTCGGCGTCAACAGTCATGAAGGAGGCCACGAAGCTCCAAGCGTCTCGACAAGCGGAGTGTCCCAACCTGCAGTGGGTTGCTCAACGTCTTCGCAAGGTACATCGAGAGGGACGAGCCAGTGTCCTGGAGAATCCAAGGAGTTCGGTTATTCTCAAAAGTTCTCCATTGAAGTCGATCGCTCAACTGGGCACGTTTGGACATCTCGATCAGTGTCAGCTTGGGGCATCAGATCCATCAACTGGAGTGCCAGTCAAGAAGCCGACCTTCCTGCACATGATCAACATCACCCTGCAGCGCGTCCTGCACAAGTGCCAGGGCGACTCGAAGTGCAGTGAGCACTCAGTACTGCAGGGCTCATTTCCAGGCACCAGCATCAACAAGACAGCTGCGGCGGCTGTCTATCCATGGCCGATGGTCACGGCCATCGTTCACGACTTGCGCGACTACCTGCGGACGGGCGTCGTCAAGGACGGCGACGAATCCTCGCTATTCTACACACACCTTTGGAACTGCGAGAGGTGCAAGCACGGCCTACACAAGAAGCTGGCCGACGGCACCAATACGCCGACGGCTCCACACACACGTGTGGCAGGATGCAGGTTTTCTCCACACCGTCAGGGTATACCACCTGGAGGTGTCCCAGATGCTGGCGGAGGTGCGCCAGCAGCACCGCCAGGGCTTCATCCGCCCTTGCCGGGAGTGGAGCCAGCAGCAGCACCACCGCCAGCTGCACCTGCGGCACCACCTGCCGCGCCTGCAGCACCAGTGGCAGCAGCAGATCTTCCTGGACCAGCCCACGAGGAGGCGCCCGCTGCACCAGCAGCGGCAGCAGCGGCTGCAGCTCCAGCTGCGGACATCGAGCCTCCTCCAGAGGCAGTGGCACCGCCAACGTACATCGAGCCGAGCTTCGACCTCAAGGCCGCCAAGAAGGTGCTTCGAGATCCGAAGGCCTCAGTCAAGGAGAAGAAGGCCATCATCATGGGCATCCATGTCAAGTTTTGGCATGCGGCTGCCATGGAGCTCAAGAAGATGCTCTACCGGGCTGGCTATGGCAAGGAGGTGCTCGACTTAGTCGATGGCGTGATTGAGTGCTGCAAGGAGTGCAGCCAGTGGAAGCGCAAGTTGACTCGACCGCAAGTGAAGGCCATGTTGTCAGAGCACTTCAACTACAGGGTCCAGACGGACCTCTTCTTCATCTTCGACAAGACCTTCATCGTGCTAGTTGACGAATGCATTCGCTGGTGTCTGGTGGAAGAGCTTCCGCGCAAGACCGCCGACGAGTGGATGGCCGTGGTCTTCAGGAGCTGGATCAGGTACTTCGGCCCGATGACCTACTTGGTTACCGACCAGGAGGGCGCCATCACGAGCGACCTCGTCGGCAAGTGCTGCGAGAAGTTTGATATCATCCGCGACTTCGGCGGATCGCAAGGACACACAGCCGCGCCCATCGCAGAGAGAAGGATTGAGATCATTCGTACGGGGGCTCAGAAGTTGTGGGCAACAGTCCAGAAGACGGGCCTGAACACGACGCAGAGTCAGGTGGTCTGCGAGACTGCGATGTCCACCAACAGCATGCTCAGCTACAACGGCCACACGCCCAACCAGGGCTTGCTGGGCTATCAGCCCAGAGAGCTGTATGACCCAGAGGTCAAGACGATCTCAGCCGCTGCCGGAGCGCTGGAGACAGCTCCAGACGCCATCGAGGTGTCCATCCGCCTCCGTATGATGGCCAAGGAGGCGATACTACAGAGCATTGTCGAGGACCGACTGGCGGTGGCTCAGAACACCAAGATGCAGAAGTTCAAGCCCGAGGACCGTGCGAAGATCATCGACGGCGCGAAGGCAGATCTCTGGCGCGAGCCAGATTCAAAGGATGACCCTGGCTGGCGTGGACCATGCGAGGTGATTAAGGTTTACCAGGACGGTTCAAGAGCCGTGGTCGACTGGAGAGGCCACATCATGCTGGTGCCCATCAGGCACCTGCGCCCGCATATCGGCTTCGTGTGGCTACTCCACCACAAGTCACATAGCAGCCAGGTCTACGCCACACAGCACGAATTCAACGACACGGTCAAGCAGATGATGGAGATGGTGGAGACAGGAGCGGCTTTCTCGTCGTACACCTACGGCCTAGTCTACTCGAGTGTGGACCACAGCTATATCGTCGTGCCGCCCGACCTTGAGCAGAATCCGCCACCGCTGTGGACGGTCGCTCAGAAGGTTTTCACGGGAGTTCTCAACGGCACGAAGTTCGATGGCATTCAGTTTGGCAACAAGTGCAAGAGGACAGATGCCATCTCAGCGGCACAGCGCGGACAGCTCATCACCTGGAACAACAGTCGCCGAGAGAGCTACATGATCCGCGATGTGGTGCCGGACAAGGCGCTGCCGCTCTCATTTTCAGGCCCTTGGAAGGACGAGAGCTTCATGCTATACTTCAGCTACAACAAGCCGAACGACGAGATCGAGGACACGCCCGAAGTCGACCTCAGTGGAGTTGGTGGTCCATCTCCCATTCCATGGACAGCATCACCATGGACGTCGTTTGGAGGCTCTTGGTTGGAAGCTGGCGACGATGAAGATGACCATCGTCAACAAGGAGATCTTCCAAGACCAGGTGGTCAGCAGCCTCAGCTGCCAGCGAAGGTTCCGCTTGCTGCCCGACAGACACCAGCTGAACCAACAATGCCAGCTCCACCAGTGAGACATGTGCCAAGGCCAACAACACAGTCATATGTGCCCAAGACGCCTCCACCAGCGAGGCGTAGGCCACTGTCTCCGAACGTGTCGTTCGACGTCATACCTGAGGTCGAGGCTGACATCATGCGGCCGCCGCCGCCGCCGCCAGGAGGAGGAGCAGCAGCAGTCGCAGGCTTCGTGCCGCCACCTCCTGCGCCGCCTGCGAGTACAGGCGCGATCGACCCAGATGACCAAGCGGACACCGACATTGTCAAGCTGTCAGAGTCCTCCAGCAGTTCACCAGCTACGGCAGATCGGTCAAGATCAAGAGTATTCGAGCGGGCTCCCAGGCCGGAGGCACCTTCAAGACGGGTGCCGATCTCGGGCGAGAACGTGGCCGTACCGAAGACTCCGCAACCAGAGGTGGCAATCTCAGCATCACCTCTGAGAGCAGCCACGCCGCCTCCAGCGGCCAAGACCTCGACACCGTCTTCACCAGCTAGTCAGCAGGACACGCTGGACTACGGCAACACGCATGAGCCTACTCTCGACTATGGTCAGCCAGAGGAGCCGATCTTGGGACCTCTGCCGGAGATACCTCTACCAGGAGCAAGTCACGAAGGACCATCGCCAACTACATCAGAGTTGGACAGGTCTCGCACGAGAGACTATGGACCTGCTCCAGATCCACGAGCCCAACACGATGAGCATGACCGACAAGTTCGTCAAGAATCTCTAAGGCATCGATCAACAGCATCGCCGATTACAGCCAGAACACAACCGCATAAGCGAGAAGCACCAGACGCTCCGCCCGACGATCGAGTGGCGCCTGGAGTTCGCGCCTCAGCGGCATCGGCATCATCGGGGGCCTTGGCTCCACCAGAGCCAGTCCTGCCCATCGCTGAGCCCGCCGACGTCGACGAGACTATCGACTACGGCCCGGCAACAAGCGAGAAGGTCGACGAGGACAAGCAGGAGAAGCTCGAGATGCACAGTTACCAGGTGTGGTTCGATGTACACCACGCTGAGCACCGACTGGGACAGCCTCTGCGTAAAGTGGCTCCAGTTGGCTTCAAGCCACATTTTGACGAGGAACACTTCACGCATGCCATTGCCGACGCAGAGCAGATCCTACATTTCAGTCAGCAAGCTGAGCGAGGCGAGCTGCCCTGGACGGCATCAGAGGCGTTTGCAGTACTTGAAGGGCCGATGACGAGGCCCATGTGCTTCTACTACGACATTCGCGAGGACCAGTGTTTCTCGGTCTCATCTGACGATCTCCTCACGCCGCAAGAGGTGATCGACAACTGGGATGTCGTGGAGATCGGTGACTACGAGGAGGCAGTGTCGCTGTACAGCCACGATGTCTTCGAGATCGACCTGTCCTCGAATGCCACGAACGTCGTGGACGGCATCTGGGTGCGTAAGTGGAAGAATCGGCAGAAGCGTATTGTCAAGTCAAGGTGCTGCGGTCGCGGTTTTCTGGACCGCCAGAAGACGACGGTGAGTCGCCATTCGTCAACAGCCTCGCGGCTAAGCCACAGGCTACTCTGCTCACTGGCCATGCAGTTCGAGTTGACCCTCGAGAGCTTCGACATCTCAACGGCTTTTCTTCAAGGGTTGAAGTTCTCAGAGGTGGTGGCCAAAGCGAAGGAGCTAGGCCATGAGGTCAAGGAGGCGCGCCAAGTCTGGTTTCGCCCGCCGGCGAACATATGGAGGCACTGGAGGAACATTCCGAAGAGCAAGATCACAGTACTGGATGGAGATATTCCACACTTCATCCTGAAGTGCCTCAAGGCGCTATATGGCCTGGTGGACGCTCCGCTGCTGTGGCAGCTGGCGCTGTTGCACTACTTGAAGCTGGACATCGGCTACAGGATGAGTACCCATGACGAGTGTTTCCTGATGATCATCAACGGCTGGCAGGTTGTATCGTTGTGTATCATTCACGTGGACGATCTTCTTCTAGCAGCGACGAAGGACTTCCTCGATCATATCGCCAAGAAGCTCGGACAGAAGTTCGGGAACCCGAAGAGGACAGGCCTTCCGTTCACCTACCTGGGCATGAAGCACGAGATGCTCACCCCAGGACATCTGCTGGTTCACCAGCAGCACTACCTCGAGAAGCTGCCGGAGGCCAAGTTCACGAACGCGTACAACATTAAGAAGGACTTCCAGGAGCTGGACGAGTACGAGCACCACCAGTTCAGGTCGCTGGTCTGCAGTTTGCTATGGCTGTGTCTCACGCGAGTGGATATTGCTCATGATGTGGTTTCGTTGCAGTCAGAGATGGTGCGCCCTCAAGTTCAGCATATGAAGATGGCCAATCGTGTACTTGCGAAGGCTCGCAAGACGAAGGAGATGAACGGCCTGCACTACCATCGAGTGTCGTTTCCACTGAGGCTCTGCAGCATACACGACTGTGGGCATGCAAGCAAGAAGAGCTGCTATCCGTACGAAGGAAAGTTCGTTATGATGATGCATGACGACCTGACTATTGACACGCCTGAGTGGATCACTGGTCAGGATTTGTCCAAGGTTGGAGGCTATGCACACGTTGTTCTTCAGTGCTCGCAAGGCCTCAAGAGTTTCTCACTCGACATCGCATGCGGAGACGCTTTCAGCCATCGGATGTACTCAGATGGGTCAGCTGATCGCGGCAAGGCTCACAGAGTTGTTCTGCCAGATGCTGCTGTCTCCGCGTGCCACGATCACCGCACATGACATGCTGGAGCTAAGCCAGAAGGATATCACGATCATACCGCATGATGCGGTGACAGATTGCATGGACCTCTTCGAGCTGATCACAGGTGGCCGTGGCATACCATCTGATAAGTCGCAGAGAGTGGCCATCATGGCACTTCGCGAAGATCGAGTGCATCATCGTATTCGTTCTCTATTACACGTTCCAACCAGGATCATGCTAGCCGACGGCCTCACGAAGGAAGGCTGGTTCGATCAGCTCTTGGTGTACTGCACTACCGGCAAGTGGAAGATCACCCTCATCGAGGGCCAGGCAGTTCGACACAAGAGAGCAGCACAACACCCGGAAGCTACCGAGAAGGAGATCGAGAACCTCCAGGAGTAGCTAGATCACGACGTCTACTACGACATGCGTTGCAGTCGTGGGGACGACCCGCGAGAGAGACATGAGTTGAGTCATGTGATGAGGAGAAATGAGCGTTTGCCTTTGCGTTGCTGCTCCTCACTCGTCCTACCTCCAGCTTCCTCGATAAAGCTCGAAAGCACAGGAGTTTTTCACGTTAGCCTAGCAAGCCAGCCTGATGTTCGAAAAGCATTGTTGCATGTCTTACAGAAGCTATCGAGATAGAGCTAAGCTGTATGTTTAAAGCAGTTGTGGATCGCTCCACGCTCCGCTGTGTTTGTTTTCCTACGGTTCTGTAAAGGACAGGCATCGGAGTTAGATTGTGTGTATGAGTTCGGGGTAAGAGGCTTCAGAACCATCAGAGATGTTTGAGATATGTTTGAATGTTTATTCGACTATCCGTAAACGGTATGGCTCAAGCCATCAATGGTTCGACAGCTCACGCTGGAAAACTAACTCCCCCTCCTCCTCCCCCTCCTCCCCCTCCTTCCTCCCTGCGTTTCGCCTGCCCAGTACAGCGTTTCGTGGCCCCGTAGGGAGCTCCACCGACGGCCCCAGTGCCTCCGCCCGCATGCGTCACCCACACCCATGTCGGCACACCCCTCACGCGCTTCGTGGCCCCATAGGGAGCTCCACAGACGGCCCCAGTGCCGACGCCTGCATGCGTCACCCGA
>CAUYUJ010018415.1:0-50000 GCA_963575745.1 Prorocentrum cordatum
TTACCAGCCTGGAACATATCCCTATCCCTATGCTGGGCACCTCCTCGTCACGATGCCAATCTTAGGGGTTCCCTTCTTTTTGGGGGGCGAATCCCTAAGATAGTCATCGCCTTTTGGCGTGTCAATCTTAGGGATAGGGATACGTTCGAGGCTGGTAACACCAGCATTGGGTCGGGCAGGTGCCCCGACAGGCGGCGGTGGACAAGCCTCCCTGTAAGAAACCTCCCTTGAGTGAAAACGGCCTGGGACCCAAACCGACGGACCTGGACCCGCAAAAGTGACGGCCGCGACGCCCTCTCGCGAACCGAAAACGGCCAATTCCGTAATCGACGTGTCAGGGTATGAGGTCTATCAACCTCCGATACAGGCGGATTTTTCGAAGGCGCAGAAACCACCCCCATAATGACCACCCCGACACGCGAAGCCGTTTACTAGACGCCCCCCAAGAGGAAACGAACACGGCAGGGCTGTGTAGTCAACGCCTGCAGGGCCGTTCAGCAAACGCCGATTGACCAGTCCGGGTGGTTTTTCATCCCTTGCATTTCTGGAGGAAGAATCCTGCATACCCAAAAAATATTCAGAGAGATGTTCAAACATAGTCAAAGCATTGTCCCCAGGCAACGTTCTTGTTACTGGGTTTGGAGATTCCTCCTGTAGGAAGGACGCGCCCGACTTGACACTAGCAACTCGGGCGGGTGGCAATGAAAGGCGACCCAATAGGGGCCCCTCTGGGAGCCAGCTGGGGCCCAAAAGGGGCCCCAAGCGGCTCCTTTGGGGCCTTTCTCTTCACCCCCCGTGTGGGTCACCCACATTGCCACCCGCACAAGAAACCTCAGTGGGTTGGCCCTCGGGGTCCAAGCTATGAGGCAATCGGCTTCAGTTCCTCTGGGCCCAGCTGGCGGGGGCTTCCACGAGCATGTCTGTCTGTCTGGTTGTCTGTCGACCTCCCCCTCTTTCTTCATCTCGTACTGCCTACATACATCCCCAGGCTGCCCGCTTCGATACCCGCGTTCTCTAACGCGGTATTCTCGGCCTCAAATTCGGACTGGCACCCTGTTAGAAGCATGCCGACGTCTGCCATCTTCTGTGCTTGTCCCCATCTGAACAAATTCTGGAACCGAGCCGTGCTTGCTGTTCCTTCGACTCCTTGCACGGACCCGCCGTCCGCGCACAACTGCCAGCTTGTGCGATTCCCCCCTCCATGTCCTCCTCCCCTCTCTCCTCTCAACGCCACCCCGCGCTCCTCCTCCTTCTCCCCCTCTTCCTCCTCCTCCTCCTCCTCCTCCTCCGCCTCCTCCTCCTCCTCCTCCTCCCCCTCCTCCTCCTTCTGTCCCTCGTCCTCCGCCTCCCTCCGTCTTGCCTCCCGACGGGCTCCCTCCTCCGCACCTCGCCGCCCGGGCGGCCCGCCGTGGCGCCACGGCGAGCGCCGCCTGCCTTTGGTGGGGCCCCGCCGCTCCTCGCCCGCACGCGCACGGCCGGGCGAGCCGTGCCAACCGCGGGGCTGCAGTCAGGTCGGGCGCGTCCCTCGGGTCGGGCGAAAGGGGGGGATAGCAAAGGGGGGGTTTGAGAATCAGCTCACGTAGCTGATTTTCCCGGCGCCTCCCGGCGCCGGAGGCGGCTATGTATCGAGGAATGGGCCTCGCGGCGGGGCCGAAACCAGCTGCATGCAGCAGATTTCGTAACCCCCCCTTCCCAATCCCCCCCTTTCGCCCGACCCGACAACCGCAGGGCTGCGGTCAGGTCGGGCGCGTCCCCCGGCAGGCGGACTTTGCCGAAACATTCAACTGTTTCATGGTTCGGCATTGTTGTGGCTATGTACAATGATTAAACATAGCCACAACCATGCCTAAGCATGGTCAAAGATTCTAGCACAAGCGTCCCCAGACACTTGTTTCTGCTGTTTGGGAAGATTCCTCCTGTCGGGGATGGACAGACCTCCCTTTAGCAATCCGTCGTTTAGTGAAAACGACCTCGGGCCCAAACCTGGCGGGCTCAAGCCTGGAAAATAACGGCCGCGGCACCCTCTCGAGAACCGAAAACGGACAATTCTCTAATCGACGTGTCAGGGTAGGAGGTCTGTCCACCCCCGAAACATAGCCACAACCATGCCCAAGCATGGTCAAAGATTCTAGGACAAGCGGCCCTAGGCATCTTTTCGGCCGTTCGGGAAGATTCCTCCTGTAGAGGGGCACGCCCGACTTAAGAAGGCTACAGGCATCATGCCAGCGACGGGGCGCGACGCGTGGAGAGAGGACGGCGGCAGCAGCAGGGCGGCGAAGGCGGGGAGGGGGACCACCAGCGAGGACAACACGACAACGACGACGACGACGACGACGCTGCGGACAAGATCCATGTCCATATCCAGTGCCTCTTGGACTTTTTTGGAAGCGGCGCCAGAAGGCCGAGGCGAGCTGGATGTGGATAGAAATCGAGCCCCCAGGGGGCAAATCTATCCAGATCCAGTGCGCCTGGGGTTTCTTGGGAAGGGAGCCCGAAACTCCATACTGCAGTGGGTATAGACAGAAGTTTTGCCCGCAGACGCCGGCTGAAGACAGGGACAGAGCGGCCAGCGAGCGGCGATGCGGAAGGACATGGACGTAATCGGGCCGTGTGGGGGGGGGGGAATGTATCCAGGTCCACCGCCGGCCAAGGCCCCGCTCCAGGCTGGCTGGGCTCGGGGGGGGCGGGCGGGCGGGCCAGCTGAGAAGATAGGGGGGACGCGTTGGAGCGGGCGGAAGAGAAAGGGGCCCGGCAGGGACACACGAATAAACACACACAAATCCCTGGATTCCCATCGTTTCCCAGAAACCGATCTTCCATCGTGTCCGTGTGTTTCTTCCCCTCCGGAGAATGAGGAGGGCCTCAGGAGGAGGAAGAATAGACAAGCGCGTTCGACTACTCGCCAAGTTACTACTCGCAAATGGCCTGGATCCGCCGCGGGGGAGCTACGAGATATTACATCGAAGCAATCACATGTCTTATGCTTCAGACGTTTGCGAGCAGGCACCTGGCGAGTTGTGTAACGCGCTCGGTGAAGGAACCCAAGAAGAGCAGGAGGAGGATGACCTCTGACCGTGTGCAACGCTGCGCTGCCACCGCGGAGCACGCGGCGGAAGCCGCGCGCAGGCCCGCACCGGGGTGCCCGCAGACCGCCCGTGCCGCACGTCCCGCGCCCGCCGCCGGGCAGCCGGCTGGTCATGGGCCGGCTGGACCGCGGCGCCTCGCGCCGGCAGGGGTGAACAGCGGATGCGCGAGCGTTCTTTTATTCGGCGTCTCGACATTTTGGCGGAAGGGGGAGGGGGAGGGGGGGGTCTGGCTCCAGACCTCTGCTGAGTGCGACGGTTTGCAAGAGTGCTGCCTCTGGGGGAGACTCCACACCCGCTCAAAACAAGCGCCCCAAACAGCCAAAATGTACTCCGGGCGGGGGTAGGGGGGCGGTGCGAGGGCCCGCGCCGATCGGCAAAACAATTAATAAAAACACGATCGCCATGCGACGCGAGGAGATTGTTCTGTTGCCCCCGAGCGGTGCTTGCAATTCGGGGATCTTGCGTGTCTCACCAAGGGCTTCGGCGGGCCCGGCGAACGATCTCGCGCGCCCATGACAACCCCTGAATATCCTCGCGCGCTGGGCGTGGCTCCAATGAGGCTTCACCACGCTGCCGCCCGTGACCGCTTCGTGACCGCCTCTCGGTTGCACCACGTCTGCACCACATAGCTTCAACCACAGAGCTTGAACCACACAGGATGAACACCAAAATGCAGTTACCCACAGTGGGGGTCCACGGTGGCTAACCTGTTATTTCCAACAGCGGTCGTTTTCTGGGGAGGGGGGGGGGCGGCGGGTGACGCTAACGTTTGGGCAGGGTTGGGAACGTCGGGGCGGGGGCGACATGCGATCGCCAGAACATGCGCGCGAGCATCAGCATGCGAGGATGGGGTCATCACCCCCCCCACGCGTACGATCGCTACCGGCCCCCAGGTGAGGCGGAGGAGGCCAGTAACGACCTCACGGGCCAGAAACAAAAAACAAAAACAATACTGAGGAAACCCTGGGCTGAGAATACCAATCGTGTTTTTTGTTTGGGGGGAAATCCTGCCAAGCGCGCGCGGGTCAGTCGAACGGCCCAAGGCCGCTGAGCGGCGACCTAAAAGCCGGCAAGAGACGAGAACAAAAAGAGGCAGGGCGGTCGCGAAAAGGAGGGCCCAACGGGGAGCCCAACTCCGACCGTGAAGGCCTTCGTCAGGAAATGCAAGATTGCATCATACGCGGTCGCATATAGGCTCGCACGTCGAGCTTCCGGATGCGCGACGCCAACAGTGTCTGCGCGCCCTCGCGCTGTCACCCATGGGGAAGGCGACGCGAAGAGCGCGGTCACCTTCGCGTGCCCGCGGGAACTCTGGGACGTGCGCTGGTCGTCCTGCGCGCAGCGAAATCGCAGCCATGTCCAATGGAGTTCGGCAACAGTCGGCCAGAGGCGGCCGATGGGACCACCTCCGTCCTGGCTTCGAGATTGTTCATTATCCTCTGGCGCGTAGCGGCCGACACCCAGGCGCAACCCCCCCCGCTGGGTAACAGTAGCGATCGCACGCAAGAGGGAGGGGCTGGACCCCCCCACACATGCTGGTGTTCGCGCGCAAGCTATGGCGATCGCAACGCACCCCCGGCACCCAAACGCCCCAGAATAAAACAGATCCTAGCGGAAAACCGGGACACTTGCTGTTGTGAGCACCGTGTTGTTGCGCCGCTTTGGGTGGAACTCCCTACGGGGCCTCGAACAGTTTGAGGGGTGCGCCAACAAGGGCTGAACCGCCACGCACACTCCGCCACTGGGGCCTTCGGCGGAGCTCCCTATCAGGCCACGAACCGTGCGAGGGGTACGCCAAAACTGGGCGGCGCCGCCGTATGAACTCTCCCATTGTGGCCTTTCTGTGGAGCTCCCTGCGGGACCGCGAGCCGTGTGAAGGGTGCGCCAAACTGGGGCGGCGCTGCCGCTGGGGCCTTCGGTGGTATGAAGCCACGAAGCGTGTGAGGGGTGCGCACAAATTGGGCGGCGCCGCCATGTGGACCCTGCCACTGGAGCGGGGCCACGAGCCGTCTGAGGAGTGCGCCAAATGGGGCAGCGCCGTCATGTGGACCCTGCCGCTGGGGCCTTTGGTGGAGCTCCCAAAGAGGCCACGAACCGTGCAAAGGGTGCGTCAAAATGGGGCGGCGCCGCCATGTCGACTCTGCTACTAAAGCATCCCTACGGGGCCACTGACCGCGTGAGGGGTGCGGGGCGGCGCCGCCACGTTGACCCTGCCACTGGGGCCTTGCTTTGTTCACCTGATGCGCGGGGCTCGCTGCGAGCACCGACCGTCCGAGCGCCGGGCATGCGCCGTCACCTTGGGCAACTGCGCGAGGCACACGCGTGGCCGTGCCGCCGCCGAGCGGGGGCCGGCAATCGAAGCCGCTGCCTGCACCCCGCCGCTACGCAGAGACCGAGGCTCACACCTGCTCGGCATGCCGACTGAGGTCTGCGCTGTCACCTGGGGCACCCACGCGGGGCACCCACCAGGCCGCACCGCCCTCAAATGAAGGCAGGCCGCCGAAGCCACTCCCACATGAGCCACTGGCGGGGCGCCAATTGACGGACTGCAGCATACGCCGCAGCTCGTCGCTGGCCTTGGGCTGGTAATCGACCGCCCACCGCAAGACGCCGCCCGCCACAGCGAACACGCCCTGCTAGTCGGCCGCGCCGTCAGACCCAGGCTCTCCAGAGGCCGCCACCGCCGCGGCCGACGCCGCAGCGTGCGCCGCAGGCGAGCCGGAGCCCGCGCCCGCAGCCCCCGCCGCCGCCGCAGCCTGCAGGGCCACCAGGGGCCGCCGCGGCCTCCACGACCCGCGCCTCCGAGGCGTCGGCAGCGTCCGTCCAGCGGCCCACCAGCGGCGCTGGGCCGAACTGCGCCAGCTCGAGGCCCCGAGCGCCGACGACGCCGCCGCGGGCCAGACCGCCGCCGGCTGCCACCCCGCCGCCCGCGCCGCCAGGAACGGCACCAGCCGCCCCCCGGAGGCGCGACGACGAGGGCGTCGGCGAACCAGTCGCCCACCAACTCGTCGTCGCTGTCGCTGTCGCCGAGGGCGGGGCCCGCCGCGCCGCCGGCCTCCCCTCCAGGCGCCACGGCAGCCGCAGCCACCTCCTGCGCCCTCCAAGGAGCCCCAGCGCCACCGCCAGCAGGACCTCCGCCATCACGCTCCACGCTCCTGCGCGCCGAGCCGCCAGGGCACTCGCGGCGTCGGCGGCGCCGCAACGCGCTTCGCCCCCGCCGCCGCACCGACCTTGGGCCCGCCGTTGCCGTCGTCCGCCACCGAGCCGCCAGCATTGAGTCGGGCCTGTCCCCCTACAGGGGGATTTTCAACGTTTTTTCTTGATTGTTTTCTTAGCATGTTTTTTTTTACTTGTATTTTGATTATTATTATTATTATTATTAATAAAATGATTATTATTAGTAGTAATATTACTACTACTATTAATAGTATTAGTATTATTCTCATCATCATCACCATTATTAGTAGTATTATTAACATTATTCCTATTATTATTAGTCGTATTATTATTAATAATACTATTATTAAGATTATTATTAGTATTACTATTATTATTGTTATTACTATTAGTAAAATTATTATTGTAATTATTATATCTATATATCAACCTAAAATAATGAAAAATGATCCAAAAATGGTCTGGGGACTAGTTTTGGTGCATTTGTTTGGCATGTGGGGGCATGTTTGGGGTGTTTTGCTTTTCATCGAACATCCCCCTGTAGAGGGACAGGCCCGACCTAACGCCAGCACCAGCAGCGCCACCGCGCGCGGGCCAACGAGCGCGCGACAGCGGCTACTGACGCGGCCCCGTGCCGCCCCCTCGCGGCGGCGCCCAATTGGTGCGCCGCGGCGCTCCTGCGAGCTGCGGTCCGCGGGCCGCCACCTCCACGAGAAGGGCGGCGCCCGCTGCGTAAGTGGCCCCTCTATAATTAAGTCGGGCCTGTCCCCCTACAGGGAGACTCTCGACGAAAAATAAAAAGTACCCCAAAAATAATCATAAAGTAATGCAAAAAATAGTCGGGGTACTATTTCGTTAGTTTTTTTTTTTTGTTGGGGGTATTTTTGGGGCCCCGCCATCCTGGCCCCGGCACCCGGAGGAGCCACACCGGCGACGGCGGCGGCCCTGCGATCGCTTGAGCCAACATGCTGCCCCTTGAGCCAAAACCACCGGGGCCTTTGGTGAAACTCCCTGTGGGGCCACGAACCGTGCGGAGGGGTACGCCAAAGTGAGGCGGCACCGCCATGTGGACCCTGCCACCAGGGCCTTCGGCTGATTTCCCGATGGGGCCACGAGCCGTGTGAGAGGTGCGCCAGAATGGAGCGGCGCCGCCATGTGGACCCTGCCACCAGGGCCTTCGGTGGAGCTCCCTACGAGGCCACGAAGCCGTCTGAGAAGTGCGCCAAAATGGGACGCGCCGTCATGTGGACCCTGACAGTGGAGCCTTCGGTTGAGCCCCCTATGGGGCCACGAACTGTGTGAGGGGTTCGCCAGAATGGGGCGGCGCCGCCATGTGGACCCTGCCGCTGGGGCCTTTGGTGGAGCACCCTACGGGGCCACGAAGTGTTGCGCTGGGTTTGCCGGCACAGAGACAGGGATGGGACGAGGGAGGAGGGGCTGGGGGTAGAGGGAGAAGAAATAATAACGCGGGACGCTGTCTCTTCAAAACGAGGACCAACACCACGATAATTGGGAATATAACACATCTTTTCGGACGGCATGGTACAGACGTTTGGCCATGTCCCCTGACCGCCCAAGTTCTCGGCGAACCTGACGGCGGACGGCGAGAAGACTCTCGCGCTGCGTGACGGCCCGGACGCAACACGTGAGTAGACTCACAGTTCACGCGGGAGGGGCTCATGCGCAAGCACGGGGGTTGAAGAGGATGCGGAAGTGCTACCAATGTCCAAGGCCCCTGATTACACGTCGGTCGGAAGAAGTAGGTAAAAACATGAAGTAGGAAGGCGGATAAAGTGGATTGGGTCCAGGCCCTCCCAGAGAATAACAAAACACAGCAACAGCAAGCCGATTCTTGAAGTAGGAAGGCGCTTGAAGTAGATTGGGATGTGGGAATCTAGAAATACCTACTTTCAACGACCAGCGTGTAGGGATGCGTGACAGTCCATTGAATCTCTGAGTGTCGGAGCGACCCGACTCAATGGAGCTCAGGATGACATGGGCTCCGCTCGCAAGCCCCCGCGAAGACCAAACATCAACTTTGGGCCGCCCGGTGCGAGCTGCTACCTGGAAGTGAACACAGAGGCTGAGATACCCATCGGTCGGAAGAAGTAGGTAGAAACATGAAGTAGGAAGGCGTTGGAAATAGATTGGGTTTCCGCACGCCTCCTGAAGAGGAGGGAAGAGGGAAAACCACTCGACTCTTGAAGTAGGAAGGCGCTGAAAGTAGATTGGAATATGGGAATCCAAAAATACCTACTTTCAACGACCGATGGGTACTGATGCCATGTTCAATGTCATCGCCTGCCTGTTCCTCCACCTACCGACCTCGCCTCTGAGGACGAGTACAGGTGTCCAGAGTGGGGTCAGGAGAAAGAGAAAGAGAGAGAGAGAGGGATAGAGGGAGAGAGCAGCAAGTAGGGAGTCAAGCTGGACTGGAAATCCAGTCCTCAAAGGGCCCTGCCCCTTCTCACCCTCCCTCGGATGACATAACAGTCGATGGTGGCGCAACTTTGCACAGGGACGGGCGCGCGTTCCCCCTCGCGGACGGAAGGCACTCAAACGCGGCCTCGCCGCCGCCAACTTGGCGAGCGGGAGCAACACACGAGCCGCGCAGGGGCGCGAGCAAAACCTTCCAGAAACGGCGTGCGCGTCGCTGCGGCGGGGGCTCCACTTAGGCTCTCTCTCGCACGGACGAGCCTCCCACTCGCCCTCGCTCGGACGTCCCTTCCCTGTGTCTTGTAGGTTTCGTGCGTGGTTGTTCCGCCAAATGATTGAAGGATTGCAAAACAAAAACCGAAGGATTGCAAAAAAACGAAGGATTGCAAAAAAACAAAGGATGCTCCTCAACGGCCCTCGCCGAAGGAAAGATGCACGCGCCCGAGCGATGCCGAGGCCCGCGAGCGCTGCCGAGGCGAGGCGTGGGCCGCGACGGAGCGGCACTGCCGCTCTCGCGCGGCACCGGCGCGGCACTTCCGCGGGATCGGCCTCTCGCACGCGCGTTGGGGCGGCCACGCGGCCCTCGCCGCTTCCCCGGGACCCGGCGACCGAACACTACTCGACGACAGAAAAAAAACAGACGTGAATGTCATGCCTGCGCACGTCCCGCTATGCGTGTGCGACCGTGAGGGTCTGGGTGTGAGAGTGAGTCCGAACACACGGCGAGTCTGGCGACAACGGCGACTACGAGGAGGGACGGCGACGGCGACAGCTCACAGACAGACAGGCGGTGAGCAACCCCCTCCTAGGCCTCAAGGTGGCTCCAAGAAGACCCAGGAGAGCCCCTAGAGGAGCCCAAGAGGGCCCCAAGACGGCCCAAAGAGCACCCAAGAGCACCCCAAGAGCGCTCCAAGAGGGTCCAAAAGGCGATGTTAGGAGCTGCAGAGTGGGAGTGGCAAATCAAGAACCACTTCCACTCTCCTTCCCGCTCGTCGTGTGTCCTCCCTTCGCTTCCTCCCTCATTCGTTCTCTCGCTTCCTGCGCCCTCTCCGTACTCCCTCATCCGTCCTGGCGGCCGTCCTTTTTTTTTTCCACCCGCCGAGCCTTACGACGGATTTCGTGTTTTTGTTTGAGGGCGACGGGGGAACGAGGGAGAGGAGGAGGAAGACGAGGCCGAGGAGGAAGACTTGGCCGAGGAGGCCGAGAAGGAGGAGGACGAGGCCGAGGTCGTGGCGTCCTGGCGTCCGTCCTCCTCCTCCTCCTCATCGTTCATCTTCCTCCTCCTCCTCCTCCTCCTCCTCCTCTTCCTCCTTCTCCCTCCTCCTCCTCCTCCTCCTCCTCCTCCTCCTCCTCCTCCTCCTCCTTCCCCCCACCACGGAAGTGAACCTTTGGGGCTCCGCGTGGGCAGGAGCCGAGGGTGCAAAAACCCCGAGCGCCTCGCTCGAGGCAGCCCAGCAAAGTGTTGCCGCCCGGGGTGCGGAAGCCACCGCCTCGCTCGAGGCAGCCCCACAAGCGGTGCTGAAAGGACTGGCGTCCAAGCCGCCGACGAGGCAAATCGGGGCACGGACGGGAAAATCCCATATATATATATATATATATACATATATATATATATATACACCCCTGCGTCCTTGCCATCGTCTCGCCCGAGACACCCTTACAATCTGATGGGCCTGGTTTCCACCATCACCACCATGAGCTGGAGGGGGAAGGAGGAGGACGAGGAGGACGACGGAGAGCAGGAGGAGGAGGAGGAGGAGGAGGAAGACCCCTCCCCCTCGCACGTATGGAGGTGGCGGTGGTGGAAACAGGCCCATCCTAATCTGCGATGCCAGTGGACGCGAGTGGTCCGACTGTGGGCGCATCTGCGTGTGAGCTGGCCTGGGACTCGCTCAGGCTAAGATATGCTCACAATCAGACTCATGGACAGTCAGACACAGATTCAGACCCACTCGCACCCAGTCGCACTGATAATCTGACCCGCTCGCACTCAGACCGTGTTCCAGACACGCACGTCTTCAGACAAGTCATATTCGGATTTATACACACATCACTGTTACATGCGTAGCCCCATGGTCATCGCTGTGTAGCGGGCGTCGTATTCAAGCACCCGAAGAAGACTCCCAAGGGATTGATACATTGTTCGTTCGCGACCATATGGTGGGCACGTCCAGGGTGGTTAAATCATTTGGTTGATCTCGGGTTCATCTTTCCTATAGAGCCTTTCTCACCGCGATGTAGCAGGCACGGCAGTTGAACACCCGTCCTTGCTCAGATTGCGTGGATGACTCAGGATGGTTGCTTGTTTGGTTGATTCGCATTTATTTTTAGAGCTCCATGCCCATCCCAGTGTAGCAGACGTGGCAGTTGAGCACCCCAACGAGGAGCAGCCAAGGGTAAAATCATTTGCCCGTCCGCGCCCAGATCGTAGGGATTTCTTAAGTGGTTTGCCTGTCAGGTTGATGGGATGTCTCTTTCTTTTCAGAGCCCCATGCTCATCGAGATGTATCAAGCACGGCATTTGAGCACCCCGAGGTGGAGCCGCCAGGGGTGGGGGCATGCATCCGTCCCCGCCTGGTGCGGTGCCTGATGGGATTCGCCTGGCCTGGGCCAGGTTGTGGGGATGCCTGGTGCGGCTTTCCTGTTTGTCTGATTGGATTGTGGTGTGCTCAAAACGTCGGCGTCACCCAAACATGCTTTTCTACATGTGCGTCGCCCCCCCAGGGGCGACGCGCGCACCGAGACATCTTATAGTACATGCGTCGTGGCGGGCTCTTTCTGGCCACACCGCTTGGGAAACGACTTCTTACAAGATGGGTCTACTATGTATATGTTCGGGTCGGACGCGCGCCTCCAATCGGGAGCGGCCAAGAGGGGGGTGTCCAAGAGGGGGGGGTGCAAATCATGACCGGCGGCATGTGCGCGGCCCAGCGGGGGGGCCAGGGACGCAATGAAACAAGAAGAGGCGCCACGAAATCTGGGGAGATATCATGGCCCCCGCCATGAAATCCCCCCCCCCCCTAGTCATCACCCCCCTCTTTTCCGCCCCCGATATAGTATCAGTATCAGTCTGTCCCTGGTGCGCTCCAGACAGGCTGCGGGGATGCCTCGAGGAGCCGCCGGGGAGGGGACGGGGGCCCTCGCCCGTGCGGCATGCGGCCGGATCGTGGGGGGTGCCTCACGTGGTGTGTGCCTGTTTCTTTCCCTGGGCTTCTGGACAGTGCCGCCCCCTCCCCCTCCTCCTCCTCCTCCTCCTCCTCATCCTCCTCCCCCTCCCCCTCCTCCTCCTCCTCCTCCTCCTCCTCCTCCTCCTCCTCCACTTCCTCCTCCTCCTTCTCCTCATCCTCGGCAGCGAGAGATACGGGAGCAGAGAGAGGGAGAGAGAAGGACGGAGAGAACGATACAGAGAGAGAGGGATACAGAGAGAGAGAGAGGGATGGAGAGAGAGAGAGGGATACAGAGAGAGAGAGAGGGATACAGAGAGAGAGAGAGGGATGGAGAGAGAGAGAGAGAGAGGATGGAGAGGATGGATGGAGAGTGGGAGAAAGATACGGCGAGAGGATGGAGAGAGAAGGATGGAGAGAAAGATACAGAGAGAGAGGGAGGGAGGCAGCGAGAGAGAGTAAGTGGAAGCGTCCCGCCGTGCCGCTGGACAAGGAGTGGGCGTGCCCTCAGGCCCTTTGCCCAGTCCCCCTCTGGGCCCCAGCCCTCGATCCTCAGAAGCCCGTTACAGGGCCATTGTCAAAGCCTTTTGGACCACGAGACCGAACTTGTGGGCTTAGCTTTGCTATCTGTTGTTGATTGGCTCTTTATCGTTCGTACATCTTGAGCCTGATCGAAGTTTCATATTGCACAAGCGTACTTTGTCCGTAGAACTGCTGTTCATGTATGCACTAAACTCTTTAAATTAATAATAATAATAAGAATAAGAATAATAATAATAATAGTAATACTAATAATAATAGTAATAATAATAACAATAATACTAATAATAGTAGTAATAATAGTAATAACACTAATAATAAGAATAATACTAATAAAAAATTATAATAATAATATAGATAACAATAATAATAATAATAATAATAGTAATAGTACTGATAATACTAATACTAAGAATTATGATAATGATAATAATACTAATAGTCATAATAACCATAATAACAACAATACTACAAATAATACATGCTAATAATAAGAATAGTACCTGATAAAAATAAGAAGAATAATAATATTAATAATACAATACGAACACTAATAAGAAGAAGAAGAAGAAGAAGAGAAACGGATCCCGAAATTGTGTGTGGGGCTGCCCACGTGCCCCTCGGGCCCCGTCGCGGCTTCCCGCAGACACCCGTCGGGCCCCAGGACGAGCCACGAGGGCCCCAGGAGGCCCCCGCAGGCGGTCTGAGGAGGGCCCCCGGGATCGCCGAGCGATCGCTCCAGGGCGCCCAAAAAAGGGCCCCTCGGACGGCCCAGGAGGCCTCCAAGACGCCCCAAGAGGCCTCCCAAGAAGCCTCGCGAGAAGCCAAACTCATTGAGCTGCCATATGTTTCTGAATATGGTTGGCGTCCTCCGTCCCGACGGTCCCAGACGGCCCGAGAGGCCCCAGAGATCGCCCACAGTCTGCCCAGGAGGCCTCCAGGAGGGCTCCAACACGCCCAAGAGGGCCCCAAGACAGCCCAAGAGGCGCCCAAACCGGCCCAAGAGGCTCGAAAGACGGCTCCAAGAGAGGCCCAGATGGGGGACCCGAACGGACATTTCGAGCCCTCGGTCCAGAGGGGGCCCCTAGGAGTCCCCACGAGGTCCCCAAGAGGCCCCGAGAGGCCCCAAGAAGCCCCCAAGAGGCCCCGAGAGGCCCCCAAGAAGCCCCCCAGGAGGCTCCCGAGAGGCCCTGAGACTGCCCCCAGGAGTCCCACGAACGTTCCCCGAAGCGACCCCAGGAAGCCTCCCTGCAAACCCTGACCCCATAATCAAACCACGGTTGCGGAGGGTCCGAAGGCTCTTCGACGCCGGACGCGGGGACCCCATACAGTCGGGGCGTTGACCTAAGGAACCCTAAAGAAGGAACGAGGCCCTTTTTTTCAGAAAGTTAAACTTCGATTCCCCATCGAAAACCTAAGGACAACCTAAGGCAAGCTGCGGAACAATTGGGGAACACGGAGCCCCTCCCCAACGGAGAGGGTTCCTAGTTTAGCGCCCCGACTGTATGTGCATCTGTCTCCGGCACTCACGTCTGTGAGTGTCTAAGCCAGAGGGTCTGCGCCAGTGGCGACGGAGCGCCCCCTGGCGACTGCACCCTGGAGCGCCCGAATGGCATGCCTGCGACGGCGGAGTGGCCTTGGGACGTACAGTCGGGGCGTTGACCTAAGGAACCCTAAATAAGGAACGATGCCCCGTTTCTCCACACATTGAACTTCGATTTCCCATGGAAAACCTAAGAAAAACCTAAGGCAAACTGCGAAACAACTAAGGAACACGGAGCCCCTCCCCAACGAGAAGGGTTCCTTCTTCAGGGCCCCGACTGTACGTCCGCATTCCATTCCTCCAGGGGTGCCTGAGCATGGGCGAGACTGCGCGCGCGCAAGTCCAGAAGCCAGCGACCCTCTCTGCAGTGCGGGTGCGGCCGCAGGAGGCCCTCGCAAGAAACCCAGCGCCGAACACCCGCGCGCGAGGTGCAGGGGAAAACCCAGAGCACGGGGAACGCAGCGGCCTCTCCGACGGCCGCGGAAGTCACCGCGCAGCTCGCGGAGCGAAGAACACCAGGATTGACTACCTACCAGACCACCCCAACCCAACCCGAAGACCCGAATTCCGGGTTGGGGGGGGTAAGAGCTCCACATGTGTTTTGTTCGATGTTTCCCGCCCCCCCCCCACTGGAAATCGAGGGTAAATCTGAGCCTTCGGGTTGGGTTGGGGTGGTCTTGGGGTGGTCTGGTGCTGGGTGAAGGATGCCCCGACGAAGAGCATACTCCAGATTTCGTAATAAAAGGGAGGGGGTCTGGACCCTCCAAGACAGGCCATTTCAGACCCCCCCCCCGTGGGAAAACCCTCCAAAACATCGTCCCCAGACCCCCCTCAGGCCCTCCAAGATAGCCTGGAAGAGACCCCCCCCGAAATGAGACCCCCCTCCCTTTTATTATGAAATCTGGAGTGTGGCTTCTGCAGGCGCGCCCCCGCTGTGCCACCAGTTGCTGCCGTGTGTCCGAGGCACGGCACGCGCCTCGGCACCAGGGCACGCCGCCAGGCGCCCGCTCGCAGCACATGCGAGAGGGGAGCACGACGACTGAGCACTGGTGTTGTGGATGCCATGGCAATGGACACTCTAACAATCTCATCCTTGAACTA
This sequence comes from Prorocentrum cordatum, assembly GCA_963575745.1. Taxonomy (NCBI): domain Eukaryota; class Dinophyceae; order Prorocentrales; family Prorocentraceae; genus Prorocentrum; species Prorocentrum cordatum. Next base: position 15,048 of record CAUYUJ010018415.1, read on the forward strand.
AAGATGTGTGTTAATGCGTAAAGCATGTTCTGAACATGTGTCAGACATGTTGTCCTTACATGGTTTAACATGTTTGCAACATCCTTTGGTCATCTGGAAATTAGTTGGCAGCATGCTTCCTCTCCGTTCATCGACTTCCATAACACTAGCGTTAGGCCGGGCGTGTCCTCCTACAGGGGCATTTTGGACGAAAAATACTGCTGTAACAAAACCACAACTATTCAACAAATGATCGAAACATCGTCCCCACACTATTGTCTGACTATACTGGGAGGGACGTGCCCGACTTAATACTCGTGAGTCTGACGTGGAGCGGATGGGCCCTGAAAAGAGAAACGCGTTACTAACCAAGCAGGCAGACCGCCTGAAACAGCATCACGTACCGGGTGCGAAAGGGCAACTGTCTCCAGTCCTGGCGGGTCCTTCTTCGGGTGCTGAACTGCCACGCTTGCTACATCGCGATGAGCATGGGGCTCTGAAGAGAAAACATGTCGATCGACCAAACGGGCAAACGGCCTGAGTCATCCCCACAATCGCTGCCAACGAATTGGCTAACAAACGCGCTCATGTGGGAGCTCGAACCGCAGGGTCCACGAGCGCGACGCCAAGGCGAGAACTACAATTCGCCCCTTCGCGCACAATGGGCGGTCCATCCCATTGCAGCCGCGCATTTTGCAACGCTGGTGGCAAAATGTCCACGCTGAGGACGACAAACAGCGACTTCGCATTGCTTCTTGCATGTATGAGGAAACGTTCCAGGTTGGACTGCTATCGTTTTCGTATGTGGCAGAGTGGAAGCACGTAAGAATAAGGAACAGTGATAAGAAGGATAACGATCGAGGTTCGTAATTCGTCTCCTTGTCCTTCCTCCGCTGAAGGTGAAGTTGAGATCCAGCAGCGGTTGACGAGCCCACTGGGCCTCCCTGGGCAGCCCTGCGATGTGCTATTTGCTTTGTACAAATGCGTACTGTCGATGGCCACCTTTGCCGTTGTGATTGCACTGCATGCTAGACTTAGGTCGGGCATGTCCCGTCCTCTGACTATGTGTTGACGATGTTTTGAAGATTCCTCCTGTAGAGGGACAGGCCCGACTTAATGCTGGACCTCATGACATTGATATAACTCGGCACTGGCCTGCGGAAGGAGCGAGCGCCAAAGACCCGGCTCCGTCCCGCACGCGGCAGCGTCCCCGGAAGCCTGGGCGGCTTGATGCCGGTGTCCCTCGTCTTCGGCACGTTGCGCTTGCCGGACTGAGCAGGCGCGGCGGGTGCAAGCGAACGAGGGTGGCAGGAAGCAGGACTGGTGGGGGAAGGGGGCAGCCGAGATTGGGCGTTGCATAATGGGGGGTTCATAACTGGGAGGTCCGCAAAGGCACCGTTTATGATCCCCCCATGTATGACCCCCCCATTAAGCCACGCCGCCACCGAGAAGAAGCTCTGAGAGGGCCGGGTCGTGGGCGGCGGCACGTGCGGGCGAGAGGGGCGCGGAGCAGACACAGGTGCCGGCGCGCGGAGCAGGCAGGGAGGCTCGGGTGCGTCGGGGGAGGTGCTGGCGTGCCGAGCGCAGGAAGCACGGCCGGTCGGGAAGGCGCAGGGCAGGGTGGTGTTAGGTCGGGCCTGTCCCTGTACAGGGGGATTGTGGGCGGAACAAAAAAACTGCAACATACCCCCAAAATTCTCAAACATAGGGAACATCTATGTTCACTATTTCTGAAAGCAAAATGCCCCCACATGCTCAAACATAGGAAGCAGATCTTTGTCAGGATGTTTGAAAAGGGCAAGAAGATGCAAATTCTCAATACCGAAGATGTCTTGAAGTATTTTCGAATCTACCCCCTGCAAGAGGGACAGGCCCAGCTGAAAAGTAGCGGGAGCAGGTGCGCAGGGGTGCGGAGGGGCCTCCTCCTCCTCCTCCCCCTCCTCCTCCTCCTCCTCTTCCTCCTCCTCCTCCTCCTCCTCCTCCTCCTCATCCTCCTCACCCTCCACCTACTTCCTCCCCCCTCCATCCGTCGCGAAACCCTCATCTCAAGGCCTGCGGGGGCGGACGGTGTTAACAAAAGAAGCGGGAGGGCCGTGTTGGAATCGTGATGGCTTGCACTGCTGCGGTCAGTACAAGGTCTCCCAAGGTGCGTGCCTAAGGCGCCGTTAGCCCCCCCCCTTCTGCCGATACCAGCCGCTGAGTGCCATCATTGAGCCGCACACTCCCCGCCCCCGTCACCAAGGACTGCAAAATCACCAACCCACCCAGCCAGTGGCAGCTCTCCTGATGGCTGCATGGACGTCGACGACGGAGCATTTGATGGCAACGTCAGGTCATACCGCATCGATCGCTTCGATGCCTATACCATGACCATGGGTAATGACGCCGCCTCCGACCCCCTACTTGGCATCAAGGTGGCGCCCACTGCGCAAGGAGCGAGGCGAACTCCACAAAGCCGTCGTGGCCGCCAACGACGTCCTCGTGATAACTCGCCCTATCATGGACAGCATTGAACGCCAGCAGAAACTCAACGCGATGCTGTGGCGACCCTGCAGGCCCAAATTGAGGCCTCCTAGGATGGAGAAACCAAAAGGTGCCGATACCGCTATCCCTCGGACCTCTCACGGGGTGTGGAAGTCCGAGAGGCGGATCCAGCGGTGACGACGAGGGCCTAATTCGCCGGCCCAACGGGCCAGAGGCGTGCTAAGATCTCCGGTAACTGGTTAACAATTTTCTAGTTCGCGCGCGCGGGGCGGCCCCTGGGGGTCCCCGGACGAAAAGTACCCCGACCAGGTCCCGGCCGGGTCCCCCCGAGCGCTCCATGAGCGCACCAACAGGGCTCCGAGACGTCCCCGAGAGCCCCAAGAAAGAGCTTCCACCTTTTCGGCTTCCCGACGCCCCAAGACGGCCCAAGAGGCCCCCAAGATCGCCCCAAGAGGGCCCAAGAGGCACCCAAGAGGGCCCCAAGATGGCCCAAGAGGGCTCGAAGACGGCCCAAGAAGCCTCCAAAACGGTCCAAGAGGGCCCCAAGAACGCCCCCAAAGGGGCCCCAGAGAGGGAACACGAAACAACATTTCGAGCCCTCGGCCCTAAGAAGCCCCTACGAGGCCCCTAAGAGGCCCCAAGAGGCCCCCACGGGGCCCTCAGGAGGCCCCCAAGAGTCCCCCAAGCGGCCCCAGGAGGCCCCCCAAATGCCCCCCCGAGCGCCCCAGGAGTCCCCCAAGCGGCCCCAGGAACCCCCAAAGCGCCGCATTGACACCAGGCCCTCGGGCAAACGGCAGACATGAGACTGTATGGGCCGGCGGAATGAGCGAAGCGATTAAATAACCAGAAAGGCCCCCAAAAAAGAAAAGCAAGGCACGTGTTAGCTGCATGGGTGCCTTTTCTCCCTCCGCAAGGGGCAGCAGGCGGGCCGCCAGACCCTTCTCGAGCGGGAGGCCGAGGCGCGCGTCGTGGCGGAAGCTGGCCCCGCCCCCTCCCGACACCGACAGCCCCGCTTCCGCTCTGGCAACTGGGCTTCGTGCTGGCCCACCTGTCGGGCGGGTGGCACTGGGGGGTGCCCTAGATTCCCGGACCCCCGACGTCGTGATTCTTGTCGTGACGTGGCCCCCAGGAGCCTGGACCCCTCCCCGGGGAGCGGTCTCTCATCCTGCGCGGCTTTTGTTGACAGTCCCGAGGCCCCGCGAGGGCCCCTGGAGGCCGAAAATAGCGAAGGACCTCCCGTGGTGAGTTCTCTCACAGCGCGAGGAGGTCTGGGGGGGGGGCGTAAAGAAAGGGGGCCGTTGAGGGCCCTTTCTTCGCCCCTATCCAGGGCACCCGCCACTACCACCCTCCCGAATCTTGGTCGGGGATCTTCTGACCCGGGTCAATCCAGACCCGGGTCAGTCAAGCCTTGCAAAATCCGACAAGATCCTGCAAGATCCTGCACCCAAACCCGGGGCAACGCGAAGGATGCTGCAAGATCCTGCAGGATCCTGCACCCAAACCCGGGTCAATGCGGCCCTGGCGCTGCAGGATCCTGCAAGATCCAGCGCTCTGGCTGACCCCCGTTTGCATTGACCCCCGTCTCTCTGGACGCCCGAAATGGGTACGGAAAGAATGGGTACAGTGCCCAACAGCAGTTCCGGTTCATTTTGAACAGGACTCGCCGTCCGCGCCGCCGCAGCCCGTGTCCATTCGAGACAGAATGCCGCCTGCCCAACAGCGGCCGCTGTTGGTTTGGGACAACATTTGTTGTTGGGCACTGCGCCCATTTTTTCCGTACAAATTTCGGGCGTCCAAAGTCTCGAGGCTCCCGACTGTTGCCGAGCTGCCGGCGCGGCTTCTCGTGTCTTGGCCAGCGGCCGCCAGAGAGCCGGGCGGCGTCCGAGCCGCGCCGGGACGCGTTCCGGGGCACAGCGCAGGGCACGACGGGCAAGGGGCGCGGCGAGGCGCGGGGCGGCCGGGAGGGGAGAGGGAGCCGCGCTCAGGCCATGTGCAGGTCTCCTCCTCCTCCTCCCTCCTCCCCCTCCTCCTCCCCCTCCTCCTCCTCCTCCTCCTCCTCCTCCTCCTCCTCCTCCTCCTCCTCCTCCTCCTCCTCCTCCTCCTCCTCCTCCTCATCCTGTGCGCGTGCTCGAGGCAAAGGCGAACGCCGGCAGGGCCACCCGCCAGTCGGGAGAAGGAGGCAGAAGCACGGAGTGAAGCAGGCGGATATAAAGCAGGTGGGGTTCGGGCCCGCCCAGAGGGCAGTGGGCCACAGAAGCATATGCAAGTCTCCGTGCGCGTGCTCGAGGAAAAGGCGGGCACCGGCACGGTCACCTGCCAGCCGGGAGAAGGAGGTAGAAGCACGGAGTACAGCAGGCGGATATAAAGCAGATGGGGTTCGGGCCCGCTCACAAAGCATTGGGCCACAGAGGCAGATCGGTTCTAAAAATAAGAAAACGCTAAAAGTATGTTGGGACCTTTTGAAGTCCCGAAGCGATGCGGTGACAGACCGTGCGGTGACCTCGAAATCCCAAGACCTCACCGCACGGTCCGTCAACGCACGGTCTTGGGACCTCGGATGCCCCAGTCGCCCGAGACGTCCTCGGAGAACGACCCGAGTCCCAAATAAGCGCGGTGACCCCAAACCCCCACCGACTCACCACACGGTGTGGTCACCGCCCCGTTTGGAGGCCCCCGAATCCAGAAATATCCCAAATACCTTATTAATCGTCCCCTGGGTCTGGTTTTTTAAGGCGCCTTTTTTGCAACTGGGGGGGTCCAGATTATCAGGGCGCGTTCTCTGGATTGGAGCCTTCCTAGGGGTCCGGTTTCTTAAAGTAAGGCTCCCCGTCGAAGAGAGGGGGCTCCGGAATAGTGGGTCGCACTTGGAGGGGGGTCCGGTTTTTCAGGGGGGGGGGGCGATTCATCAGGGATTTGCTGTTTGGGCGTGGCTTAATGGGGGGGTCACAAATGGGGGGTCAGAAAAGGTCCCCTTTCGTGCCCCTTTCGGGCCCCTCCAGAGCCCCAGGGGGCTCGTTTAGGTACCGTTTGGGTACCTTTTCGAACCACCCTCGCCACCCCCCCATTTATGACCCCCCCATTACGCAGCGCCCAAGCTGTCGACGACCGGCGCGTGCCGGAAGGCCTCGCTGCCCGAGCTCGAGGCGCCCTCGCTGCCGCGCGCTGTGGAGGCGTGCCAGCGGGGCCTCTCCCTGCGCGTGCTGTGCTGTGCCGCTCCTCTGCCGCAGATGTCTCTGCGGCGGCCTCCGGGCACCGTGCCCGGGCGCGGGCGGCGGCTTCGTATAGACATGGTCCTCGCTCGGGCGTGTTAATTTGGCGGCGAGCGAGGAGGGGAAATGAGAAGGAGGAGGCCTTCTCAGGAGGCGGCGGGGCTTCTCAGAAGCCCTCGCGCCTTCTGAGAAGTATTTTCTGTTTTGAGGGAGGGCTTAGAAAACTTCTCAGAAGGCCGGGGAACTTCCGCACCTTCTGAGAAGGCCTTCTCCTTCTCACTTCCCCCCCCCTCGCTCGCCGCCGATGAATGGGGGGTGGCCTACAGGAAAGGGGCCCAAGGACACACACACACACACACACACACACAAAGACACACAAATCCCAGGATTCCCCATCTTTTCTAGGTTTTCGTCTTCCTTCCCCCAAACTGCCCGCAGTTTCCCCCATATCCCCCTCGGAATCGACGATTAATTGAGTATGTGCGTGGTTTTCCCCTCCTGATGCATGGGGGGAGGAAGAACCGAGCCCAAATGGCACCTCGGGGCCCTTTCCTTCACTCCCCTATTTGGGCCAACCCCCATTACCACCCGCCCGCTCCTCGTGAGACAGCCTTTCCAGGGCTGAACCTACACCGTGTTTTTCGTTTTCGTTTCGTTTTCGTCTTTTCCCTCGTTTCGTCTTCAATCCGCCTCTCACGCAAACGAAATCGAAACGAAAACGGCCCACGAAATCGCCAAAACACCGTTTGGGTCCACCCCTGAATCTTTCAGGCCCGGTGGAGATCGCCAGCTGGGAGGAGGGGGTGGGGGCCTGGGCAGCGCTGGGGCGGGGTGCGGCACGTCGGGGCGGGGGTGCGCTGCGATCGCCACAGTCTTCGCGCGAGCCGCAGCCTGTGGGGGGGGGGGGGGGTCCAAGCACCCCACCTACGTGCGATGGGACGCACAACGACATACTAGTACTATATGTTGGCCTTGGACGCGCGCGTCCGACCTGAACAGAGAGTATATCCTGTTCCGAGCGGTGTGGCCGAAAAGCGCCCGCCGCGATGCATATACTATAAGATTTCTCGGTGCGCGCGTCGCCCCTGGGGGGGCGACGAACATCTAGTATAAGTATGTTGGGGCGACGCCGATGCGAGGGTAATAGAGGCCTCCCAGATGGGGTCGGAGCAGATGGGGTCGGAAGATCGCGCTGCATCGCCGATGCATCGGCGATGCATCGGCGATGCGTGGGCGACTTCGGCGTGGAGAAAATGGGACCCCCCATCGAGCCGCATCGCCGATGCATCGGCGATGCGGCGCGATTCTCCGACCCCATCTGGGAGGCCTAGAGTCCAAGCACCCCCGCCTACGTGCGATGGTAAGCGTTACGCCGGGGACAGGGAGGGCGGGTAACGACCGCGACGCGCCAGAGCGAGAGCAGCACCATGTATTGGGGGGGTCAGAGCACCCCACCTGCGTGCGAGAGCGGTGGCCGGCAACGACCGCAACGCGCCAGAGCGCGAGCAACAGCATGTTTTTTTTTTGGGGGGGGTCAAAGCATCCCCACCTTCGTACGGATGGTAAGCGAAAAGCCAGGGAAGGGGGGAGGGGCGGGCAAAACGACCGCGACGCGCCAGCGTCCACACCTTTGCCTGTCCCTCCACCTCTCCCTCCACGTCTGCATGCCTCCGCTCTCCACACCCCCGCAACTCATCCCTCCCCCCCATAATACCCCTCCACCACACCCCTCTCCGCTGCCCCTCCGTGTCCCCCCTATCCACTGCCCCTACCCTCCCGTGAGCCTCGCAATGCCTCCCATGGCATCTTAAAACGTCCCGATGCCGTTCGGGCCTTTCGGGGCCTCCCAGCGCTTGCCAAGGACTTCCAGCGCCACATATCTTCGCAGGTTCGCAAGGCCCCCAAAGCCCGTAGATAAATCTCAAGAGCCTCATTGTGGCCCGACGAACGCCCCAAGTGAGCCCCAAGAATGCGAAGGAAGGCTCCACCTCATTGCCGAGGATGCCCCTGCACACTCTGACGAAGAATGCCAATGCCATCACTGATCGCCGGGAACTCCCTGCACGATCAGGATGACAAGCACTACTCCCACTTGTCCCTGCAGAGGTGCCGCTCTGGGAGCCCTGGCTCTGTGGCAGAGAGCTGGCCCTGCCCCCCGCCGGTCGGGCCGCGGGGGATCGTGGACCGCTCCTGCGCCTGGACCGCCGAGGCCCGCGCCCCGTCGGCGGCCTGCACCCGCGCAGCACCCGGCGGGGCGCAGCCGGGCGGTGGCACCCCGCCCTCGGACCCGCCCTGCGGTGCACACTGCCAGGGGGGTCCAGTGAACAGAGGGGGGGGGGAGGCCAGATCTGTTTGGGGGGGTCCAGTGAACAGAGGGGTCCTCCACCTGCCGGTGCTGGTGGGTCCAGTGAACAGGAGGAGGAGGAGGAGGCGGAGGAGGAGGAGGCCTCCCAGATGGGGCCCGAGCGCAGATGGGGCAGGAGGGCCGGCGCGCCGTCGGCGCAAAGAGACGCTGGCGCCGCACCGAGCCGCCTCGTCGATGCGGAGCGATCATTCGCCCCCCTCTGCTCGGAGCCCATCTCGGCGGTGGACAAACCTCCCTTTAGTAAACCTCCCCTCAGTGAAAACGGCCTGGGACCCAAGCCGACGGACCTGGACCCGCAAAAATGACGGCCGCGACGCCCCCTCGCGAACCGAGAGCGGCAACTTCCTCAATCGACGTGTCAGGGTAGGAGGTCTGTCCCCCCCCCCGACCATCTGTTGAGCAGGGACTAGCACATGTTCTTCGAACATGAAGCCGATGTGTCAAAGCAAGACAGTCCCAGCCAGGAATGATCTGAGAACGTTTCGTGCAGACCACAAATGCTCTTATAACATGCTTTGGTTGGCCTATAATGGCGAGCCAGGACGCTTCGCCACTGCTTGAACCAGTGGACGACAGGCCCGCCGTGGGCAAATCACCGGCCGTCGGCACACCGCCAGGGCTGCATGCTGATCCCAGACCCCCGACGTCGTGATTCTTCACGGCGTCGACCCCCAAAGGTCTGGACCCCTTCCCAGGGACTTCGGATGCCCGAAGATGGGTGCGGAGAAAATGGGTACTCCAGATTTCGTAATAAAGGAGGGGGGTCTCATTTCGGGGGGGGTCTCTTCCAGGCTATCTTGGAGGGCCTGGGGGGTCTGGGGACGATGTTTTGGAGGGTTCTCCCACGGGGGAGGTCTGAAATGGCTTGTCTTGGAGGGTCCAGACCCCCTCCCTTTTATTACGAAATCTGGAGTACAAAGCCAAGCAACAAGTATTGTCCAAAACAGGCAGCGGTCGCTGTTGGGCCTTCAATGAACACCGTTCGCGGCGGCGCGGACGGCGAGCCCTGCTCAAGATGAACAAGAACTGCTGCTGGGCATCGTGCCCAATCTTTCCGTACCCACTTCGATTCGGGGAGCAAAAAATAACATAAACATAAAAACTCGGAGGTCCGCGCGGACTTCTCGGATCGGTGCTGGGGCCCCCCGGCGGCGCCTCCGGCGCCGCCCCTGGCGCGCTCCGCGCGCCAGGGAGGGGGGTCCAGCGCCGATCCGAGAAATCCGCGCGGACCTCCGAGTCTTTCTGCTTATGCCACCTCTTTGACTACCTACCAGACCACCCCAACCCAACCCGAAGACCCGAATTTCGGGTTGGGGGGGGTATGGGTTCCATACGTGTTTTTCCGATGTTCCCCGATGGGCCTTCGGGTTGGGTTGGGGTGGTTTGGTAGGTGGTGACTTTTGCTCCCCCATCGATCGCCCCGAGGGACCGGCTCTTCCTCCCGAGCCGCTCTCTGACGCGCCAAGGGGCCCGGCGGGGGCCCCAAGGGTGACTGCCTACCAGACCACCCCAACCCAACCCGAAGACCCGAGTTTCGGGTTGGGGGGGTCAGGGTTCCACGCGCGTTCTTTCAATGTTGCCCGACCCCCCCCCCACTGGAAATCGACTGTAAATTCGAGCCTTCGGGTTGGGTTGGGGTGGTTTGGTGGGTGGTGAAAAGGAGGCCGAGCCTGGCGCAAGGCCTCCCCCGCCATCACGATGCTCCACGACGCGAGGGGGGTCCATGGCGTACGCCCCCGCAGCACAGCGGCGCCCGCCGGGCCCGAGCACCGGCCGAGCCCTCCGCGCTGCGCCGCGGGCGGGCGCGGCTCCCGCGCGCGCGCCTTGTAGAAGATCTCGGGCCGCGGCTCCCGGAAGCTGCCGGGCTCCGCCTGCGCAGGGAGGGGAGGAGAGGTCTCTGGCCACGGGCGGCGCGTGGCAGGGGGCGCATAGTGCAGCCTACAGGGCAGTGTTTAACACATTGTTTTTAACATAAGATGTTTGAATCCATGACTGATGTATGAATGAATTTAGGCATGAACTCCTCGTTGCTTTTAATAGGAACTCCCTGCATGTTGAAAACATGATCCGCGCGCGGAGCATGCATTGAAAAACGGCCCTGTACCGTCAGACTCGGGGATGGACAACACCCCCTGAAGCAAAACGTGAAAACGACCTCGGGCCCAAACCTGGCGGGCGCGAGCCTGGAAGATGACGGCCGGGGCGCCCTCTCGAGAACCGAAAACGGACAAGTCACCAATCGACGTGTCCCCCAAGTGGCCTAGGGGGATTGGACAGCTCCGCTGAGTGGGCGGAGCCCACTTTGCCTGGATCACCAGCCCCCAAAGCCACTTTGGGCACTAGCAGCCCACTCATGAGCTAGGTTAGGCCAGATATAATCCACCTCGGCATCCACGGATAGCCCCCTCTCTATCTCCTTAGCACCCCTCCCGCCCATCCCCAGCATGGGCCAGAAGAGCAGCCTCGAAGAGCAGGAGACCCTGCTTCGGCAGGAACACACAGCACATCCGAGGGTGCAGTACGAGCTCAACCACGAGAGACCTTCCACAGGAAGCCCAACCCAAACCCCCAGGACATGCATTGTTCTTTGGTGTGGGAACGTGACGATTTCCATCGCGAATCCATCGAAACCTAAGCAATCCAGGGCACCCTGGAGGCAAGCAGGGTGTTTCTTGGCATGGGTTTCCACTGTACCCTTCCCACAGGATGCACAAGGACATCCAACAGGCACAAACCAACACTGGGGCACCCTCCCCGAACCGACCTCGATCTGATGCATCGGCCCGACTGCAGCCAGCTTCCGGACGCTTGTGTTAAGTTAAGGGTGTGGGCGTGGTCTCCGCCCGGTGACGGGCCTGCAGGCTTCGGCACGCTGTGGAGCGAGATCCACAGGTCCTGCGTGAAATCTCTCCGGAGCGAGATCCAAACCCAGGCCGATCTGGGACGAACACCTCGTCGCACATGCCATGATGAGCGAAAGACAGGGGCCTGGGAAGCCGTGGTCCTTTTGTCGACAGCGAGCCCCGGGGGAAGTGAGAGGGGGCGGGCCTTCGCAAAGACTCGGAAGTCCCTCGGCCTTCTGGGAAGTTTTCTAAGCCTTCCCCGAAGACATAAAACAAACAGGATCAGAAGGCGCGAGGGCTTCCGAGAAGTCCCACCGCCTTCTGAGAGGACCCTCTCCCTCTCACGTCCCACCCTTGCTCGCCGCCGCCTTTGGAATCCAACACCACGCGTCGCGTGAGAAGATCGAGCGCGCCCACACGCAAGCCGCTCGTGGGGGCGCTCCCTCACCAGAACAGACCCCCCCCCATGTGCCCGAGCCGCAAATCACACGGCACCCTCCCTCCGGATGGCCGCGAGTGCACCGAGGCCCCAACACTGGGCCTCGCCAGAGCCTTACCGAACAGATCCAGCCCGCCCCAACCCGATTGAACCAAACCGAACCAGATGCGCCCAAGCCGCAGATCTCACGGAACTCTCCCTCCTGATGGCCGCGAGTCCACCGAGGCCCCATGAGGTGGGCCTCGGCAAAGCCTTGCTGAACAAAGCCAGCCTGCCCCGACCCGATTGAGCCGAACCGATCCAGACCGATGGTCATTGCTGAGAGATGTCCCTCCCTCTATCCCTCCTTCGACCAGTGGAGACAACCAAGCTAGACAATGAACACGACGAACATTTCGGTTCTGCCTTGCTGGGTTGACGTGTCGTACCTCGCAAGATTCCGTCGAGCCAAACTGCAAAGTGATCAAAGCCATGTAACAGTAGATACGTAGCCCCCCGCAATTGCGGATAAGAGTGAGGGCGCGGGCGCGGGCGACGCGGGCGTCGAGCCGGCGGACCTCGTGGGCTCTCCACCTCCACCTGAAGGAATGCAAAAGAAGCCCGCCGCAGGCGCCGAAAATTTTGGGTGGGTCGCGGATGGGTCGCGGGTGGGTCGCAGGTGGGTCGCGGTGGGTCGCGGGTGGGTCGCAGGTTCTCCACCTGGAACGAATTCTAAAGAAGCCCGCCGCAGGCGAAAATTTGGGTGGGTCGGGGTGGGTCGCGGGTGGGTCGCGGGTGGGTCACGGGGTGGGTGGCGGGTGGGTCGCCGGTGGCTCGCGGGGGTCGCGGGGGGGGTCGCGGTGGGTCGCGGGTGGGTCGCCGGTGGCTCGCGGGTGGGTCGCGGGGGGGGGGGTCTCGGGTGAGTCGCGGGCGGGTCGCGGGGTGGGTCGCGGGTGGGTCGCGGGTGGGCGCGGGGTGGATCGCGAGGAAGGTCGCGGGTGGGTCACGGGGTGGGTGGCGGGTGGGTGGCGGGTGGGTCGCGCGGGTGGGTCGCGGGTGGGTCGCGGGTGGGTCGCCGGTGGCTCGCGGGTGGGTCGCGGGGGGGGTCTCGGGGTGAGTCGCGGGCGGGTCGCGGGGTGGGTCGCGGGTGGGTCGCGGGTGGGTCGCGGGGTGGGTCGCGAGGTGGGTCGCGGGTGGGTCACGGGGTGGGTGGCGGGTGGGTCGCGGGTGGGTCGCGGGGTGGGTCGCGGGTGTGTCGCGGGGCGGATCGCGGGTGGGACGACGAAACAACAAACAACAAACAACAAACAACAACAAGAATCCGCATCGCGGAATTCCACTTCAGCCACGCACCCAGGCACAGGGAATGACCGTTCGGTTAAGCCCCATCACTCTGGTATTCGCCGGCCCAACGGGCCAGGGCGTGCTAAGATCTCCGGTAACTGGTTAACAGTATTAACAGTATTTCTAGTTCGCGCGCGCGGGGCGGCCCCTGGGGGTCCCCCGGCGAAAAGTCCCCCGACCAACGCCCGGTCGCCGGCCGACCAAGTCTACTCAGAGATGGTTTTCCTTCTGGGTGCGGCCTCTCAGGCTCCCCAGAGCGCGCTCAGAGTGCCCCAAGAGGCCCCCAAGACTGCCCAAGAGGCCCCCGAGACGCCCAAAGAGCGCTCGAAGACGCCGAAGATGACCCCAAGACGGCCCAAAAGGCCCCCAAGACAGCCCAAGAGGCCTCCAAGACGCCCCAAGAGCCTTCCAAGAGGCCTCCGAAGAGAGCCCCAAGAGGCCAAAATCGTTGATGTTCATTGTTTTTTCTATGTTTTTTGTGTTCTGGCTTTTTCGGCTTCCGGACGCTCCAAGACGGCCCAAGAGGCCCCCAAGACCGCTCCAAGACGGCCCACGAAGCTCCCAAGACGGCGCCGAAACGACCCAAGAGAGCCCTCAAGACGGCCCAAGTGCCGCCCAAGACGGACCAAGAGGCCCCAAGACGGGCCCAAGAGGGACTCAGGAGGGATACCGAGAACTCAAAAATGGAGCCCTCCGTCCCAGAAGGCGCCCAGGAGGTCCCAAAGAGGCCCCAAGAGGCCTCCAAGAGGCCCCAAGATGTCGCCAAGAGGCCCCAGGAGACTCCCAGGAGGCCCAAAAGAAGCCCCAGAAGGCTTCAAACATGTCTCCCAGGCGCCCCCGAACGGCCTCTCAACAGACCCCAAGAGGCCCCCCAAAGAAGCATCTTGACGACGACTCTATTTCGCCCCATCGAGAGACGACCCCCAGGGAACTGCTTCACCATCAAAACTCCCCACGCAACGCGTCCGAACGACACCCGCCCCCAAGAGCGCAACATGGGCAACGAACACACAGACAAAAACCAGCGATGCCATATCACGGGCCGGCGGAATGAGCGAAGCGATTCAATAAAAACACAACAACGGCACAAGCACCTCGCAATAAACATTGACGGACGACAGAGCACACGGAGAGACGGCATGGCAAACACTATCTCACCACAACATATTATCAAAGACTGAAGATACTGGGACCATTGAACAAGGCGCTAAGGAACAACATGACAGACAATACGTAGAGACGACAGACATGCACACCCATACCCACACTTACACATACATATAACATACACACACAAACACGCACGCACTCAACGTACAAAAACGACGTCGCCGGCACAAACAAGAAGTGGACGGAAGGACAACGGAAACGACCTGGGATAACAAGAAAAGGACAATAACGGACCGACTGAACCGATCCGGCTGAACCGGTCTCGGCATTTTCACCAAAACCGATTGCATTGACCCGAACACACACCAAGCCGACACGAACATCGACTGCTGTGATACCTGATGACCAGGGGGCGCAGAGCTTCTAAAGCAAGGAGGGTCCGTGCTCAATGACGTGTGTGGCGTCTCTGGCGGGAGAAAGCTAACTGCACATGGCATTCGGCCAATGTGGAGCATAGTTGGGTCGAGACGTAAACTCATGCGAAAGCCCTTGCGACGATGTGACCACGACACGGCTGACGTGGGCGTTGGCTGCGCACCCAAACGATGCCCACGAAAGACTGGCCCATCACAAATGAGATAAAGCAATTATTGTTGGCATCAACGGCGCACCACCGCACAACATCACATCACGACACCTCTAGTTGACGAGTTTACGGGTTTGTACCCCCAAAGGCGTCTTTCAAAAACATGTTCCACTAAACGGCACGGCGCGGGCGGCACCACAACACAACATGACACAGAACAACACCACAGAGCCACGGCATGGCATCATGGCGTGGCACGTCACGGCATCACGGCACGGCAAGACATCGATGTCGAACCGAAGCGATGGGATCGGGACCCTGGTGGGCCACACGTGCCAGAAAACGTGGCCACACCGCCGATGGCGTCGCATTCGCGCAAAGCTCAGGATCCCCCCCCCTCCGACGTCAGGCATCACTGGGGAGACCAAAAGGTACCGGTACCACTACTCCGGGGACCTCTCCCAGGCCGCGCTCGGACCAAGAGATCTCGAGGCGAATCCAGCGGTGGCGACGAGGGCCTCCCAGGAGGCCGAAAGAGGGGAAAACGGGCGACGGGGTAGAGGTATGGGTGCCGTGCCCTCCTCTGAGTGACGGCGCGGCTTCCCCGCCTCCACGGCCGGGCGGCCGCTCGCGTCGCCCGCGCCGAAGCCGTAGAGGCTCGACTCGCGGGAGGGCTTGGCCTCGTCCAGCGCGGCAGTTCCTGCCGGGCTCTCCCCTTGCAGGGGGCTGCTGCTCCAGCCCAGCCCCCCTGCGGAAAGGCTGGGGCCCATGGCTCGCTGCATCGCGATCAGCAGCGCGCGTGCCATCCTCCTCCTCCTCCTCCTCCTCCTCCTCCTCCTCCTCCTCCTCCTCCTCCTCCTCCTCCCCCTCCTCCCCCTCCTCTCCTCCCCCTCCTCCTCCTCCTCCTCCTCCCCCCTCCCTCCTCCTCCTCCTCCTCCTCCTCCTCCTCCTCCTCCTCCTCCTCCTCCCCCACCCCCTCCCCCGAGCCGCGAGGGCAGGCCGTGGGGACACCCCGCGGGCCTCGAGACGACCTCCCGCCTGAGACTTCCTCCCAATTCACGCAACGCACAGAGACATACTAGTACGGTATGACCTCCATGGAGGCGCGCATCCGACCCGACCACGTAATATACCCATCTTGTAGTATATCATCACCCGAGCGGTGTGGCCAGAAAACGCCCGCCCCGACGCATAGACTGTAAGATTTCTCGGTGCGCGCGTCGCCCAAAGGGGGGCGACGCACACGTAGTATTAGTACGTTGGGGTGACGACGAATTCAGGCTTCACAGACCCGAGAGTAACGACAATTACAGACCCGCCCAGGTCACTTATAATATGAGCTGCAGAACCATAGGTAGGGGGTTCGCGCCTGAGACTTCCTCGCGCATCACTCACTGACGAGGCTCCCGCCTGAGACTTCCTTTATACTCAAGCTTGGAGACGCTAAGCGTGACGACACCTACACGATTCCGATGACTCGCTCGTGTTACTAACATGAGCTGCGGGCCCCGGAGGGAGATGTCGCCTGCCTGAGACTTCCTCGCACGTCACTCACTGACAAGGCTCCCGCCAGAGACTTCCTTCATTCTGAAGCTTGGAGACGCCAAACGCAACGACAGTTCAGACGATTCCGATGACCCGCCTGGGTTGATAACATGAGCTGCGGGTCCCATAGGGACATGAGCTGCGGGACCCATAGGGAGGGGTCGCCTACCTGAGACCTCCCCGCACGTCACTTACTGACGAGGCCCCAACCTGGGACTTTCTCCATACTCAAGCTGCAAGACGCCAGAACGCATGACCCGCCTGAGTTAATAACATGAGCTGCGGGCCCCATAGGAAGGGGTCTCCTGCCTGAGACCTCCTCGCACGTCACTTACTGATGACGCTCCCGCCTGAGACGTCCTCCATAACTCAAGCTTGAAAACGCCAAACGTGACGACCAACTCACGATTCCGATGACCCGCTCGAGCTGATAAGATGAGCTGTGGGCCCCATTGGGGGGGTCTCCTGCCTGAGACCTCCTCGCACGTCACTGACTGATGAGGCTCCCGCCTGAGACTTCCTCCAAAACTCAAGCTTGAAAACGCCAAACGTGACGACAACTGTACGATTCCGATGACCGACTCGGGTTAATCACATGAGCTGCGGGCCCCGTAGGGAGGGACCTCCTGCCTGAGACCTCCTCGCACGTCACTCACTGACGAGGCTCCCGCCTGAGACTTCCTCCCATACCCAAGCTGCAAGACGCCAAACGTGGCGACGGTTACACGATTCCGATGACCCGCTCGGGTTAATAGCATGAGCTGCGGGCGCGGTAAGGAGTGGGTTCCTGCCTGACACTTCCCCGCACGTCACTCACTGACGAGGCTTCCGCATGAGACTCCCTTGATTCTCAAGCATACGCAAAACGTGGCGAAGATTACACGATTCCGATGATCCACTTTGGAAAATAGCATGAGCTGCGCGACCCATAGGGTGGGGGCTCCTGCCTGCGACCTCCTCACACGTCACTCACTGACAAGGCTCCCGCCAGAGACTTCCTTCATTCTGAAGCTTGGAGACGCCAAACGCAACGACAGTTCAGACGATTCCGATGATCCGCCTGGGTTGATCACATGAGCTGCGGGTCCCGTAGGGAGGGGTCGCCTGCCTGAGACCTCCACGCACGTCACTCACTGACGAGGTCCCAGCCTGAGACTTTTCGGGAGCGGCCAAGAGGGGGGTGTCCAAGAGGGGGGGTGCAAATCATGACCGGCGGCATGTGCGCGGCCCAGCGGGGGGGCCAGGGACATAATGAAATAAGAAGAGGCAGCATGAAATCTGGGGAAATACAATGGCCCCCGCCATGATATTCACCCCCCCCCTAGTCATCACCCCCCTCTTTTCCGCCCCCGAACTTTCTCCATACTCAAGCTGCAAGACGCCAGGCGTGACGGCAGACTCACGACTCCGGTGGCCCGCCTGGGTCGATAACATGTGCAGCGGGCCCAGTAGGACGGGGGCTCCTGCCTGAGACCTCCTCGCACGTCACTTACTGATGAGGCTACGGCTGGAGACGTCCTCCGCACTCGAGCTTGACGACGCCAGAAGCGACGACAAATACACGATCCCGATGATCCGCTCGGATCAATGACATGAGCCCCGGGCCCCACAGTGAGGGGGCTCCTGCCTGAGACTTCCTCGCACGTCACTCAATGACGAGGCTCCCGCCTGAGACTTCCTCGCAAGTCACTTACAGACGAAGCTTCTGCTGGGTCGAGATCGTGACGGGATGGTGATAGTGATGATGGCGTTGGTGTGCAATGGTGTTGATGATGCGCAAACGATAATGATGATCGATTTCCATGATGGGATCGTGACAGGGTACTTCGTGAGCTCGTGATGATGATGTTCATGACGATGATGACGATGACGATGATGATTGCGGTTGTGATGGTGATGATAATGAGGATGAGGACCTGTGTAATTTCAAGGGTCACCAACGATGTTGGCATAAACCCTCCCTCCAACCTCCCTCTTCAGAGGCCCCTACAACAGTTCATCTCCACTGATGAATAACCCCGTTGAAAGACAACCGTTTGAAGATCCTGAATCGCTCCCAAACGCAATTCCTCTGCCTTCAACACCGTGAATCAGCGCAACTCTTGCACCCTCATAATCCGTAATCCTTCGGAAAAAAAACACACCATTTCTGGTACGTTTATCATGGGATCCGGTGAAACTCTTGCAAGTGTTAAAACGAATCTGCGCGGCGCTAAAGCGAGAACCACATGTTGAAAAAAGATCCGCCCTCAATCCGTGAACACATTGCAAATTCTAAGGACGAATGCGCGCGGCGCTAAAACGAGAACCACAATTTGAAAAGGAACCGGCCTAAATCCGTGAAACTCTTTGCACAATTTTAGAAGCGGCGCTAAAGTGAGAGCCACATTTTGAAAACCACACGCCCTCCATCTTTGAAACTGTGACTAACGCTTAAGCGTCATTGTCATCAATAGTGGAGAGGTCTCAGGAAAAACACCCGGTCTACTCTAAAAACTTACCTTGGTGTGCGCCAAAGAGACATTCGTGATAAGGAAAAGGGATTGAGAACGAGGAGGAATGAGGATGATGATGATGACGATGATGAGGCTGATGATGATGCTGATGATGATGCTGATGATGATGATGTGGTGGGTTATTGTTCCTGCGCGAGGTGTCCAGAGAAAACAATAGGATGTGGCGAAGAAACACGTTTGCCAGGCAGCCATTTTTCTTGATGTTATGCCCGTCCCCATCGGGCCCCTGCTGGCAGTAGTGCCACATACATTCCAACGGGCCTGCCGTTTCTGCAAAAGCATGCCAACTGTTGCTCTAAGCAACGAATCCTGCCGTGTTCTGCAGGGCGAACTGGGCCAACCTGTGACTCTGAGGCCAGCGCGAACTATGACTTGGCTTTGTCTTGGGGGTCTGCGCTATTGGGGGGGTAGTTTAGGGGCTGACTCACGAGCAATCTTGTATTTCGCTTCCACGGCCTGCCGCACGCAGCGTTTGCCGCAATTGATTGGCATCTCGGCCCAGCTACCACTCATTATTATCAGAGGACATTCGCAAATCGCAAACCGCCAATAACCGATGAATGGACGACTGAGGTAGCGGGCTTACGTTCAAAGCAAGCGCACTCACAGAACGGCTTGCCAGGGAACTTCGGGACTGCGCGCGCGCGGCAATAGGCGTGCGAATTTCCATGCGCCGTTCGTGCGCCAACTCGTACACCGACCCCCCCATCGCTTTTCACATTGATGTTGCTTCCCGTGCGTTGCCCATGCTCCCGGGCGCATCGGGGCATCTAGGGCGCGATCGGAATCGCGCTGGCGCGTCGTCGGGGCGACTTGAGGCGACCCCTGGAGCCGCCTGAGGTCATATCGGCCGTCTTTGGAGACGTCTTGGGCGCATCGGACATCTGCGCGGCCCGAGCCCCCTAGCGACACGAGCAGCTATACTTGTACAAGACCACATGCTGCGACGCAAGCGAAACTCCGACATGCAAGGGCTAGATGCAGGCATGCCATCAAACCCAGAACACACGCATGCCCCCGCTGCAAGATACCAACATGCAATGCAAATGCATACTGCGTGAAAACGAACGCTACGCACATGCACATCCCCCCCCCTCCCCCCAAGTCAGACCGGATATCCTGGGAGAACGATTCCTCGGCCACGCGCGAACGCAGCGCACGTTCACAAACTGCGCAGGTTGCAAGACCTGGCGGTGCCTGTCAGCGCCGCCCAGCTGGCCAACAAAGGAACGGGCTGGTGCAACGCTTGCGCGCGTCATTTTTCCAGGAACGCCACTCGCAACCGAGCGGGCTTGTGGGGGCGCGCAACAATACCGTGCAATGAGCTTGCCTGACGCCTTATGTGCCCTGGTTGACCACAAGCAGTATAGCAGAGTTGGGTTTGGAAGCCATACTACGAGGACGATACAAGGCATGGCTTGGCTGGAATGCACTAGGCCTGGGCCTGACCCCAACAAGAGCGCTCGCGCATGGCCAGCATGGAGCAGGCCTCAATCGCGAGCCACGCAGCGACCGAAGGTCTTCACCGTCCACGTCGTGGTTGCTCAGCAAAAAGCGCTGTCGCCATTCGCGCCGCCGCGTACATTCGCTCACCTCGCGGGGTAGCGCGCGCAACACGTGACTCCATTTCTCTCGGCGTCGGGCGAGCGAAGTGCTGCGAATTGCCATGCGCAGCCCTCCGTCCTCGCGCGGAGCGCGAGCGATTTTTTCTAACTGCAACAACGAAGCTGCTTGCTTGTCTCGGCGCACGCCGAGCGCCTTTTTCTCCTGTATCCAACAGCCAGCCAGGGGCTCCTTGAATGGGCGGCAGCCGAACGTTTGTGGCGACGTGCAATCCGCTGCCCTCTCTCGCGAGGAGCGCGAAGCTTGTTCTCGGCGTCAGCCGATTTTTTTGGCGAGCATCACTTGCCAGCGACCCCCCCTTCCCTTCGCGCGGCCGAGCGATTCCTGCCAATTGGAACTAGTTGCGCTCTTATCTCGCGCGGAGCGCGAGATGCTCCTATAAGGGTGCCATTTGGCTCGGTGCCAGCCCAAGTATTTTGTGAACTCCAACATCCAAGGGGGCCATGGCGCAAGTCTGGAAAGCGCTGGGCCAACCTCGGCGCAAGGGTCTGCGAGGACCCGGGGTCGGCAAATCGCGCGGTTTCCCGCAGGTCGCACCGGGCCCGCGAACCCGACAAGCCACGTGGGCCCCACAGGCCCCGCAGGTCGCACAAGCCTCACGGGACCTATACGTCGCACAAGCCCCACGGTTCCCACATGTCGCACAAGACCCACGGGCCCCCACTTATCACCCAAGCCCCGCAGACCGCGGCGCGCGTGGGTCGGGGGCCCAGGCGCGCGCGGCCAGGCACCCGTAGCGCGCGAGGCTCGGGGCCTGCGACGCTCTGAACCGACCGAAGCTCAAGGGGCTCGCGGAGCTCGGGATCGACGAGGCTGCACGGTCTGCGAGGGCACGCCCTCGCTAGGCGCCACCAGTAATGCACGCGGGCGGGCGCGCCATGGCGCCCGCGGCGTGCGCGGGCGGGCGCGGCCCGAGCACCCGCGGCCCACGCGCGCGGGCGCAGCCAGGTACTTGCGGCCTGCGGGCGCGCGCAGCCAGGCGCGCGCGCGCGCAATGCACGGGCGGGCGCGACCAGGCACCCGCGGACCGCGTGGGCGGGCGCAGGCAGGCGCCCGCGGCTGAAGCGCCAGGGCGCGCCCGGGCGCGCATAGGCGGTGCTGCGGGTGGCCGCAGCCACCCGCACGGTTCCCACGCGGACCACCGCGCCCCCCCCCCCGGGGGCTCGACGCAGCCGCCCGCCCCGCAGGGCGGGTGGTGGGGAGAAACAGCTGTCAGGGCCCCCCCGGACGCTCGGAGGTTTTTTCTAAAGTGCGTCCTAGCGCTCGAGCACGGCAAGCGTAGACGCGAAAATGACTTGTGCGTTTTCTCGAAAGTGTGCCCGCGTTCGAAATCGCATTCTGCCTTTGCGGGCATGAGTGTCTCGGCGAGCGAGGTGGACTTTTGTTTTCCGGGCATGAGTGTCTCGGCGAGCGAGGTGGACTTTGTTTTTCTTCGACGTCGCAGTTTCGGAGGAAAAATGAAACGCACGTCGCAGTTTCGGAGGAAAAATGAAACGTACGTCGCAGTTTCGAGCCCAAATGGCGACGTCGCAGTTTCGGCCTCAATAAAAAAGTTGGGCGCGCGAGGTGTCTCGAGTGCCCCGGGGGGCTTTTTTTTCCTGTGCGCGGAATGTCCGGCGCCACGAATATGCATTTTACTCCTATGCCTTGCGCGACGAAGCCCTCTCGAGACCCCTGTGGTTCCCCCGTCCAGGGCGTTCGAACGCGCGCGGGCAAACGCGCCCTCTCGTTGGCCGCGACAGGCCGCAGGAGGCCGCACGAGGCCGCGCGCCCGCGCGCGATGCCAACTGCACCGCCGTCCCTCCGCTTCGCGCGCTGCACGCCAGCGGAGCACGCGCGACCCGCAGCGCCTCCTCGGCCGGGGTCAACGCGGCATCTCCAGCCAGTTCGCGCGCCCCCTGGCGAACCAGTCGAACCCGCCTTCCACGGGGCCGCCTCGCTCGCGGCGGCCCCGATGCGGGGGCGTGCTTTCGACTGCGCGCGACCGAAGCACAGCTCCTGGACACCGAACCATCACGCCGCCATGGGTCCAGAAAAGAAGCGTGGGAGTGCTCTCGCTCGCGGCGCGCGCGCCTCGCCGTGCCTTCGCGCGCGCCAAGCCGTCTACGCAGTTCGCGCTGTCGTTGCCATTGGCCGCGCGCTCGAGGCCACCCGCGCGGCGCGTGGCATCTTCGGCGCATTTTCCAGGCGATGCGCGGCTTGAACGCGTCGCGGCGACGCCCAGAAGTCGCCGCGCGCGCGCCGCCGCGCGCGCGCGACTGCGCGTCGCGCATTTCGCCGCGCGGTTGGCTTAGGACAACAGCGCGCCAAGTCGAAAATGGGAATTGAACGCGCGCCAAATGCCAATGTCAGTCCCCGGACCCGCGAGGCGAACTCTTGATTTGGGAACCGCGGACCTCGCTGCGCGGTCGACGCCGCGCGCGCGTAGCTCCTCGTGCCGGATTGAAAACGCCTCGCGCCCAGCTGACATCCAGGATCGCAAACCTGGGCGCCGGTTGCGCTTCCAAGCCAAGTTGGCAACTTGACCGCGCCGACAACGCAGCGCTTGCCATGGAAACGCCGCCAAGCGCGTTGCACCGTGCTTCTCTTGGCGAAACTGCGAAAACACACACTTAAAGTTGCGAGTCGGGGCCGCGCTCGTTAAAGGCGTACTTCGGTTACCAGACAACCGAACTTCTTCATTCCTGCGAGGCAGACCTTGTCATGCACGCGCCGCCACGCGCGCCCTCTGTGCACTGGGCACCTCGTGTACATGTGGAAACCGCGCTTAAGTTGGCATCGGGAACGGACGACAGTCACTACATGGAACCATTCAGCTTTCAAAGCAATATGGCTCGATGAGTCTGTACGGCTATGTACAGGATGGCCGTGCGAGCCAGTGCACGTGCGAATATCAACAATAGCTTTCTTGCGCGCCAATGCAAAACGCTAGTTATTATGACAGCGTGGCGACTTATGCGTTCCCACCCAGCGAAGACACCGCCGCGCGCGCACCGCCCACGTCCTGCGCGCTCGGTGCATACAAAGGAGGCGCAAAAACGTCATGCTAAATTCTCAAAGACTTTGGGCGCGAGAATGTAAGATTTGAGTTCCCGCGCAAAGGTGGCGACTTCGGCGCTTCCACTGCGCACGAGCCTGCCACGCAGGCGCGCTGATGCGCGCGCGGGCGACGCGTGTCACGCCCGAAAGCCGCGTGGCGACCGCTAAAGGTCTAATCTAGTGTCCAATCCACCATTGCCGCGCCCTCATTTCCAAAATTCAGGATCCAACGCGCGAGCGGCCAAGTTCCCAGACAAAGTAAGGACATCAAAAACCTATGCATGTTCCGCCCCTTTCGCTGGCAACAGCCTTCCGAGGCTTCACGATGGCTCCAAGATGGACCAAGAGAGCCCCCGGCGTCCCCAGAAGGACCCCGGATATCTCCAAGACGGTCCCCCCAAGCGCCCGGGAGCGTCCCAAGGGCGCCCCAAGAGGGCCTGGATGGCTTGCGGGGCTCGAGGGGTTGTGGGGGCAGGCTAATTAAAACACCTCCCTCTGGCTGATCGATGTCATTCAAAATGGCCCCAAACGTGCCTCCAAAGTCCCGAAGAGGATACTGATTTTCGCCCGTGACTTGACGGGTGCCGCTTTCTCTCTGTTGTTGAGGGCCATGAACCAAAGCAACTGAGGGCACCGCACAACGCGATCAGACTCGGGAGCAAAACAAACGAAAACAAGGCCAGCCACACAACGCCATCGAAATCATCTTGACAAGCAAGCGCTTTCGCTATGTACATTGAAGACGCGCTCGAACCGGACACAGCAAACCGAACCTCTGGCTGTCTGACACCAGGGATGGGTCAGCCGACGGAGGTTTATTGCCAGCCCTGTGCTAACAACAACGCGCTCAGCTTGCCAAGCACCGTCTACGGATGTTGAAACAACAAAATCTATATTCGGCCCCCTCCAAAGCAGAAAAAAAACAATGGAAGCGAGAATTTACTGTGCGACGGCATGACTCTTTCGCCCACAAGTGTCCTAGCCAGTTCGCATATGTTAAAATGAATTGCATAAAATACAGATGCGTGTGCACGTCGACGCCGTACCAAAGTTGCGATTTGAGCCGCGTGTCCCAAAAAGCGATTGGGACCTTTTGGTAATACCACCCAAAAGTCGCCCCTGCCATTACCCAGGCACGAGGGCCCAATAGACAGGGGCGGACGCAGCCCCCGATTTGAAGCCAAACTATGACACAACCTCTGGCGCCACCTACTGAATCAGGCAAAACGGACACAGAAACTAACCCGCCTACGCCGATATACGCCAAAAACCAAGTCGATGTCCCTGGCGCTACGCATGGCGCTACCTAGACAACGGCCCAATCATCACTCTGTGTGCGTGTAACCTACGACACAGACTGGATAACGTGACCACACGGTGCCTCGAGATTCCGCCCGCGCCCAACCCACGACGCAATAGGTTTATAGTGTATGACTCAGCCCATGATGCAGCCTGGCCTCACGGACCAGACCACAATTCTGCGCGCGAACAGCCATGTGGCGCGTGGCGCAACCGTGCCCCGAGTCACGGAGTGGCATGTCCTCGGGACCCTGAGAGTCATCTATTTTGGGTATCGTGGATTGTCTCCAAATTCTGGGCGATCCTGGACTGCACCACATGGCGTTTCCAGAAGCCGCATATCATGAATTAGATGGACGCTGTTCAATGTGTTTCGACCCCAGCGGGGATCCCGACCGGGGGCCATGAGTCTTTTCGAGCAAAGACTGCCCCCCGAAACAGCCAAGAGGCCCTCAACAGGCCCCGAAAGGCTTCAAAGATGCCCCCGAATGCCTCGAACGGGCTCCATGAGCTATGAGGCCTCCAAGTAGCCTCCAAGAAGCCTCCACGAAGCCTCCGAGGGGGGCCTGGGAGGCCACCCAAGAGCTATCCGAGAGGGCTCGACCCAGACACGATTCACAAGACATGCATGGCGCAATCGATGGAACAACCAAGACACGGCACGCCAAACTCTGCCTCCGCGTGCACATACCCTGTGCTGCAACACATGGCACAACCCACAGAGTGCAATTCCGCGTGAGCGCCACCTGTGACGCCACCCGGTGCAGTGGGGGGCGCGGCCGATGGAACGTCCACGGTGTACTCGATGGAACGTCCCCGTCCACGGGGCGCAACCAATGGCAAAATCTCGGGATGGCGGCCCAAACATGGACGCGTCGGGGGACGAAGCGGTGATCAGACGTGGGCGCGGCCGCAGAGAACCCTCGCAGGAGACCCGACCCTGAGGACCCGCGCGGGAGGTGCGGCTCCGGGGGGGGGGCCCAGGGCACCCGGAGAGGCAGCAGCCTCCTCCAGCGGCCGCGGGAGGTCACCGCGCAGTGCGAGGAGCGAAGACACCCAAAGTTCGGCACGCGCGAAGGTTTTTGACACCGCGTCGATTGTTCAGCGTTGAATCGATCGCGGCGCCGATCGTTCCAAGTTGAATTCCGTCGGGTCCAGTGGCGTCACCGTGTCCATCGATGCTTCAGCGTCGCAAGAATTCAACATGGAACGTCTTCGCCAGCGGCGCTTGCGCACCATCGCCGCATGAACCGACCGTGCCCTGACAAGAAGCCAATGACTTTAGGTCGGGCATGTCCCCCTACAGGCGGATTTGGGGCGAACAAATTTCAAATGTTCCAGATCTATTCGAAAATAGCCAAAAAGATTCAAAACATCGTCCCCAAACTATTTTTTGACTACTTCTGAATCTTCCTCCTGTAACAGGACACGCCCGACTCAAGGATGGCTTCCTGATGCGCGCCCCCACTGCAGGAGGGGCCGAGCCGTGCCGCGGCCGTGCGCCGTGCCTCACGCCGTGCGCCTTGTCTGCAGTGTGCCGTGCTGCGCCACGAGCCGACCCGTGAGCCGTGCGCCGCTTCCCTGCGCCCCCGCACGCGTGCTTTGGACGCCCGAAATGGGTACTCCAGATTTCGTAATAAAAGGGAGGGGGGTCTCATTTCGGGGGGGGTCTCTTCCAGGCTATCTTGGAGGGCCTGGGGGGTCTGGGGACGATGTTTTGGAGGGTTCTCCCACGGGGGAGGTCTGAAATGGCTTGTCTTGGAGGGTCCAGACCCCCTCCCTTTTATTACGAAATCTGGAGTACGGGAAGAATGGGCACAATGCCCAACAACAAATGTTGTCCCAAACCAACAGCGGCCGCCGTTGGCCAGGCGGCCTCCTGTCTCGAAAAAACGAACAGGAACTGCTGTTGGGCATTGTACCCATTACCCATCATTTCCGTACCCCTTTCGTTCGTGCCGATGCACGGCAGGCCCGCGTCGTGTCGACCGGCGGCGACCCCGCCGCGAGCGTTCCAAGCTGAACGCCGCCGGTGGCCCGGAAGCGGCCCGCATGGAACGATCGGGCGATCGGCAAGCCGCCGGTCGTGCCGCCGCCGGGGTCGGCTCCGCACGGCTCCCCGGCCCAGGTCCTCCTCCTCCTCCTCCTCCTCCTCCTCCTCCTCCTCCTCCTCCTCCTCCTCCTCCTCCTCCTCCCCCTCCTCCTTCTCGTCCTCCCCCTCCTCCTCCTCCTCCTCCTCCTCCTCCTCCGCCGGTTCAGCGATCGGCGCGGCGTCGGAAACCAACGCCAGGGTCGTCACGACGCGGACCTGCCGTGCTGCCCGGGGTCTCGGCGCGCCGCGTCGTGTCCTCGCACGTTCAGGTTCGGGGCGCCGCCCCCCCGGGTCTGCTGCGGGTCGCGATCCGAGGGGCTGCCGCAGGCTGCGCCACAGAGCACAGCAGGAGGTCGGCCACGAGCAACCTTCCAGGAGAAACCCAACCCTGAGACCCCAGGACGTCCACTGGTTCTTGGCGTGGGAGCGTCACGCTCTCCACTAGCAGAAGCATCGAAACCCACGAAACCCGGGGCACCCTGGAGGCAGGCAGGGTGTTTCTTGACATGGGTTGCCACTGTACGCCGTGGATGTTCTGTCGGCCGCGCCCCAGGTTGCGCCGTGGGTGGCGCCACAGGTGTCGCGCACGCAGAAGTACTGGCTCCAGTGGGAGCTCACGGACCCTCTTCCCCAACGGCTCAGCTCTCCTCCCTCGGTCTTGCTTCCATGCGCCTCGGAGCATGCTGCTCGGCAAATGGCTTCCAGCGTGTGCATTCGCCGATGCGGAGCTGGCAGGAGCAACGGGAAACTACGTGTGTTTCCTGGGAGGGTCCCGGCGACGCTTCCGAGGGTGGGAACTGATTTGCCCGCCCGCAAAGGGGTTCTTTGCCAAGCTTCCTGCCTTTAGGTCGGACGTGTCCCCCTACAGGTCGATTTTGGGCGAATCATGAAACTATTCAAACAATACACGCAAAATGCCCCAAAATAGTCAAAACATCGTCCCCAGACTATTTTTTGATTATGTTTGTCTATTCCTCCTGTAGAGGGACACGCCCGACTTCATGCCACCTGCACTGGCGGCCCCGTGCCGAGGCGCCCCACGGCCGCTTGGACGGCAGCCGCACGCGGCCAGGGCAAGAGGACTGCCAACGATTGCCCTGGCAGCCCCGGGGCGGGAGCCCGCCTGGTCTCCTGGCAAGGGCTTCCCCTCCCCACCGAGCAACTCCCCCGGGCAAGGCTCGTGCCCACATCTCCCGCAGCTTGAAGTTGCGGGCCCCCTTCCCCCGCAAGAAAACACAGGGCGCACCGGAGATGGATAGAAACATTCGGCCCCAGAGAGGCTCGGTTTTCATGCGCGTCCAGGGCGCCTGGGCCTCGTGGCGCCCCTTCCAAGAGAATACGAGATGCACTGGATGTGGATACACATCTTGCCCGCACTAAGCTTAAGTCGGGCCTGTCCCCCTACAGGGGGATTTTGGGCGAAAAAAACAAAAATTCGCAAAACATAGCCTACAATAGCAAAACACGTTCAACAAATCGTCCCCCAGGCAATTGTTTTGACTGTTTTTGCATCTTCCCCCTGCAGAGGGACAGACCCGACTCAACACTAAGCCTGCGTGGCGCCAGCCGTGCAGAACCACCCGTGCCCCAGAACGTCCCGACTCGGCCCTCCCTTCGGGCGCCCCGTTGGCACCCCACGGCCCTCCAGTAGAAGGTCCCAGCCAGGACTTCAAGGCCGCTTCGTCCTAGCCCCCTCCCCCCATTCTCCCTCCTCCCTCCCTTGCACGGTTCCCCCCCGGGGCCGTAGGCGACCCGAGGAGGGGGGGGAGCAGGAGGAGGTGGAGGTGGAGGGGGAGGGGGAGGAGGAGATGAAAAAGGGGGAGGAGGGAGAAGGGAGGTGAAGGAGGGGGAGGAGGGAGAAGGGAGGTGAAGGAGAAGGAGGAGTTGGTTGACCGGTCGCCTAAGCCCTTCGGAGAGACCCTCCACCCTGCCTTCTCGCGAGCTCCTGGCAGTCGCCGCATCTCCCGGTGCCGCCGGTCGAAGACCAGCTCGCCGTGGCCCTGGGAGGGGGAGCAGGAGGAGAGCTCGGAGCTCGCGGTGGAGAGAGATCTTCTCCGTCATCCCCCGAGATCCGACGCCATCGTGAAAGACTCGACAGGACTTGTTGTTCCCATCGTGCTTAAGGACCACATCCCAGAAATAATGTCGAGCGCCCAGAAAAGTGTCGACGCAGTGTCGAACGAGTATCGCCTCCCGGGGCCCAACACAAGAGAAAACTCAAACTTCGGTACTTTCGTGGTGCTCGAAATTCTGCCTGGTGATCAAGGCTAAAATATGTTGGAACATCATAAGACAGGACCCCTGTACAATATCTTCCTGCGCCGTGTTCAAAACACATTCTAGTTTTGGATGTCGCTGGGCCGGAACCAGGCAAAAACGCCGAGCTCAAAAAAACTAAAAATGCCAGGATATCCCTCCATCCTTCTCGTTATTCATCATCATCCTTCCTCCTCCCTCCCCAGCAAAGCAGGAGGCAGCAGCGTGGGAGGGCGAGGAGGACGACGACGAAGTCCCTCCGTACAGCTCCCTCCGTCCTCTTCATTTCATCATCGGCATCAGCATCAGCATCAGCATCAGCATCAGCATCATCATCATCACCATCACCATCACCATCACCATCACCATCACCATCACCATCACCATCACCATCACCATCACCATCACCATCACCATCACCATCACCATCACCATCCCCATCACCATCACCATCACCATCACCATCACCATCACCATCATCATCATCATCATCCTCCTCCTCCTCCTCCTCCTCATCATCATCATCACCACCACCATCATCATCATCATCATCATCATCATCATCAGCATCAGCATCAGCATCAGCATCAGCATCATCATCATCAGCATCATCATCATCATCATCATCGTCATCGTCATCGTCATCGTCATCATCATCATCATCATCATCATCATAATCATCAGCATCATCATCAGCGTCAGCATCAGCATCAGCATCATCATCATCATCATCATCAGCATCATCATCATCATCATCACCACCACCATCATCATCATCATCATCATTCTCATCATCCTCATCCTCATCCTCATCATCATCATCATCATCATTTCTCCTCCAGAGCAGGAGGCAGGAGAGTGGGAGAGCAAGGAAGACGTTGACAGGGTCCCTCCCTCCGTCCCCCTCGTCATGCATCATCCTCCTTCGATCCACCTCCCCAGCAGAGCAGGAACCAGGAGCGCGGGAGGGCGAGGAGGAGGAGGAGGACGACGACGACGGCGACGAAGATGAGCAGAAGCAGCAGCAGCAGCAACGCGAGGCCAATAGGAGCATGAACAGGAAGAGGCGGACGAGGCAGGTCCTCGGACTGGTCATACCTCCGCCTCCTCCTCCCCCAACGGCAGCTTGCAGAGTTACTCTAGCCTTCAAAAGCACCACATATCTTGCCACGTGCCATGGCCTTTTGCCTTTCAATGTTGCGCTCGCCGCAAATGTGTGCTGTTGCTCATGCTGCCTAAGACGACAAAATGCTACTGCGTGGTACGCTCCAGCATGTCAGCTCAAGTTCGTCCAACGTGAACAAAGACGAGGCAGGAAATGTAGCGAGCTGCATGTCGAAGGCTGCGCGCAATAATTGGAGGATGAAGGGAAAGAGGCCATGGAGGTGAGAAGAGGAAGGATTCATACAAAAAGCAAGGAGGCAGAAAAGAGGAGCAGGATCATGGGGGCGAACTGGGTACCAATTCTGCGCCGTCGTCCACGGTGAAAGACAGATGGTTGCTCCCGACAATATGCGGAGCAGACACAATGAGGGCGGAGGAGGGTCAACAGCTGCGGCAGCAGCCTCAATCATTTCGGATGTCGCTCGCCCCCTTCCCGTTCCTCCCGTCTCCACTAAGGGCTCCCAACTTGATCTTCATTAACATGGTCACGAATCCCATTCCGAAGGCCGTAACATGCTAATGGTCCCCAGCGCGAAGGTCAAGGTCTCACACGGATGTCTTTCGATATGCGCTCCCATGAGCACGATCCCCTGTACACTGCATCAGCTCCTCGCTTCCAATGCATCCATTCATGTAGATTGGGTACCTCCAAAAAGGCCCCGACCCAACGCTAGACGCCAAGGATCCTGTGTCACGGCTGCGGTATTCCAAGGTTGCTCGCGCTTCCAACGGCTAAAAGGTTGCTACATACTCCGAGGCTCCCCGGTTCCCCCCCATTCTCTCCAGATTCCTTTCAAAAACTCGCAAGGAAAGTACGGGGCGCGCAATGTGGCCCAAAGGCTCCCAACGGCCCATTCGGGGTTCGCAGGAGCCCCCAAGGAACGCCCCGACGCACTCCCCCAAACAACTCCTGAGGGCGCCTAAGATCTCCCACTAACACGGAAAACCCCCACATGACCTCAAAAATGTTCAAACAAGCCCAAGGCCTTGGGCACTCCCCCAACATCTGCCGATTTCCCAAGAACCTCGGTATCCAGAAAACCCAATCCCGTTGCTCCGGGAAGCACAGCAATGCATCGCTCTCTACTGCCACTCTTTAATAGATGCTGAGGTTTGTGCCCAAAGCAGAGGCACGAACACCTAACATGCACACCTCCCGTGGCTTTTAGCCACAACAAATTTGGTGTGCACGCTTTGCCGTGACTTGTATAAGCATGTGGCTTGAATTCCCTCAGATATTTGTTCACACAACCTTCGGACATTACCGCTGACCCCTCCAGTCACTGCCACGTTCAATTTCGAACTAGCTCCAAATGGCCTCTAGGGCCTCCAAGACGACCCAAGTCGATCCAAGATTACTGCTCCGAGGGCCCACATTGCGCCAAGTGCCCCCCCCAAGCTTAGATGGCCTAACAGGAGCAGTGTTGGCGCAGGCTTGCACAACTGTGCCGTGCACATTCCCCCTAGATGAGGAGGCAACTACTGGGAGGTCTTCGTCGGAAGGACTAGGGAGGATTAAGCCCCTTTGGGGGGCTGGTACGCAAGAGTGGGCCTCGGATTAAGCGGGATTCAGCCGGATTAAACGGGATCAAGCGGGATTAAGCCGGATTAAGTGGGATTAAGCGGGATGAAGCCGGACTTCGGAGTAGGGCAAAATCAGAGTTTGACCTCCCAGGAGTTGCATCCGAACCATCCAAGATGATCCAAGGAAGGCTCCGAGATGGCCCTGGAGACACCGAAAGAGGCCCCTGGGTAGGCAGAGTCCGTTCTGACCAGTCTTGCGGCGTTGAACTGCTGCTCGGATTGTCTCCGCTGCGGAGTCCCAGGAGCCTGCCAAACCTTGATCCTAGGTCTAAGTCGGGCCTGTCCCCCTACAAGGGGATTCCGGGCAAAAAATTAATGATACTCCAAAAATACTCCCAACATGTCAGAAAATACTAGGAAAATGGTCCCCTGACATTTTTTTATTGAATACTCCTCCGTTAGAGGGACGTGCCCGACTTAATCCTAGGTGGCCCACTCATATCTTCAGACGGGCAAAAGAAGACCTGCAGTGGTCTCCGCACGAGCACGGCACTACGCTCGCACAAACACGAAATCAATCCCGCACGAACGGAACACGAGGCACGGCTTGCAGCGGAAACTCACTCCAGCACGGCATGCTGCGCGAAATGGCTCGCACCAAACTGTTGCGCGAGGGTCTCCAGCGGTTTCTGGTTCTTGGGGGCGCTCGCGGGCGCAGCTGGGCGCTCGCAAACGAGTCCATGGAACAAATGCTGCTGCATTTCACGCAGCCGTTCTAGGCAGCAGCTCTGGGGCCATCTCGTGCGGGCAACTTCGTGCGAGCAATCTCGCGCGAACAATTTCGCGCGGGCTACGTCGCGCCCTTGCGTCGTTCTCCCAGCCGCCCGTGCACTGTTTGCCGCGGCGACGATGCTCATTGGGCACGGCGCCGTTATTTCTGATGGTCGCAGCGCCGACGGTTCGTGTCCATGTGAAAGTGATTAGAAAAAAAAATCTATTCAACGCCTGCACCCTTTCGCGGGCTGCCAAGGCTGCTTCTGTGAATAATGGCCCATTGGCCGAAACGTCATTCAAACCTGTTCTTGCCTACTCATGTTATCAGTCGCCATTTGGGTTCAAGCATGGCTTCACCTTGCGAGCATCGTCCCGCCGTGGATACGGCCGATCTAGAATGCAGCGGATCCGCGCGACCCGAAGCAAGCCCTTCGGGGCTACACGAAGGTGGAGAATTATCAATCTACGAACAATACGGTCCCGTCCTCGACCGGGCAAAAGAAAAATAACAACGGGTCAATCGGAGGAGTCGGGGGGCGTAGGGAAGGGATCGCGGAAGGAGAAAGGGGAGAGGAGGAGAAGGAGAAGAAAGAGAAGGAAGAGGAGACAAACAGCATCACATTAACCGATTACCGATGATCGCATCTGATCTCGACATCAACAAGCCCTAAGGGGTCGGCGGTGTGGCGTAAGCCAATGAAATACTATCATAACAAGAACGTCTCGCCCTCGTCCGCTCGTTCACATCAATACCTTGTTCCTCCTCTGCTAAACACCGTACAGCAGAGCAGGCTCGGATGAGCAGATTGCCTCGCGGCGCAGATGTGCGAACTGGCGGCACTCGCTGACCGACTTGATAATGCAAGAGGCCACGTCGCCAGCCTGGGGCCAGCCAAGATGAACATAAGGGCGAGCGAAAGATCTCAGATGCCCAAGCTGCGTTGCCCGTCCGTTCCACCTCCGGCATCCGAGCGCTGCTCGTGAGCAGCCCGAATCGAATCTGACATGACCTGGGTTCGGCGGTGCTCGTGAGGACGACTGCGAAGACAGAGCACAACTCAATGAGTTGGCACGGACAGGCATCAGACTGTAGGTGCGAGCGCTCCCCGTCGCTCGGACGTCCATTCGCAGGATGATCCAGGATGCTCCTCAGCAGTCCCCGCCGAGAAAAAAGTGCACACGTCCGAGCGATACCAAGAGCTACTATTTCGAACCAGTTGGGGAGCCGTGTCATGCCTATGCTCCTGCGCTACGAGCGCAGACAGTACCAGCGTCGATATGGCAATCGAGATTCTGAAGGTACTGCTGCTACAGAGCCCATGCTCGCCATCGCTCGGACGTCCATTCCCTGTATGTTTTTCGGTCTCGCGCGTGTTTTTTCGCCAAATTATCAAGGATGCTCCTCGATAGTCCTCGCCGAAAGAAAAGTGCACACGTCCGAGCGATGCCAAGTGGTGGGGACATGACTCACATGTCGCAGACCGAACCTCGGCTGTAGGCATAGCTGCTACTCAGAGGGTGCCGGCCTACCCGGTCACGCCTCAAGCAAGGAATCTGAATGCAACAATGCGTCTACATTCGAAGCACTTCCACGGTTTGCAGCGCCAGGTCCGCACACAGAATTGTAGACCGCAGCCCTGCAACATGACTCGTAAACTGTATGCCCACATTCCGATCGCACGCGCGCAGCGTGGCGAAAGCTCGATGCCGCTTGCTCGTCAGCCTCGTCGAAAGATTATTGGAACCACAGCCTGTCGAAGGGCCGTACAAGCCCGCTGGCCCCTCCAGAGGCTTACTGCGCGCGGCCGCGCCTGCAGGTCCGCGAAGTCCTGCAGGTCCGCCCGGTCCACCACGGCGCCCGTGAGGGGGCTGCAATTCACCTGTGGCTCCTGCTCCTTCGCCGTCCTCCGCACTCCCCGTCCTCCTCTTGGACCCAAGCAGATGTCGGGAGGCTGATGCCACTCATCCTCCTCCTAACTCCTCCTTGTCCTCTTCCTGGTTCTCCTGCTCAAGCTCGGCAGAGCCCATGAACGATGGGGGTGCAGGATTGAAAGCAGGGCTAGAACCTGACCATGCTCTGAAGCACGTGTTAAAGCACCACCGGGAGAGCATGGGCTCGAAACGAATCATGGACTGAGGGTGTGGCCCGATCGAGTTTTAGGACAACGGAGCGCTGGCCGAAATCATTCGGTACCTCTTGCTCCCCTCCTGGCTAGAGGTTGGCGGGGCCCCGCGGGGCCTGACGTCAGATCTACGGGACATACGCTCTCCCCCCTCCCCCCGACCTACAGCCCTGGACACCCTTCCTCCTGCTGCAGTGCCGCGAAACGGGACGCCGTCAATCCTCCCTCGCCTCACCTTGAAGTAGGCAGCGTCTGCTCGACGAGTCGCCAACATGCCCTTGATGGGAGCACCTGGGCGTAGCCACGAGATGTCCTCCAAAGGATGGAAGCTGGCAGATCTGGCAGGACAGAACAAAGCGACGACACTCTGGAGGCGCAGGATGACAAAGCAGGAACGGCAGCCAGGAATACGAAAAGAAGAGCGGGCAAGACAACGAGAGAGGATAACGGGAGGCACGGAGCAGCACAGAACGGAGAACGAGAGCGGCCAAGACGAGGAGAGGAAGGGTGGGGGAAAATGAAAAGGAGGAGCATGCTCAAACATCATGGTATGGTCAGATAACAATCACGGAAGCTTTTGGTCGTCCCCATGACGCCCAATAGCGCGCCCAATCGCGCGCAATGCGGACATACTTCATCTTTCACACATGGCGCTATTGG
>CAUYUJ010018415.1:55000-145078 GCA_963575745.1 Prorocentrum cordatum
TCCTGTGAGAGGGAACAAACATTGGATTGGATGAGTACGACCCCTACAACACCTTATATGCGAAAGGCAACCGTCTCGTGGCTGTCATGCAGGAGGGGTGCACGACCCCCTAGGCGGCGCCCACGACGACCCCCTGGCGCGCGCGATCAAAAACAATGTTTCCCGCACCGCATAATCTATTCATCAGCTCCGGGGGGGGGGCATCATTGGTCAATCACAAGCTGACATTACAGGGCGCCCCAACAGGCAGTGCCGCAGAGCAGTGAGTGCCCTGTGGGTGTAGAAGCTGCATGGTGCCAGGCATGTGGTGAAAGCGGCGTGGTGCAATCCACCCTGCAGGAAGCAAAGTCGCCGACTCCACTGGTCGCGCAATCATCCCGCCCTTCCATCCACAGCTTTCCTAGAGGCCTCCCAGATGGGGTCGGAGTAGGTGGGGTCGGAGGATCGCGCCGCATCGCCAATACATCGGCGATGCATCGGCAATGCATCGGCGATGCATCGGCGACGCCAGCGCGAAGAACATCAGGCTCCACATCGAGCCGCGTCGCCGATACATCGACGATGCATCGACGTCTAGTCGGACCCCATCTAGGAAGCATAAACTGTTTTGCACAGGCTCACGCGGCCGCGACGTGGTGCATAACTGAAGGGGCCCAGGGACACACACACACACACACACAAATAACTACACACGAATAGCAGGATGTCCCACATGTTCCCCTATGTAATGGGTCTTTGTCTTCCCCCCCATGTCCCAAACATTTTCCAGATTTTCGAGGGAATCGACGATTTATTATTGTGTCTGCGTGGGTTTTTTTTTACCTGGCCAGCAGTGCGTGCTGACCCGCCCCGCGCACAAGCGGCGCCCGCAAGGGGCCCACCCCGAGGCGGGCACGGGGCGGAGCCTCGGCGGAGCCCCGCCAAGCACGAGGCGCCCATGTCGGGGGCGCCCGCGGGCGCCCCCGACGGGGCACACCCCCGGGCGGGACCTCTCGGCGGAGCCGCCCGGCCCCGCGGAGAGGGCAAGCAGCTTACGGCAGGTTCGTGTCGTGCCGACTCCGGCGCTGGTTGTTGACACCGCGGGGATCGTTCAACCTGGAACGATCGGCCGCTGCCGCAACGTCCGATCGTTCAACGTCGATCGATTCTGGGTCGCCGGCGGCGTTCAACCTTGAACGTCCGCGCTGGGGTCGCTGGTCGACGCGACGCAAACCTACCGTACTCGCCATCGCCCGGACGTCAGTTCCCCGTGCGTGCTTCGACGTCGTGCGTGGTTGTGCCTGCTGGATTGTCCAGGCTGCTCCTCGATGGCCCTCGATGGCCCTCGCCGAGGGAAAATGTAGCTAGATTGATGATGTTGCGCTCATCTCCTGAGCCAAGAGGACCTGTCGACACTGCTCCGATCATGCCATGCTGTGCTTGCTCCTGCACAAGGGGGTCTCCGACCCCAGCAAATGCAGTCCACAACAGAAAAACTGCACACGCCCGAGCGATGCCAGGAGCAGGAGCCCATGGCTGAGTGCAAACACTGGTTGGGGAACAGTGCGACCGACCCCCGGGTGCGGAAGCCGCCTGGCCAGGACTCAGAGCGACGCGGTGGCAAGGGCAGGGCACACTGCCATCAAGCCAACAACTCTGCTTGGCAATGCGAGATCTCGAATCTGCGAGTTCCTCTGACCTCTTGTTCCGCGAATCTGGAGGGAAAGAACACAAGAGAGAGAGAGATACCTATATATATATATATAGATATATACACACGTACCAGACTGCAGTGGCGCTTCGCGCCATGCACCTTGGTCCCTGAAGATTGGTATGCAGGCGGAATGGCAGGAAGGTCAAGTTGACAATTTAGCGATAACTCCTTATTGCCTTTTCCAGCATCGCCGCTAAAATGATGTTATTCGTTATCCTTCCTCCATGCTTCTTTTTTCCTCATTCTCGATATGCCCTGCGCATTTTCCCCATACTCCTCTGCTCTTTTGCGGAGGCTCCTCCTTGGAGAGCCTCTGGGGGCCTCACAACAGTTTCAGGCTTTCTTAAGGACTTCTGGAGGCCTCCTGGGCGTGTTCTGGAGGTTCTGGGGGCTTGCTCGGGCCACCCTGCCTGCAACCGCGGTCTCCCTGAACGACCGGGTCACGATTTGGAATGCTTCGGAGGGTGTCTTGGGGCCGTCTTCGGCCGCTACGGGGCTCTCTTAGGGTCATCTTTGACTCCTGTTGTGCCGTTTTTGGGCTCTCTTGGACTGCCTGGAAGCCATTTCGGATGGGTGGGGCGATTTTGGAGCCTCCCAGGCGGCTTCGGACGCCCAGAAGACTGCCGTATTGGAGCGTTGGGAAGCCGAAAATCAGAAAATTAATGATTTATGCCTCTTGGGGCCTTCTTGGGAGTGCTCTTGGAGGCTTTTTGTAGCCTTTGGGGCCGTCCTGAAGGCCTCTTTGCCCATCTTGAGGTCACGTCGGTCACTCTTGGAGCGCTCTTGTGCTGTCTTGGGGGTCTCTGGGACGCCTCCGATGACCCGACGACCCCCCTGATCGCCCTAGGTGTGCTGGGAAGGCTTGGCAAAACGCCCTGCGAGGCCGGGCGGGCCGCTTCGAGGCCCGTCCGGAGGAACCCGAAGCCCCAGATCGGGGGAGTCCGGTTTTGGGGGGGTTCCCCCCGCCCAGGCTTATAAAAATATAGGACGAGGAGTGTGTATATATATAGATGTAGAGATATAAGTGTACTTCCATATCTACATGTATATACAATATATATATATATACACAACCAGTTCTAAATATGAATTATGTAAACTCCGCACCGATCATGATTGTGTTTGCTGGACGATGCCCACGGCATGAGTACAACATCAGCCTGCGGGAGTGCCATAGTAAATAGAGGCGTCTTCGGAAAACCAGCTAACCTGCACTGCCTCTTGCGACTTCAAACCCAACATCTGGCAAAAATACAAGGACTAGCTCGCAGTCGCACCAACGCCATCCATGAACCGTCCTGGACGGTCATGACCAGCAATTCGAGACAACTCCAAATTTTGCCATTGGGCAGCCGAACCCATCCAACAAGCAGGCACGGCGGACGTGCGACGGATCTGCCTCGGGGCTGGGTGCCGACCAAACCCGTGCGCTGGCTTCTGGCTCATTGGCCACTGACCCTAAAGCTCTGGAGGGGTCAGGGGGCCTACCTGTAGAAGTTAGAAAGCAACTCCTGGGAGCGTTTGGTCGTCCCTGTGGCGTCCACGCGTCCGCTCAAGCCAAACAGGTTGCACAGCGGACGCAATCCATCTCCCTCATGCGGCGCACTGCAGGCGCTCTTGAACGCTATTGGGGTGCTCTTTGAGCGCTATTGAACGCCATTGAGCGATTGTGGGCGCCATTTGGCGCTATTGGGCGCGGTGCGCGCGCTTTTGAGCGCTACTCGCCGACACATCTTAAATTCAAAACGAGCGACTTACTATGTCGTAACGCGGGATGACGATTAATAAAAAATGGGAGGGAACGATTCAAAAAAAAAATTCTGCGATTTCTGCATAATTTTCTGACTGGAGGAGAACGATTAAAAAATAGTTTTCCAGCCCGCGGCCGTTTTTTTCTAATCGCAATCCTGGGCGCCGCCGCGTGAACACGACCCCCGGTCATTTATTAATCGACATCCTCCATTACCTGGAGTCTGGCCCACTGCGCCCAGCCACCCTCCGCTGAGGACCCGCTCTCGAAGACCTCGCGAAAACAGGCTCGTGCCGTGCCGACCCTGGCGCTGGCTCCTGACACCGCGGGGATCCGCGAACGATCGGCCGAGTCCGAAACGACGATCGGCCGAATCCGAAACGACGATCGACCAAATCTGGGTCGCCGGCAACTCGGGAGCGGCCAAGGGGGGGGGGCGTCCAAGCGGGGGGGGTGCAAATCATGACGGGCGGCATGTGCGCGGCCCAGCGGGGAGGCGAGGCACGTAATGAAATAAGAAGAGGCGCCCTGAGATTTGGGGAAGTATCATGGCCCACGCCATGATATCCACCCCCCCCTAAACATCACCCCCCTCTTTTCCGCCCCCGAGCAACGTTCGGGGATCTACTGACACGGGCCAGTCCAAAACCGGGTCGGTCGGGCTTTGCAGGATCCTGCCAAGGTCCTTCTTGCACGCTCACCCGGCTCGGTGCAGCCCCAGCTTAGCAGGGATCCTGCAAGATCCGGCGCTCTGGCGGTCCCCCGTTTGCGCTGACACTCGCCCCCAAGCTCCCGACTACGCTCTCGGGGGCGGCCAAGAGAAGGGCGTCCAAGAGGGGGGGGTGCAAATCATGGCCGGCGGCATGTGCGCGGGCCCAGGGGGGGGGGGCAGGGACGCAATGAAATCAGAAGGGTGCCACGAAACCTGGGGAGATACCATGGCCCCCGCCATGATCTCCACCCCCCCCTAGTCACCACCCCCCTCTCTGCCGCCCCCGACGTTCGACGCTGAACGCCGCCGGCGGGGTCGCCGCTGGCGGACACGACGTACAATCAAAAACCCTAATAAGGACGCGCGGCAAGGACGCAATACCCGTGGAAGCCGAAGTTGGGATTTTTGGGGCGGCGGACGACGAAAACCTCAAGGACGCAAGAGCAAGGAAGAGCAAGGAAGCAAGGGTACCCTGAGCAACATCGCGCGTCCTTATTAGGGTTTTTGACTGTAAGCCTGCCGAAACTGCAGCCCGCGGTGTGTGGCGCCCGCGGGCGCACCGCGTAGCGGACCGCGGCCGGGTCCAGAGGGCGCTCGCCCCACAGCTGCGGCCTCGGCGCGCGGGCTCTCGGCGAACACGGCCCCACCACGCTCAGGTCGGGCCTTCCCCTCTACCAGGGGGTTCTGGGCGAAAAATTAAATCATGAATACCAAGCAATATTTCAAAATGGTTATAACCAGTATGGCACATCGTCCCCAGACTATTGTTTGACTATGTTTGAACATTCCCCCTGTAGAGGGCCTGGCCCGACTTAACACCACGCCCTCCTGTGGCAACTCGCGGAACCCCCCCCATGTCACCTTGCTGGCTCTTGCCGCTCGGCGCCAGCCGATCCTGGTCGACGATACTCGACGCCAGTCGACGCGAACGGGCCGGGAAAATCCAGTCGTGGTGCCGGGGGCTTCCATCGAAACCCAAAAGGGGGAAACACAAGGGAAGCGTACCGATATCGTTACCTTGCCCTCCTCTTATAGGGAACGCCGAATGGGGAACAACGAGCAGCGAGTAGTACTTGGTTAGGACTGAGCAGGAAACCGTGAATAAGGAGTACGTGGTAGGATATAGGGAATAGGGAGTAAGGAGTAATAAGTAGTAATTAGCGGGGAGTGAGCACTGAGTAGTGGGTAGTGACTAGTGAGCTGTGCGTAGTGAGTGGTGAGTAGTGAGTTGTGCGGTGTGAGTAGTGAGAAGTCAGTAGCGCATGGGATGTAGAGCGTCGTGACTAGGGAGGAAAACGGTGTGAGGACAAGTGTGTGGGGAGTACTGCATAGTGAGTAATGAATACGGGCTAGCGAACATTGTGTAGTGAGTAGTGACTAGTGAGAAAGAGGCGTAAAGAGTACTGAATAGGGGGTAGGAAGTAGGGACTAATGGGTAGTGGGTACTAAGTAGTAAGTAGTGAGTCGTGGGTATTGAGTCATGGGTGGTGAGTAGCGGGTAGTGGGTAAAGAGTAGCGAGCAGTGCGCTGTGTAACGAGCAGTGCGTAGTGAGTGGTGAGTACTGAGTAAAAGTAGGGAGTAAAGAGTTAGGGTAGTGAATGATGGAAAGTGGCAAGTGAAGACATAATCGGGGGTCAGGGGGAGGGAGTAGGGAGTCGTGAGCAGGTGGTTGGTGAGAAGCGAAAAATGAGTAGCGAGTAGTGAATAGTGCGTGGTGAGTAGTGAGAAATGAATAGTGAGAAGCGAATAGATTAGAAATGCAAAACGAATAATGAATAGGGAGTCCGGAGTAGTGCGTAGTGAGTATTGAGTGGTGAGTAGATGGTAGTGAGTAGTGATATAGTGGGTCGTGAGTGGGGGCAGGGTTTGGGGATCCGGATTCGGGGTTAGGGTTACGGATTGGGGTTAGGAATCGGGTTAGGGATAAATGTAGGGGTTAGGAATACGGTTAGGGATGGCGGGGATCGGGCTCCTGAGCCAGGGGGCGGCGTGGCGAAAGCGGGGGAGGGGGGGTCCGAATTTCGAGTCCACGGGTTGGGGGGGAAGGGGGGTCCGTCGAAGACAGACCTGGAAAGAAGGGAGGGGGGGGTGGTCCGCCGACGACGGATCGGGAAAGAAGGGGAAATCGTGGGAGGGGGTCCGCCGACGACGGACTGGGGAAAGGGGGGGGGGTCCCGGACGCCCCCCCTCCCTTTGGGACATCCAACGGCGCACCCTCCATACTAAAGCTATACCTCCTTGGAGGCGCGCGTCCGACCCGAACACGTACTATACCCATCTTGTGAAACATCGTTTCACGAGCGGTGTGGCCAGAAAGATCCCGCCACGACGCGTGTACTATAAACTTTCTCGGTGCGAGCAACGCCCCCGTGGGGGCGACGCGTACAAGCTATTAGTATGTTGGAGTGACGCCGACCATGTGCCAGCGGCAGGAAAAATCCCAGCCAACAACCTAGGGGCCAGGAACTTGCCCCGCGTATGGGACTTGGACCGAGCCGAGAGACCGACAAGGCGCTGGCACGTGAAGACAAATCTCGGGCAACCATTGAAACCATGACGGCCTCACACTGAGTGCAAGTTCACACATCAGCGGCGCCTACCTTGTTCGACGGCCAACTACGCGTGTAAGCGCAACCAAGATGAACATTGCCCGCAGATCTTCTATGCATTGACCTCGCCGACGGAGCGAACGAGCGATGCTTTCCACTATCTCGAGGCCTCATACCGCGGCTGCTTTTTGCAGACGACCTGAATACCCCGAGCCTTACACTACTCTCCAAATAATCTATGTTTGTATAGAGGAGGAAAAGAAGGGATTTTTAAACCCGCGTGCTCCCGCCCGTGAGTGGGTGCCCCTGGTCTCGGCACCCCGCGCAGGCAGAACGGCAGGAGGAGGAGAAGGGAGGAGGGAGGAGGAGGAGGAGGCGGAGGAGGCGGAGGAGGCGGAGGAGGGGGTCCGGCACCGAGGCGTCTCCGTACCTGTCCCGGGGGGGTCAAGCCAGAAGGTGCCAAAGGTGCCCGCCGCGCTCCCCTGGCGGTCCGCCCCTTTCTCCCCGCGTGGGGGGGGGCCTGGCGTCAGGTCGGGCATGTCCCCCCCTGCAGTGAAAGGGGCCCCAGGACACACAAAGAAATGCACACACATCAAAAAGATGCCCCATAGTTTCCCATGTTTTCTGGGTTTGTGTCTTCCCCCCCACTTCCCATAGTTTCCCAACTTTTTCTGGGAGTCGACGATTAATTGTGTCTGTGTGTTTTTCCCTCTCCTAATACAGGGGGATTTGAGACGAAACATCAAAAACAAATCTCGAAAAAGGCTCGAACATAGTCGAATAATAAGTTTCAAGGAAGTCCCCAGACGATTTTGACCTATGTTTGAGTTCTCCTCCTGTAGAGGGACAGGCCCGACTTAAGCCCTGGTGGCCAGTGCGTGCTAATTGGTGCAAGAGCGTATTCTGTTCGGAGCCTGCGCCTTCAACCACTGAGATGGCACACCTGTTTCAAGAGGGGCAACGATAGGGTGGGGGGGACTGGCTTTGGAGGGAAACATCGATCTGGAATCGGCGGTACATAGTCAACGCCGGTGGATCGTCGATAAGCACCCCGACAGTGAATACGCACATTCCTGTGCAAGCTGGGGCCTGTCGGCGATCAATGGGCAACTGGGGTTCGACGCATCCCACCCTATGCCTTCCCCCCCCAATCGGTGCCTCCGATTTCACAAGGGAACATGGTGCAGACCCGAACTCACGCGGTTGCGAAGCAGTACACACCTGACAAGCAACACGAATGCCCATGTTGGGCATGCATTGGCAACTGTATGTCGCTATACGGTCAATCGTGAGCCACGTCTGCGTCGCAGAGCGAGGGGGGGGGCTGGGAAGGGGCATGCCGCTCCTTGACGAAAACCCTGCCCCGATTTAAGGCGGCCGCGATCGCCACGGCGACCTCCGAAACCGACCCGGAGGCTTGGTCCCGGGGTCGGATACCACCCAAGGATCACGGGTCTCCCGAGCGCTGCTTGGGTTCGCTGCATGGCTTTTGCCGAGAGCGCGAAAACGTGGTCGAGAACCTACCCTTGCAATAGGGTTTGCTTCGGCCCACATGTTTTTTTTTCTGTTGGAGCGCGCCATCGGTACGCATTTTACCAGGTCCCACGAGACCGACAGACGCGTGTGCTGCGCGAACCTCTTCGTGGTCGTTCCTCCGACAGCAATACCTGCTTGCCCTAGCTGTTTAACGTACGACCAAGCACACATTTCAACGACACCCTACCGAGAGTCATTCGTTTTGGAATCTAGTGATTCCTGGGCCCTGGCTCACGTAGGTCGTGGAAGCTCCCTACGTCGAAGTCCCACTCATTAGCTACGATGCGACCAGATGCGGGCACACAGCTCGAGAGCTACCTTGACGCAGAGCTTCAACGGCAAACCCATCGGCCGTGGAAAATAGAACTCGTAGGTCACCAGAAGTCGTGCGCAACCACCAGGTAGGGGTGGACCGACGGAGTAGCAGAAGGGACGATTCTGCGCACGACATTATCAGATCGACTTGAAAAAGATCCCACACGTTCGGGTATTCGCTCGCTCCAGGGCAAGGTTGGTGCATCTTCGGCGCCCCCGATCCAGACCAGCTTGGGCTTACATTCTCCATGGCAGCCTCCATGTCCCAGCGGCGTGCAGATGATCCGTTCCTCCTCCCTGCCCTCGTCACCCTCTTCCTCAGCTGCGCCCAGTCCTCCACCTCGTCCCGCCCCCTCTCCCCTCTCCTCTCCTCCGTATCCATCCTCTGCGGCGTTCGCCAGCGCCGAAACGGCCCCGCCGGGCACGCCTCACCGGCTTCTTCTCCAGCTCCGACCACCGGTGCGCGCGGTACAGGCCGAGCTGGAAGGTGCGCAGCACCTCGGCGGCGCTGGCCTGGTAGGCCTGGCGGGTGCGTGAGGGAGGC
The DNA here is from genome assembly GCA_963575745.1 of Prorocentrum cordatum. Lineage (NCBI taxonomy): Eukaryota > Dinophyceae > Prorocentrales > Prorocentraceae > Prorocentrum > Prorocentrum cordatum. The sequence continues at coordinate 64,101 of CAUYUJ010018415.1, forward strand.
CTCCAGCCTGCAGTGGAGGCCAGCCCACAAGGAACCTTTCCCAAAAAACCCAGCCCTGAGACCCCAGGAAGTCAATTCATTGTTTTGTGTGGGACCGTCACGCTTTGCATCGCAAAACCATGGAACCCATAGAAACCCAGGGACCCGAAAACCAGCAAATAGGGGTGTTCTATCCCTCGATGTCGTCAGGCCTCTCCTTCTGTCCCCCCCTCTCTGTTCATTCAAGCCTCGCGCGGCCCGCTTAGCTTCGGCTGGAAGAGGTGCGCTCTCGACCCGCGAATCAAAGAGTGTTCTATCCCTCGAGAGAAGAAATCAAGAGAGAGGGGCGCAGGGGAAGGGAGGCTCGCAGAGGGGCCTCGTGATTGCTGCCATCCCCCCCCCCAGGGTGGACCCTGGCCCTCCTCCCCACGTCTCTCCTGGAGACGGTGCCACGGAGCGAGCAGCGGGCACCTGCTTCCCCGAGAAAGCCCGGGAAAGCCCGGAGGAGGCCCCAAGATTCGGGGGCGCGCGAACATGGATTAGCGATCAGCCTCAGCCAGGGCCAGCTGCTCGCCCCCTCCCCCTCCTCCTCCTCCTCCTCTCTCCTCCTCTCCTCCCCTCCCCTCCTCTCTTCCTCCTCCTCCCTCCTCCTCCTCCTCCTCCTCCCTCCCCCTCCCCCTCCCCCCCTCCCCTCCCCCTCCCCCCTCCTCCTCCTCCTCCTCCTCCTCCTCCTACCTCCTCCTCCTCCCTCCTCCTCCTCCTCCTCCGCCTCCGCCTCCGCCTCCTCCTCCTCCTCCTCCCTCCTCCTCCTCCCTCCTCCTCTCCTCTCTTCCTCTTTCTCCTCCTCTTTCTCCTCCTCTCCTCCTCCTCCTACCTCATCCTCCTCCTCCTCCTCCTCCTCCTCCTCCTCCTCCTCCTTCCCTCTCTCCTCTTTCTCCTCCTCCTCCTCCTTTTCCTCCTCCTCCTCCTCCTCCTCCTCGCCACATCCGTGGATCGGGGGAGGTGCCCTCCCCCAAAATGCGAGCAGAACTCCGCGAGTAAGCCCACGGAAACGGGGCCCGTCGCAAGTGCGGCGCCGCCCCGCTCGGCGGCGGAACTCCGCGATTGCCCACGGCAACGGAGGAGGAGGAGAAAGAGGAGGAGGAGGAGGAGGAGGAGGAGGAGGAGGAGGAGGAGGAGGAGGAGGGGGAGGAGGAGGAGGAGGAGAGGAGGAGGAGGAGGAGGAGGCGGGGGAGGAGGAGGAGGAGGAGGGAGGAGAGGAGGAGGAGGAGGGAGAGGAGGGACCCGTCGCGAACGCACGCCCACTTGATGCATGCGTGCGATCGCCCGAAAGACGGCCACGGGCGGGCTCCAAGAGGACCGACCAAGAGAGGGCTCCGAGCCCTCTGGGAGGGGACCCAAGTCAGGAGGGCCAAAACCATTACCCATCGGTCGGAAGAAGTGGGTAGAACCATGAAGTAGGAAGGCGTTGGAAATAGATCGGGTTTCCGCCCCGCCTCCTGAAGAGGAGGGAAGAGGGAAAACCACTCGACTCTTGAAGTAGGAAGGCGCTGAAAGTAGATTGGAATCTGGAAATCCAAAAATACCTACTTTCAACGACCGAGGGGTACAGGAATAGGGGCTCTGTTCTGCAGATGTGCCAGACCAGGCCGCCCACAAAACGGTTCGCCCTGACGCAAAGGCGGGGGTCCAAGTGAGGCCACGCCTGCACTACGCTGTTGGGGCTAGGGATTCTTATGTCCTCGATGACCACAAACCAGCACAGCATCTTACCAAAGAGCACGCAAACCCTGTGTGGCGATCCCCCGCGAGGGCCCCTTCATTGCGCGGGATCCCCATGCCAGGGCTTCTTCGGCGCACCCTATCCCCGAGGCGGGGGAAAGCGCATGATAAACGGGAACACGGCGAAATGTCGCACGCTACCTTCTCAACATGCACCGTAACAACCGCACCGTTGAAATCCGCCGACACCCGCTTGCCGAGAGGACACGGATTTTAAGACAGTTGGCTGTCCCGCTCCCTCTTCCTCCCTCCCCATGGGTCAAAAATCCCGTTAGGGGGGGGACGAGCTTGTCGACGCACCATCGGGGCTCTCTGGAGCCTCCTGAGAGCTCCAGCACGGCCCAAGAGGGACCAAGCAAAGCGCCGAGACAGTCCAAGAGGGCGTCGAGACGGCCCAGGGTAACCCCGCGCCGGACCAAGATGGCTTCAAGACAGCCCACGAGGCCACCGGACGGCCCAAGAGTGCTCCCAAAGGACCAGGGACTGCCGAGAGGGCCGCAAGACGCAAACATCGTCCCATACAAAATGTCAGTTTTCGACATACCTGCCTTTCTCGTCTTGGCTGCGTTCACCACGGCCCAAGGGGCCCCGAAGATCGTCCCAAAACGGCCCATAAGCCAATCAAGAGGGCCCGAAGACGGCCCAATACATGCCCAAGACGGCTCGAGAGGGACCCGAGAAAGGCCCAAGAGGAGCAATGTGAAACGGCACCTAGAGCCTCCCCCCAGTCGTGACCCCAGAAGCCCCTCGGAGACACCCGATGCGCCCCCAAGAGGTCCCAAGAGGCCCCCGAGGGCCCCCAAGAGCACCCCCAAAGGCCCCCAAGAGGCCATAAAAAACAGAAGCCCTCTAAGAGGCCATCCAGAAGCATCCTAGGAATTACCAATCCTAGAGGCTCTTCCACAAAGCTCCCAGCCAGCCCCACGAGCCCACCAAGAGCCGACAAAAATCTCCCCAGAGCCTCCACCCCACCAGGAGCTGGCAAAAAACTCCCCAGAGCCTTCGCCGGAGACCCACTTAGGCCCCCAGCAGCCCCGTGACAAACCCCAACGACACCTCTTGCACCCCTCAATTCCTCCCTCCCTCCCTTCGACCTCCTCCTCCCCACCTCCGCTCCTCCTCCTCCTCCTCCTCCTCCTCCTCCTCCTTCTCCTCCTCCTCCTCCTCCTCCTCCTCCTCCTCCTCCTCCTCCTCTTATTCCTACTCCTCCTGTTCCTCCTCCTATTCCTCCTCCTCCTCCTCCTCCTTCACCCTCGCAGGCGTGACCAAACACACCCAGCCACTCCAGCTCCAAATCTATAGGCGACCGAACGCCCTGGACGTCTCCCCCCTCCGCCGGGGGCCGGCGGCTTTGCGCGCAGGCTGCCCGGAGAGAGAGAGGCTCGCCCGTGCCGGTGCTTCGCCAGGGGGAAACGCCGTGGAGCGCGCGGCGCCGGGCGATGCGCGGTGCCGGCTGCGACGCGGGCCGCCCTGCCCCGCGGCATAGACGCTACGATCCGCGCCACCTGCCGGGGCCTGTCCCCCTGCAGGGGGGTGCTGGACGAGAAACAGGAAGGAGTCCCCCCAAAAAATATACCCCCGAGATGCTGCGAAATGCGGTCATGGCCCAGTCGCGCGTCCCCCCCGGTAGACGCTACGATTCGCGCCACTGCCGTCCTGGGAGCAGAGACGCACAGCGCGGGGCAGAAACGATTCGCGCCACTGCCGCCCTTGGGGCAGGCACGAACAGCGGTGGGGCAGCCAGAGGCAGCCACAGAGTGGGGAACTGCCAGGGGCAACTGGGCATACGTGAAAGAAGTCTTAAGAGGAGCAGAGACATGCTTGGTGCCCACCGTCGCATCACGGGCGATCGCAGGCGCACTGCGGTGCTCGGTGGGTACCTGCGGTTCTGGCAGGCCCCGAACTGTTGTACATGCCTGTGGCGCTCGCGGGTTATTGTTAGGTCGGGCCTGTCCCCCCACAAGGGGGATGTTGGACGAAGAACAAAACACAGTCAAAACATACTCCCAGGATGCTCAGAAGTAGTCAAAACGTCGTCCCCAGGCTAATTGTCTTGACTATGTTTGAGAATAATCCTCCTGTAGAGGGACAGGCCCGACCTACAGGACAGTTTTAATACATGGGATGTTTAAAAACTATGGGATTTCTAACACATGATCAATTCATGAATAGATGTATGCATGAGCTCATCGTTGTTTTTAGTACTAAATCCCCGCATGTTTAGTACATGATCCGCACGCGGAGCATGTATCAAAAACGGCACTGTACGATCCGCGCCACTGCCGGGGCCTGTCCCCCTACAGGGGGGTGCTGGACGAGAAACAGAAGGAGTCCAAACAAAAATACCCCCGAGCTGCTCTGATGTAAGCGAAACAATATCGTCCCCCGGACTATGTTGTGACTATCTTTGGATGCTCCTGCTGTAGAGGGACAGGTCCTGCTGTAGAGAGAGCATGTATTAAAAACGGCACTGTAAGGTGACTGCGGTCGTGGCAGAGCCGCGCTTCGCTCGCAGGACTGGCGGCCGCACACCGCACCGCGGTGGTGCGCTCGGAAGCGTGCCCTGAGGCGCTCGCACGGCCGCATATCCCTTGCGGCGTGCACTCAAAAGCGCAGCGTCTGGGGGGGCTCGCGGGAGCGCGGTGGTGCTCACGGGAGACAGGAGGAGGAGGAGGAGGAGGAGGGGGAGGAGGATGAGGAGGAGGAGGAGGGGGAGGAGGAGGAGGAGGAGGAGGAGGGGAGGAGGAGGAAGAGGAGGAAGCCGAGAGAGTCGGGCCGGGCGAAAGGGGGGGATAACAAAGGGGGGGTTTGAGAAGCAGCTCACGTAGCTAAGTTTCCCGGCGCCTCCCGGCGCCGGGAGGCGCCCATGTATCGAAGAATGGGCCCGGCGGCGGGACCGAAACCAGCTGCATGCAGCAGATTTCGTAACCCCCCCTTTCCCTATCCCCCCCTTTCGTTCGGCCCGAGAGAGGGGTGGGAGGAGGGAGGGGGAGGGGAATGAAGGAAGCTGAGAGAGGTGGAGGAGGAGGGAGGCGGAGAGCTGAGAGAGGGAGCCCAGAGGGGTGGGAGGAGGGAGACCGGGACACGACCAGGCGACTCATCCGATCACACCCGTGGGGTTATCTGTTCTCTCTGGAAGCCCTGGGCAAGATTCGGAGGAGGAGAAGGCAGGCAGGAGGACGAGGTGGAGGGGGTATGGGTCAAGAGCAGGACGGTGAGGAAGGAGGAGATATTCACGAGGAGACGAGGAGAAACGGAAGGAACCAAGAGGAGAAGAACCATGACCAGGAATGTCCATGAGGAAGGATGAGCAGGCCGAGGAGAAGGAGCAGCAGGAAGAGGAAAGGAGGGAGGAGGAAAGGGGGAAGGAGCAGGAAGGGATGATGGAGGAGGAAGGGCCGGGCCCGAGCTACTTCCTACCTACCACGACCACCCCAGCCCAACCCGCAAACCCAGAATTCGGGTACGGGTTCCACATGTGCTTTTTAGCATGTCCTCATCTGTCCAGTCAGGTCGCAGGCGTGGCAAAAAGTCAGGCGCAGTCCAGCTCCAGTTGCCGCCCTGCGTTCTCTCGAATGTCATCCCATTCAGGCCCTGCCGGCTGTCAATACTGCATCTCATGGATTGCTTTTGAATTCGCAATGTTGTGCCCAATACAGATTGAGTAACCCAGGCTGCATACTCCGACCTGTTCATCCAAGTCCACATGCTCCAAGTCTTTGCCACTTGCGAATGACGCACACACACACACACACGAACACACTCACACATACACAAACACAGGATACGCGACCACACACTGTCCAACTCATACGCAACCGCAAAGAGTCGAACACCGATGGTTCGGGGTTCTTTCTGGAGCCGTTTGCTTACACTTCTGTCATCGGCTTGTGCTGTGGGGAGGGCCCGTGGTGCACCCCTGGTCCGAGGCAGGAGGTAGCCGACAGAGTTGTCGTCGTCATCGTCGTCGTGGACTGGACGGCGAGCACCGTAGTGGGCCTGAGCACCACAAGATGCCTGCGCGCACCGCACGTACCTGCGAGCATCACTGCATGCCTGCGAGCACCATGCAGCCCAATAGCGTCACCATTTGCGCCCGCGGCCGTTCCCTACCTGATTGCGAATCCGTCCTCCGGCTACTCATACCGTTGCCACTCCCACGAATACCAAAAGGCGTTCCCCAGCAATCCCCCCGCCCACTTGCCAGTCCTGCATGTCCCAGGTACTCCAGATTTCGTAATAAAAGGGAGGGGGTCTGGACCCTCCAAGACAAGCCATTTCAGACCCCCCCCGTGGGAGAACCCTCCAAAACACAGTCCCCAGACCCCCCCAGGCCCTCCAAGATAGCCTGGAAGAGACCCCCCCGAAATGAGACCCCCCTCCCTTATTACGAAATCTGGAGTATCCCTGGCCGTCACAAAACGCCACGAATGCCAATTGTGACGTTGCCCGGCCCGTCCCCTGCCCCCCCCAAGGTAGCGCCCGCTATCGCTGGAAGATCACCAACAGCGCCCCGCCGCTCGGACGTCAATTCCCTGTGTTTTGTTCGGTTTCGTGCGTGGTTTTTCGCAGGATGATCCAGGATGCTCCTTAGAAATCCCCGCCGAGAAAAAGTGCACACGTCCGAGCGATACCAAGACAACTGGCTCGAGCCTCCAGGTCCGCAGGCCGGGTGGCTTGACCGTGTCAGGCACAAGCAGCGACGGCCTTGCCTGCTGGTGGGAGAAGGGAATGGGCCCGGCGCATGGCGCCAGTCCGGACCCTGTCCGCCCATCCACTGGCACGGTCTCTCAGATACCTTTGAGATCCGCTGGCAGACTCCTGCGGCTCGGACCTACAGAGTCTCTGAGCACGCCCCGAGCAAGGAAGTATCAACGCGAATCACGCTGCAACTGCCATGAGAGCCCAGTTGCAATTAACGATCCCTCTCTTCAGCGCGTGAGAGAGGCGGCAACGCAACCTGGCGGCCCGACCACAGCTTGCGCAACACCTATACCGAGTACCCCCTAGGTGGGACACGTATGGGGGGACGCGGTGCCTGGGGACAGTCTGGACTTCGAAATCAAGCTGAGGCATTCGAGCGACTTCGAAAGTTCACTGGATAGGGCAATCGCGTGGACGGGAGCACGGCACCCGAAGCCGGTACCCCTCAGAAGGGCAGCGTGAATAATCTACGGAAGTCATCGCCAAAATCTACTCTCAGGAGCCACAGTGCTTAGTGCCAAGACCACGGGCATGACCACCTTCAGCCGCTCGCCTCATGTTGCTCCCATCGTGCTTCAGGACCACATCCCAGAAACAATTTCGAGCACCCGAAAAAGTGTCGAAACAGTGTCGAAATAGTGCCGAACGAGTGTCTCCCATGGCCCGACAAGTGGAAACCTTCGAGTTTCGGTGCATTCTTGGTGCTCGAAATTCTTCCTGGCGACTCAGGGCAGAATGAGCTGGAACATCATAACGCTCGCACAGCATCCTCGTCGCCGTCACTGCTGTCAAACACCTCAAAAGACACACTGGCAAAGCGATGGCATGGTGCATGCCCCTGGCCTGCAGTCGGGGCGTTGACCCAAGGAGCCCTAAAAAGGGCACGACCCCCTTTCCCCAGAACTTAAACCTCGATGTCCCATCGAAATTCAAAGGACAACCCAGGACAAACTGCAAAACAATCAAGGAACACGGAGCCCCTCCCAAACGAAAAGGGTTCCTTCTTCAGCGCCCCGACTGTACAGGTCCTCAAAATGTGTCCCAGACACTTTCGGAGCGTGGTGAATCCGGCCAGGCACGATGGAGAGGCCAGCACGTCGAGCCGAAGTCAGCTGTGGCGACAATGGAGGGGTCCTTGCCAGCCGGGACGTAATCGAGCGCCGTGATCCCAGCTCCCGACACTCAGTAGTCGAGAAGCGCACCCGACCCGCCTGGCCTCCAGGCCCAACCTCTCCAGCCACAGCTGGTGCCCCACCTGCGTGTCGAACACTCCCACGAGCGGCATGCCGTGCCGCTCCAGCAGCAGCGATGCGTCCTGCGCGGGCCAGACTTTTCTGGAGGAGCCCCTAGCCGAGGGCATAGGCATCACTGATGCCGACAAGGCAACCCCGTCGACCTTCAAGTGGCCATAGAGAAACGCCAGCAAAGAGCTCCAACAGAGCTGGGAATTCTGAGGCGATCAATGGCACTGCTGTCAACCCTAACAGGCTGCCCCGAGACATCTGACAGGCCTCCAGGAGGCCCTCGAAGAGGCCCCGAAGAGGCACTGCAACTTTCATGCAGAAAAACGGCCACCCCACGCTACAATGTCGTAGCAAGGCTTCCCAACCGGCACATGTATGGTTCTACCGAACCTGCAAGGAGAAATCGGTAGAGCCGTACAGCATTCAGTGCAAGCTGCGCTGGCCTGGTGGCGATGATATTGAACATGCGTGCCCCGATGAACCACAACGGTCGTACCTCAATGTTGATGGGTCGATTTCCCACCACCACTGCCATAGGTAGGGGAGGAGGAGGAGGAGGAGGAGAAGGAGGAGGAGGACCTCCAAATCCTCCCTTCTACCCCGTCCTACCTATGGTAATGGTGGTGGAAAATTGGCCCATCAAATGTGTACTGGTCTGAACATTACGTTGCACATCGTTCTGCCTCCTACCGAGGGGGGGGGGGGGGGCGCTGCGGTCTTCGCGCCGCCCAACACGTCTAGGCTTGGGTCGGGCATGTCCCTGCAGGCGGAGCTGGGACGACAAATGAAGAATGGTCAAAAGTCCAATGACACAATCAAATCGTCAAACACATACCCTGACAGAGATCAGAACAGACGTCGTACCCAGACTATGTTTCACTGCTCATGAATATTCCTCCTGTAGTCGGGAGCGGCCAAGAGGGGGGTGTCCAAGAGGGAGGGGTGCAAATCATGACCGGCGGCATGTGCGCGGCCCAGCGGGGGGGCCAGGGACGTAATGAAACAAGAAGAGGCGCCATGAGATCTGGGGAAATATCATGGCCCACGCCATGATATCCACCCCCCCCTAGTCATCACCCCCCTCTGTTCCGCCCCCGATGTAGGACATGCCCGACAGGAGTCCAGACACGCCGAGGCCTCACAGCGCGCGCGGGCCCCGGCGGTCCTGCCAGCGAGAGACCCGTCGGCCTGGTGCCCCGCCCACCGTCGACGACCGCAGCCCTGCGAGAGGCTCGGGAACCGGGGAGGCGTCGGCCGTGGTATGATGCCAAGGGCTGCTGGCGAGCCTTTGGAGGAGCAGGAGGAGGAGCAGGAGGAGGAGGAGCAGGAGGAGGAGGAGGAGGAGGAGGAGGAGGAGGAGGAGGGGGAGGAGGACGGGCGTTGGCAGAACTGGGCTTAGTGGGACCTGGTTTGGTGCTGTGTACTGGGGGACGCCCCCCCCCCCCCGCCCCGTTCCACTCACCGGAACTGCCGTCACCAGAAAAAACGAGCTACGGCAGACCTGGTTTAGTGATTCTGGCCAATTCAGGGGCTCCGAAGCCTTACCACTAAGCGGGTCCCCTTACCTGGGGTCCTGGCTATCCCCGACTTCGGTGGCAGCCTCCAATACGACCTTGTCGGCTCTTGCTATGTCGACGCTAGTCGGCGCAAAATCGACGCTGATCGAAGCGAAATCGACGCGAATCGACGCTCACCGACGCTAAATCTGCGCTCTGTCGCATCGACTCCAAACGCTAATCGACGATGGTCGACGCTAAAGACGGAATTAATAGGGTATACCAGGCTCCGATGATTTGCTACCTAACGAGCCCGAAACTCCGCCCACCCTATTGGCGCGTGAGGCGGAGTGGGGAGTCCAGGAGTGGTCGTTCAGGGGTGGTCCTGGGACACGCTTTTCCATGCGAACATCCCTCATCTCCCTAGGGCCACCTGGGACTCTCCAAACTCGCCAACCCCAAGTGAATCGATCCACGTCGTAATTAATCGAGTCGACGGGAAACAATTCTCCTTGATCCGTCCCTGCTGGGGGTGGGGACCAGGGGAGGGGAAGGGGTCCAGGGAAACAGCTTGAACGAATCCCGACCATTCTCGATGGAGCCCAACCGAGTTGATGTGCAAATCTCAAGCTGGAGTCGACAACAACGTATGTCTGCTCAAGCAAATCTGCAATAAACTTTGAAGTCCTGTAGATTGCTTCGGTATCCGTACGACTTTTGAATAACAGGGTGTTTCACCATTATGATTCCGTTGGCAATCCCGGTAGTGCTGGGTAACCCGCATGTTTTTTGGGAAAGCGTAGGACATCTCTATGAATCCTCAAGAAGACATGCTGATCCCTTTGGGAAACCCCGCATGGTTCTAATGAACTTGGCCTGTCCCCACGAATGCTTGGAGACACGACTGTGCTTCCTAAAGCCATGCGCTTTCTGAAGAAGCATGTCCAACTCCAAAATCCAGCTGTATGAAGCCTGAGGACAATCCGTGCGATATTTCCCAGGGCAACTGCATGATCCATTTGTTGGTGAATGGGGGGATCCTGCGGGCTCCTCAAATTTCTTCTCGAAGCCTGAACTGGAGGATGCATGAGGGGTCCCGTGGACTCCTGGGGATTCCTGGAATGTTCCTCAGGTTCCTTCGGGCTACTCCAGGTTCCTCTGGATGTCCGAGAAGCTTCCGGGGCGCTTCCAATAGGCTTCCGCAACGTTTCCGCAAGGCTTCCGACAGGGTTCCGAGAGGCTGTCGAGATGGTTGTTGTTATTGGAGGAGTCTGCAAAACTTCCGAGAGACTTCCTCGAGGCGTTCGAGAAGTTCCCGAGAGGCGTCCGAAAGGCATCCAAGAGTGATCTAGGGCGTTTGTAAAAAGGTCCTGTCGAGTTCCCGATAAGCTTGTGATGTGCTTCCGGGGAGGATGCCGAAAGGGTCCCGAGAGCAGTCCGAAAAACTGCCGATGGGATTCCGAACATGTTCCTGAAGGCTCCCGAGAGGTTTCCGACAGGTTTTAAAAGGCTATCGTAGGTTTCTGGTTGGTGTCTTGTAGGATTACGAGACTTTGGCGAGAGGCCCCTTAGAGGATTTCAACAAGCTTGTGTCAGGCTTTCTCTTGTGTAGCCAATGCGTTGGTTAAACGATGCTGTTACTTTGCGTTGCAGTGCTTCCGTATTTATGTAGCATTTCCTGCGAGTTGTTGCTGCAGTCACTTCGCGTAGTGTTGCGTTGCGGTCGGGCTGGTTGGCGCGTGCTTGGCGCAATGGTTACGTTATATTGGGTCGAGTGTATCGCGCTGTTGTTTCCCAAAGACATGTTGATAGTGCGTTGCGGTGCGCTGCGGGGCATTGCGCCGCAGTGTGTTTACTATCGTATGTCTTTCCACCTGTCACCAACCGCACCAGGTGTGCAGAGCCACAACTACACAGACCGAAGTGGTATCACAACTTGGGTACCAAGGCTCCGTCCCAGAACAACTGTGCGCACAAGGGCAGGCCGCTTATTTGGGTGATAGCCTTCAGTTGCTTTACACACACATCATCCTACTGCAAAGGCTACGCCAGCTGTTCTGCAATGAACGAAACCGTGCCATGGGCTGGGGTTCGTCAACGTCATATGGGATTCGACATGCATGCGGGTGCACTCCCCCGCCTCTCCCTCAACGGAGTGACTGGGTCGATCTTGGGGCCCGTGGAACCTTTTTTGAGCCCAACTCGGCACTCTTGGGAGACTCGCGGGCCGTCATTGGAGGTCTCTGCTGCGACACAGGAGGCCAACATCTGCTGGTTCCCTCGCGTGCTCGCATCATCCTAACACTCTCGCCGCATCGGTCGCAAGAGAGCGCGGCCCGAGAACCCAACAAGACGGACCCACGATGGCCCAAGAAGCCCCCAGGAGGGGCCCCAGACGGCCCCCGAAAACCACAGGAGGTGCCCCAAAAGCACGCCACCGCCGCGCCGCTGAAGCCAGCCCCTCCACCGTGATCCCAAGACCCCAAGAGGGCCCATAAAAGGAGTGCCAGAAGGCTCCAGGACACCCGAGGGGCCATCAAAAAAGCCCCGATCCCAAGAACCCCCCCCCGTAGATCCCCCAGAATGTCTCCCGCGCATCTGGAGCACGACCCAGGCGGAGTGGCGGATGGACAGAGTCGGCTATACGCAAAAGTGACCCTGGGTAAGAGTGACCTTTGGTGCGCGACTTTTTGGGGGCCGCGGGGGGACCAAAACCTGGGCGCGCAAGCAGCTGCTACTGCTTCGTTTTCAGCCATCTGGGGACCCATCTGTGCCCGCACCAAAGGTCACTCCGGCGAAAGGTCACTCTTACGTCCAGTCGACAGAGGGCCACTTCGCCCCACCGACTCGCCACGCGGCGTGGTTACAACTCCGTTGGGCCCGTCCCCCGTCTTGCACAGATCACGGCGTCCGAGCTCCGGGCCAGCCTCGCTCGCTGGCGCCTCCCGGCGGGCACACGCCCCAGGGAGCCCTCCAGGGAGCTCCCTGGAGGGCTCCTCCTCCTCCTCCATTCCTCCTCCTCCTCCTCCTCCTCCTCCTCCTCCTCCTCCTCCTCCTCCTCATCATCATCATCATCATCATCATCATCACCATCACCATCACCATCACCATCACCATCACCATCATCCTCATCCTCTCCTCATCTCATCATCCTCATCCTCATCCTCATCCTCATCCTCATCCTCATCTCATCCTCATCATCATCATCATCATCATCATCATCATCATCATCATCATCATCATCATCATCATCATCATCATCATCATCATCATCCATCCCTCCTCCTCTCCTCCTCATCCTCCCTCCTCCTCTTCCTCCTCACTCTCCTCCTCTCGGACCCCCTTTGCGCCTCCTCCTCCTCCTCCTCCGCCTCCGCCTCCTCCTCCTCCTCCGCCCCCTGCCGCCTCTCCTCCTCCTCCTCCTCCTCCTCCTCCTCCTCCTCCTCCTCCTCCTCCTCCTCTTCCTCCTAATTGTTCGCGAGTGCCCCGCGCGGATCGCGTCCGCGCGACTGCGCATCCAGGGGATCGCGCCCCGGAACCCAGATCGCGACGGCGCGGATACGGAGATGCCCGCCGCTCGTGACACAAGCAGCGCCCAGCCGTGGGCCGGCCGGCGTCCTCCCGGCAGTCATGAAACACCTTCACAACGTCGCGGCTCCCGAGCAGCGAGCTCAGGGGCTCCACGATCCCAGCGCCGCCCACCTTCGATTGGAGCCAAGCTTAGGCCTGCTCCTCCTCCTCCTCCTCCTACTCCTGCTCCTCCAGGTCTTATGGTTCCTTGGCGCACCACGCCCCGCTGTGCAACACCTGGCACAAACAATGATACTTCAGAGCCTGGGTCAATCCCCGTTATTCAGTAAGCTCAAAGACCTACTTGCATCTTCCTTTCGAGGGCCCTGGTAACACCTCACAGCCAGACCAGGAAGGAGCCTGACCTTCTTGGTACCGAACGCCCCACACAAACTACACCAGGGCAACTGATCGGTAATTGCCAAAGCTCCGTCTCCTCCGTCAACCGCACGGACGGCCAACGAGATGGTGCACACGGAGCGCACGCCTACTGATTGGCGCAAAGCCCAGGTTTAAACCGAGAGACGCGGGTGCCCCCCACAAGATGACGCAGGAGTTCTAAGAGGGCATGCGTGGAGTCTGGCCCATGTCCAGTGCATACGTGGTGCACTCGTGGTGGATGTCGTGCATTTATAGCATGTATGTGTGGTGTATGTAGAGGCTTACCAGATGGGTCCAAGTAGACGGGGTCGGAGGATCTCGCTACATCGGCGATGCATCGCCGATACATCGACGATGCAGCGGCGACGTCGGCGATGCATCGCTGACGTCGGCGCGGACAACATAGAGCTCCGCATCGAGCCGCATCGCGGATGCATCGACGATGCGGCGCAATCGTCTGACCCCATCTGCTCAGACCCGGAGGCCTAGGGTATGCAAGTCGCACGTGGTGGAATATCTCTGGGCATTCCCGTGATCGTGACCTCAACTGCACTCCTGGGGAAAAAGTCCAATCCCCAGGGGAGGCCTGGAACCGCAACGACTATGCCGTTGTTCTGGATCCCGCGGGCCGCCGTGGCGAAATCTCTCCAGGACAGCCCGGCGCTCGCGACGGAGGCGGCTGGAAGGGTGCTCGTCGCGCGTGATTGCTACGATTCGTGCACGTATGGTGCATGTGGTGTGTACCGTCCGTGTACTCATATGCGTGGGCAGCACGAAGGGGGAAGGGAGAAAGAGAGAGGGCCTGCTCTCTCCGAAGGCGGCGGGGCTCCTCAGAAGCCCATCGTGCCCTCTTGAGAGGTCTTCGGTGTCTTCGGGGAGAAGGCTTCGAGGACTCCTCTCCGAAGGCCTGGGGGGCCTTCCGAGGGGACCCCGCCCCTGCTCGCTCCCCTCCGAGCTCGCCGCCGAATGTGTGGTGCACTTGTAATGTACTCCAGATTTCGTGATAAAAGGGAGGGGGTCACAACCCTCCCAGACGAGAAGTTTTAGACCCCCCCCCCCCGTGGGAGAACCCTCCAAAACATCGTCCCCAGGCCCCCCCAGGCCTTCCAAGATAGCCTGGAAGAGACTCCCCGAAATGAGACCCCCCTCCCTTTATTACGAAATCTGGAGTATGTTTGGTGCACTTGTGGTGCATGGTTGGTGTTTGCCCGATGTCTTCCTGCGGCTGCCCCGCGCGGGCCCGACGCGGGCCCGACGCGGGGCCGCACGAGGCAGAGCCGGAGGGGGGCACCCAAGACTGCCACCGCCGTGACCCCTCGAGCGCGCCGGTGCTTCGAAGCGCCGAGTCCGAGCACGTCAGAATCAAAGCATGCCCAAGTAGCTACCAGCCCCTCCTCGACCGACGGCCCTCGCTCCCCAAGCTCGAGGAGGAGGAGGAGGAGCGGCAGGAGGGGGAGGCGTCAAAATCAAAGTCTGCCCGAGTAGTTACCAACGACATGACGAAGCATCGAGGGCCGAAGGATTGCGCGACAAGCGGCGCGGAGTGACAAAAGGGGGGCGCGGGCAGGCCCGCGGTTTCGGCAGCTGGCCGGGCGCGGCCCTCCACGACCGGCGCGCCGCGGAGCCCTTGAGCGGTGGCTGCTCGCGCACCGGGCAGCAGGCGCAGCAAAGTGCGCCGATGAACTTCTCGATATGTAAGACACGTCTCGGGAGCGGCCAAGAGGGGGGTGTCCAGGAGAGGGGGGGGGTGCAAATCATGACCGGCGGCACGTGCGCGGCCCAGCGGGAGGGCCAGGGACGTGATGAAATAAGAAGAGGCGCCATGAAATCTGGGGAAATATCATGGCCCCCGCCATGATATCCACCCCTCCTAGTCATCACCCCCTTCTTTTCCGCCCCCGAACGTTTCATCATGAAGCGGCCACGCATCCCGGCCACCGGAAATCACATGTCCTTTCACCGGCAGACTCTGCTGTGTCCAGGTGGACCCGAAAACCATCCAGCATGAATGGAGGCGCAGCTGGGGGGATAGCAGTATGTCATGTGTGGCGCACACTGTGAGGGGCAGGGACGCGGCGCAATTGCAGACCGTCGGCGGACAGACGCACACGCCGACAATGATAACTCGGGGATCTGATGACCCGGGTCAATCCAGACCCGGGTCAATCCGGCCTTTCAGGATCCTGCAAAGTCCTGCACCCAAGTCAGGGCCAATACGAAGGATCATGCAAAATCCTGAAGGATCCTGCACCCAAAACCGGGTCAATGCGACCCTGGCCCTGCAGGATCCTGCAAGATCGGGCGCTCTGGCTGACCCCCGTCTGCATTGACCCTCGTCTCAAGGCTGTTAGTACCGGGATAGAACCGTAGGACGCCCCGCCGTTGTCACGCAGAGGCAGAGGGCACGCCGAGCTGGTCGACGGGCCCCAGAGCACCTGGCCACAGCAGACAGGGCCTTCCTGCAAATGAAAAGCCCAGCATCCACGAGAAACATGTTGGGCAAACTACAAAACGGACGACTTGAACCAGGCCTCTGACCCAAAACCTCGTCCTGCCTCTGTGACCCGACTAGAGGAACGAGAGAAGTGCCTGAGGACATGCAGCAGCAAGACCGCCCAGGCAGCCTTCTGCTGTGCGTGCCCTAACTCATCTAGGGGCGCGCACCTCGGACACGTCCCCCTGGAGCATGTTTCGCCACGACGCCTGTCTGGCACGTCCGCTGGCACGCCCCCGGGACCCTGGCAGGGGCCAAACACCAGACCATCGGAAGTATGATAAAAAGACAAGGCTGAACCTAAACGGTGCTTTTCGTTCCCCACATGTTTCGTGGGGTTATGGTTTTCTTATGTGCCGCGGCGCACCCGCGTCTCCTCACACACAACCTCCCCTCCCCCCCCCCACACACAGCACAGCACAGCTCAGCACAGCTCAGCTCAACACAACACAGCTCAGCAGGCCATGGCGCAAGGCACGGCATGCGTTACACTTAAGATCGCAACAGGGGGTGCGCTGGGGGTGGGGGCCCTCCGCGCTGTAGGCTCCCAGGGCGTGGCAGGCGTGGCATTTCCTCGACGCCACAGGGGGTGCGCTGGGGGTGGGGGCCCTATGCGCTGTAGGCTCCCAGGGCGTGGCAGGCGTGGCATTTCCTCGACGCCACAGGGGGTGCGCTGGGAGTGGGGGCCCTATGCGTTGTAGGCTCCCAGGGCGTGGCAGGCGTGGCATTTCCTCGACGCCGCAGGGGGTGCGCTGGGGGTGGGGGCCCTATGCGCTGCAGGCTCCCAGGGCGTGGCAGGCGTGGCAGTTCCTCGACGCCACAATGGGGTGCGCTGGGGGTGGGGGCCCTATGCGTTGTAGGCTTCCAGGGCGTGGCAGGCGCGGCATTTCCTCGACGCCGCAGGGGGTGCGCTGGGGGTGGGGCCCCTATGCGCTGCAGGCTCCCAGGGCGTGGCAGGCATGGCATTTCCTCGACGCCACAGGGGGTGCGCTGGGGGTGGGGGCCCTATGCGCTGCAGGCTTCCAGGGCGTGGCAGGCGCGGCATTTCCTCGACGCCGCAAGGGGTGCGCTGGGGATGGGAGCTCGTATCTTGTCAACAACTGTAAACACCTTGGCTCAAGCCGGCTCGGCGCGCCTGCGCTCTCACGCAGGCGCGCTCCTATAGTCCTACTTCAGAGGACCGCCCGACCTGCGCGACAGCCATGCCTCCCAAATCACCGTGGACGCGCTGTCACCTCGATGTTTGGCGATGAAGACCGCAATGGTTCAGATGGGCGGCGAAGTTAGCGTGGAGACCTTCCGCAGATGCGCCAACGGAGTGGTGCAGTCCGCTTTGAACGCGTACCGCCGCCAGCTTCACAATTGGTGGCCCGATACGCTCTACGCGAGGTACTCGGAGATGAACGACGACGGCAAGAGGCGGTGCTTGGTGGCGTACCTGCAAGGTGCGGCGAGTGCGCGAGGCCGGCAGCGCGGCGGCTGACACAGGGGCCCCCGCCGCCGCGTTTGCCACGCCTCTGAAAGCTACACCGACGAAGGACACGCCAACGAAGGCCCCGCCCATGCAGACTTGCACTCCGCAGCGGTCCCCGGCTTTGCTGCTGGCTACCTCTGTTCGTTCCACTGGCACTCCTCGCGCTCAGCTTTCCCCTTGGCCCGCGGAGGCGGACGACCGTTGGTGGCAAGGACCTTGGTCGCGGAGCCTGCGACAGTCGGTCGCGCCGACCTGTTTGTGCGCCCTTGCTGATAAGAAAGCTGCCGGATGGTACAATTCGTTTGCAGAGAAGCGGGCGGTGGATCCACAGTTCCAACCGTCCAAGAGGGGTGCCGATGCAAACTTGTGGCAGGCTCTCAACAGGTACTCCAACGGCCACCACCCGAGCTACGAGATGGATGTTCCCACCCTTCGATCGTTCGCACTGCAGCCTGACATGCCCGTAGTACTAGTCGCGTTCGTAGTACTAGTAGTACTAATACTCGTAGTACTCGTAGTACTCGTAGTGCTCGTAGTACTAGTATAGTTCCCCTAGTACTAATACTCGTAGTACTAGTAACATTAGTGGTACGAGTAGTACTAGTACTACTGGTGATAGTAGTAGAAGTAGAAATAGAAATACAAGTAGAAGTAGTAGATGCAGTAGTAGTAGTACTCGTAGTAGCAGTAATAGTAGTAGTAGTCGTCGTCGTAGTGGTGGTAGTGGTCGTAGTACTAGCAATAGTAGTAGTGGTAGTAGTAGTAGTAGTAGTCGTAGTAGTAGTAGTAGTAGTAGTAGAAGTAGTAGTAGAAGTAGTAGTAGTAGTAGTAGTGGTAGTAGTAGTAGTCGTAGTAGTAGTAGTAGTAGTAGCAGTAGTAGTAGTAGTAGTGGTAGTAGTAGTAGTAATAATAATAATAGTAGCATCAGCAGTGGTAGTAGTAGTGGTAGTAGTAGTGGTAGTAGTAGTAGTAGTAGTAGTAGTAGTAGTAGTGGTAGTAGTAGTAGTAGTAGTAGTAAACGTAGTAGCAGTAGTAGCAGTAGTAGTAGTAGTAGTAGTAGTAGTAGTAGTAGTAGTAGTAGTAGTAGTAGTAGTAGTAGTAGTAGTAGTAGTAGTAGTAGTGGTGGTGGTGGTGGTGGTGGTGGTGGTGGTAGTAGTAGTAGTAGTAGTAGTCGCTGTTGTTGTTGTTGGTGGTGTTGTTGTTCTGGTAATGAGACTCGTGGCGATGGTGCGCGCAGGAAATATAATTGGTATGTGGGGTTCCTCGGTAGCGTAATTTTCGTTGTGTTCGTGTTGTGTTCGCTTTGCCTCGTCTTGTCTTGGACTACCGCAGAGCGAAATCGGAACGAAACGGCCCACGAAATCGCCAGAACACCGTTTAGGTCCAGCTCTGGAGGAAAGCACGACGCGTCCATCGGGACGGGCGAAAGGGGGGGATAGCAAAAGGGGGGGGGGGGAGAATCAGCTCATGTAGCTGATCTCCCCGGCGCCTCCCGGCGCCGGAGGCGGCCATGTATCGAGGAAGGGGCCCCTCGGTGGGGCCGAAACCAGCCGCATGCAGCAGATTTCGTAACCCCCCCTTTCCCAATCCCCCCCTTTTGTTCGGCCCGCGCTGCCCCAAGGAGCCCTCCTCTCGCCGATGGGCTCCCCTCCTCCTCCTCCTCCTCCTCCTCCTCTCCTCCTCCTCCTCTCCTCCCCTCCTCCTCCTCCTCCTCCCTCCCCCTCCTCCTCCTCCCCTCCTCCCCCCCCTTTCCCTTCCTCCCCCTTCGTCCGGCACGACGATTCCGGCAGGGCGCCCGCCCAGAACCGCAGCAGAACCTCCGAGACTCCGACAGGGTAGGCCTGCCGCCCCCCCCCCCTGCGCCTCGCGGCGGCCGCGCGCCGAGGGCAAAGAGGGGGGTGCCCGGCCGCCTCCTCGAAGGCGCCCCCCCGCGCGCCAGGGGGGGGAGGGGGAGGAGGAGGAGGAGGAGGAGGGGAGGGAGGAGGGGGAGGGGGAGGAGGGGAGGAGGGGGAGGCTGAGGAGGAGGAGGAGGAGGAGGAGGAGGCGGAGGAGGAGGCGGAGGGGAGGAGGGGGCGGAGGGGGAGGAGGGGGAGGGGGAGGAGGAGGAGGGGGAGGAGGGGGAGGAGGAGGAGGAGGAGGAGGAGGAGGAGGAGGAGGAGGAGGAGGGGGAGGAGGAGGAGGGGGAGGAGGAGGAGGAGGGCGAGGAGGAGGAGAAGGAGGCGGAGGAGGAGGAGGAGCAGAAAAAGCATGTGTCCTCCTCTCGCCCGTGAGGCTTCCGATCCACCAGACAGAGGAGTTGCGTTCGCTCGTGAGCCCGGGCCGACAAAAGAGCAGATTGTGGGGTGAAGTTCTCGTCCGAGTATCTCGGGGACCACAGAACGCAAAGGCTCCTCTCGTCGGCGAACCTCGAGACCCACAAAACTCTGGAGGTGCTCGAACAGAACGACGCTGGGCTTGGGACCAGCTGCAACATAGACAACACGTCATGCGATGGCCGGGTGCAGACGCTTCCGGCTGCAAGTGGTTCATCAGAGGATGCGCCCCCACCGCCCAAGCCTCCCCCTTCGAAAGCCAGAAAAGCACTCACTCCAGAGGACGAAGGTAATCCCATGGAGGTGGCCCAGCCGATTTCTCGCAAACCATACGTCCCCCCATCACACGCCCGCGTGCTATCAAATGGAACGGGGACAACAAAACGGGCCCCAGAAGCAGTGAGAACAGTGACGCGGAACGCTCCTTCTGATGAGCCTGTTTTCCACCACCACCACCACCACCATAATCTTGAGGGGGGATGGAGGAAGAGGAGAAGGACGACGACACCGACGAAGAGGAGGAGGAGAAAGAGAAGGAGGAGGAGGTCTAGGAGGAGAAGGAGGAGGAGGAGGAGGACCCCCCCCCCCTCCAACTGATGGTGGTGGTGGTGGTAGAAAACAGGCCCATCATCCTTCGGCCTCCACCCTCCGAGCCACCGCGACGTCCACGAGGAACACGTCGTCGTCCGTGGCGAGCTGGAGGAGCGAGAGCTTGCCGAATCGGCCGATCTGGGTGCCCTCGCAGTCCACTCCTCGCGGGGACTACCTGCCAGACCACCCCAACCCAACCCGAGGATCCGAAGTTCGGGTTGGGGGGGGGGGGTATGGGCTCCATCTGTGTTTTTCCGACGTTCCCCGACCCCCCCCCACACACACACACACACAGGAAACGGAGGGCAGATCGAGGCCTTCGGGTTGGAGCGGGGTGGTTTGGTGGGTGGTGGTGCAGGGCGGCGACGGGCAAGGAAGAAAGGATGCGGCACGACACGATAGGCGGCGGCATTGCTGACACGTCAGCACGGAGTTGCCCTGTGAGGCGCACACGGGCGGGACCCCGATTGCAAACCAGCCCTCAATGGGCACGACTGGCTCATTCCCGATCCTAGATTCCCGCCCTCGGTCCTGCAGTGCTTCCACCTTGCCCTTCGTATGCACATGCCGTGGCCCGTCAAATCAAACGACTCGCGGACAAGTTAGAAACAGACCCAGAGACAATCGAATAAGATGAGGGCGACCACAGGAGCACAGGAGTATCCAGTGTCGCAGATTCGATTCAAAGAACAGGTCGTACCTCATTCGTTCCACCTTTTCGGGAACGTGCCTACTACCATACCATCTCACGCTGTACAAAGATCGCTCGCTAAACAGGGTACTGGCAGCTCAGAATGGGGCAGCGTTACATTTAAGAAGCTATACTTCCGCGACGACAGAAAACGCTATCATCTAGTGAGAGGAGGCGCCTGTGAAGCTCAAATAATCACACGCGTGGGCGCGTGGTGGCGCACATGCAAAGTGCGAGATGGGAGCAGGGCGAGATCGAAGTGCAAACTGCAGCGTCCAAATGCGAAGACTACGCACAGGCGCGAGGTAATGGCGCACAGGCACATTTAACAGAGACACAAGCAGACAAGTAAAGTAGTTGCTGGTAAGATCTCAGGGTATGCCGAACCCTCTGTCGAACTCCCAGTCACTACGAGGGCCTCCCGGCCCACGGTGAAGTAAGAAGGACAATTAACCGATTGGCGAAACAAGGCTCCCCTCCCCCCATTATCCTCATCAGCCTTCGCATCAGCACCAACACATCCCACGCACCCAAACTTCTTCCTTGTCATCATCCCCCCGTCAGTATCACCTTCACGATCGCCATCTCAATCGTCACAGACAACATTGCTCCAATCGCCACGATCACAACAATCGATACCATAGTCCACACAACAATCGGCATGGAAACCGATGCCGACATCACTGCCGAACGGAGCGGCAGCATGACCGAGACAATGACCGCCGACTTCGTCGAACGCGCAGGGGCCCCCCACCCAGGTGAGCGTTTTTTTTTATTCGGCGTTTCGACACTGTGCAGAAAGCGGGGGGGGAGGGGGGGGGGTCTAGCTCCGGACCTCTGCTTAGTGCCGCTGTCTGGAACCGTGCGTCCTCTGGGGGAGACTCCACCTGCTCGAAACAGGCGCCCAAAACAGCCAAGATCTAGTCCTTGGTGGGGGGAGGGGGGAGGGGGGGTTGGGGGGCCCCCGCCGATCGGCAAAACAATGCATAAAAAAACGATCACCAGCCGCTCGCTCCTACGCAGGTCTGCCCCGAGCTGAGGACGCGCTCCACCAGAGACCTGCACTGATCGGCAGTTGTGATCAAGTGGATTGGCCTCTGCGGGGGAGGGGGGGGGCAAGCCGCCCGCTCATCGCGCGCGGAGGACTACAGTCAAAACGTGTGTAAAGGGGGCCCTATGACACGCGAACAAAAATACACACAGATCCCAGGATTCCCAGTCTTTCTCCAGATCTTCAGGACGTTCGTCGTCCCCCCCCAACCCCCACACACTTCCCGTTTGGTCCCACATGTTCCTGGGAGTCGACGATTCATTGCGTCTGTGTGTGTGCTTCTGTCCCCTCCTGGAGTGTATTTTCAGGACGGGTGGTGAGGACGCCAGACTGCACGGTTTCCCCCGGGGCCGTAGGCGACTCGAGGAGGAGGCGGAGGTGGAGGGGGGGGAGGGGGAGGAGGAGATGGAGGAGGAGGAGGAGGAGGAGGAGAAGGAGGAGGAGGAGGATGAGGAGGTGGAGGAGGAAGAGGAGGAGGAAGACTGGTCGCCTAAACCCTTCGGAGAAACCCTCCACGCCAGACCCTTGGAGGCCGAAGTTGGGATTGCTTGGGCGGCGGGCGACCCGTGCAACCCGCAGAGGACGGGCCGCAGAGGCAGGGACGCAAAGGGAGCCCTGGACGACGGCGGCGCGCTTACTGTTTGGACGCCCGAAATGGGTATGGAAAGGATGGGCACAATGCCCAACAGCAAATGTTGTCCCAAACCAACAGCGGCCGCTGTTGGGCAGGCGGCCCTCTGTCTCGAAAGGACACAGGCCGCGGCGGCGTGGACAGCGTATCCTGTTCAAAATGAACAGGAACTGCTGTTGGGCATTGTACCCATTCTTTCCGTACCCATTTCGGGCGTCCAGATACTGGGCGCGCTGACTGTAGGATCGGGCCGGGCGGAAGGGGGGGATAGCAAAGGAGGGGTTTGAGAATCAGCTCACGTAGCTGATGTTCCCGGCGCCCCCCGGCGCCAGGGGCGGCTATGTATCGAGGAAGGGGGCCTTTGGTGGGGCCGAAAGCAGCCGCATGCAGCAGATTTCGTACCCCACCTTTCCCAATCCCCCCCTGTCGTCCGGCCCGACAAGAGCAGGAGGGGGATGGCGAATCCGTCTTGAGACACGGTCTCCAGGGCGCGCGGCGATCAAGAGGCCGGACCTTGCATGCCAGGAGGGGGGCTCGCACAGGCCGAGCTGGCCCAAGGATATGTTCAAGAAGCCAACACGTTTCCAGGGCCTCCCGAGCGGCCACGCACGCGTGTGAAGCTGCAGAACGATCCCGCGCAGAGAAGATAGGGAGAGAGTGAGAGAGAGGGAGAGGGACAGAAAGAAGGAGAGGGAGAGGGCCGATAGGTATGTACCCTGCACCTGTGCGCGTTTCCTCCCGAAGACCTCGTGCAGAACAAAGCGCATGGCACTCCTGACTTCGGCACTTCCGGCCTAGCAGAGCACAACCAGCACGCCCCAACGATACCGTCGCCTTCGGACTCCTCCCTTCTCGGAGGCCGGCCGCGAAGCCAAGCGTATTCAGACAAATCGCGGATGCCGCCCTCGCCATCGCTCGGACGTCCATTCCCTGTGTTTTTTTCCGGTTTCGTGGGTGTTTTTTTTGCCAACTGATTAAGGATGCTCCTCGATAGTCCTCGCCATAAGAAAAATGCACACGTCCGAGCGATGCCAAGCACCAGGCCGTTCCCGGATGGTCGGGGATCGTCTGGCCCGGGTCAGTCCAGACCCCGGTCAGTCAGGCCTTGCAAAATCCTGCAAGATCGTGCAAGATCCTGCACCCAAACCCGGGTCAATGGCAAGGATCCCGCAACATCCTGCAGGATCCTGCACCCAGACCCGGGTGAAGGCGACGCCTGTCCCTGCAAGATCCTGCGCTCTTGCTGACCCTCGTTTGCATTGACCCCCGTCTCTTGAGCCCCGAGATTGAATACCACTCCCTCATCCGGCCACGTCAGAGGCATGGGGCACGAAGGGGTCGCAGCACCCGCGACAATGCACGAGACTCCATCGAAAACGCAAAGCAGAAGTCGATGAAAATAGCGAGCATAGAAAGGCAAATCTTGACCGCACGTGCTTCCAGCGGTTTGTCCTCTTCCGCTAGCGGCAAGGTGTGGTCTCCTGAGAGGTGCACATCGATCAACGGTGCAAACCAATGGGACGCAGAGCGAAACGGACCCAACCGCACCAGCATGCCACGCCTCCATACGAAGTGTATGCCTTTCCACGTTTCCCAATTATCCTATCACCTGATTGCCCCGTCCTGGATATTTGAGGGCACCGTCTTTCACCTGCCGAAATGCAAAGGGCTGATTGGGCCGGTCCCTGCTTATGTGTGCCAGGTGTCCTTTTTCGTTGCTTTGCAGGTGCTCACCCATCTCATTTGCAAAACGAATTATACAAATATATAGATGTGTGTATATATATATCTATATATACGTATGCGTCCTGGGGCTATTTCCATTCAGAAGGCTTAAGAGTGACTCTCGAAACGTCAAACATTACACGACAACGCTTCAACACAATGACACAGCATCCACATTCACAACGACCGGCTGCACACCTGCCCCCTAAGAAATGCACCGTGCCCGCAATGATGAGCTCGAGCAGGATCGGCTGCATGGCGGACGACATGGTCCAGTTGGACATGGGCTCCTCCTCCTCCTCCTCCTCCTCCTCCTCCTCTTCCTCCTCCCCATTGTGCCCCGGGCCCAGGCGACAGCCTCAATAGTCGACAAGCCCCTTCCGCCGTCCCGGAGCCCGCCGCCTCCGAGCCGCGCGCCGCGCTGCGGAGAGGAACATCGGCTGGCGGCGGCATGGCCCGACCGCCCAGGTGGCCCCTCGAACGCGGCCATGCAGAGCTGGGGGGGCGCGGTGGGCACCCCCCTTCCTGCCAGACCTCCTCCGCGATCAAAGCAACCTGTGCAGGCGACTGCGCGCCTGAAGCTGAGCAGGGACCGACCGTCCCAGCATTCCTCCAGGCCTACCACGGCATGCTCTTGGAGCCCCAGAATGCTCCAAGAACAAGGCAGGGCTCTCAGAGCAGCAACCCCGCGTGTGCTAAAACAACACCGCCTCAGCCAGAAGTGTCCTGAGAACCTTCCGCGCAAGACCACAAACGGTTCTTAGCACTTTTTTTGGCGGGCCTATACGCAGTCAGAATTTTTCGGCACTTCGACATTGGGCGGACTGGGGGTGGGCGTCTGGCTCCGGACCTCTGCTTAGTGCGACTGTTCGGAACCGTGCGTCCTCTGGGGGATTTCCACCCGTTCGAAAAAGGTGCCCCAAAAAAGGCCGAGATGTACTCCACGGGGAGGGAGCGAGGGGGGGGGCGAGGGCCCGCGCCGATCGGCAAAAACGTAATAAAACAAGCCAGAACGCTTCACCACTGCTCGATGAAGCCCGCAACATGCACGAGGACATCGAAGACTCAATGGGCGACAGCCAGGCAGCGGCTCCAAGCGTGTTTGGTCTTACATCGGCCATGTCCTCCTACAGGCAGATTTTCACCGACAGATGAAAAATACTCAAACAAGTAAGCAAACAACATACAACAATAATGTAAAACAAATACCCAGACTATTTTGAAGTATTGTGGAATACCCCCAGTGTAGAAGGACATGCCCGATTTGGGGCCAGTCCACAGGAAACCTTCCACAAGAGACCCATCCCTGAGACCCCAGGACGCCCATTGACTTCTGGAGTGGGAGCGTCGCGCTCTCCGGGGCGGAACCATCGAGACCCAGGAAGCCCAGGGCACCCTGGAGGCAGGCAGGGTGTTTCTTGGCATGGGTCTTCACTGCACGTCATCTGCGTAGCAGCCCGACAAATGCAGCGCATCCTCTCCATACTCTTCTAACTCCAGGACCCTGTGCATGCTATCTCCCATCGTGTTGCTAGACGGCATTGCGGCGGCGCGAGCGGAGCAAGCGCCTCTCGACAAGCGCGTTCCTCCACTCGCGAAGGAACCACTCGCAAATGACCAGGACCCGCCGCGGGGGATTCAAGATATATTGCAAAGAGGCAAACACATGCTTTTTTTGATCTGGCGTTCGCGAGTAGTCACTTTGCGGGTAGTGGAACGCGCTCGGTAAACCCCCTTTTGCGCGACGACTGGTGCGCAAAACGCGCTCGCGACCCGAAATCAGTCGTCTATTTCGGATATGGCGTGGCTCTTTCGCCCATTCCTCCCGACGCTCTGTTTGACGATCCTCGATCATTGCGAACAACATCGCCCCACACAAAAACGAGCAATGTTACAATACGTTATGTCATGCCAGGAGAGACAGCACGAGTTCACCAGGCCAGAAAGCTCACTCACTCACTCACACACACACACTTATACACACATTCACACACACACACATCACACCAGCCCTCTGCGCGTAGGTGGTCTAGGGCGCTTCCTCTTCCAACCCCCTGATTCCCCTTCGGGGAAGGTTTATAAACCCGATGCGGCCCCCCCACCATCCCTGTCAAAAAAACAATACACAGTACACTTGGCGGCGGCGGCGGCTGCGGCGGCTGCGGCGGCGGCGGCGGCTGAGGCGGCTGCGGCTGCGGCGGCGGCGGCGGCGGCGGCGGCAGCGGCTGCGGCTGCGGCGGCGGTTAGGCAGCGGCGTGCGGCGGCGGCGGGCGGTGGCGGCGGCGGTGGCGGCGGCGGCGGCGGCGGCGGCGGCGGCGGCGGCGGCGGCGGGCGGGGGGCGGCGGCGGCGGCAGCGGCGGGCAGCGGCGGCGGCGGCGGCGGCGGCGGAGGCGGCGGCGGCGGCGGCGGCGGATTCGCCCCAAGTAGCTGCCCATCCAAAGACGACTGCTGAATATGCTGAGGCTCGGGCCAGACTCGGGTGCTATGTATGTGTTGGGAGGGCGGGTGGGAGTGAGCGAGACGGCTTGCGGGCGGGGAGGGGGTAACTTGACCCCTCTCCCTACCCTCTCCCCTGGACTTGGACGGGGGGGGGGCGCGACGCGTTGGAGCGTCCAAAACGACCTCGGCGAGGAAGCCCACATCACCGGTTTTACCACGGTTTTGGCCCCGTTTTGGCCTCTTGAAGGGGGGCTAATTGAAGCTCCCCTCTTGTTTGATCGATGTCCTCCAAGATGGCTCCAAGCGCGCTCCCAAGGCTCCCAAGAGCGCTTCAAAAGAGCCCAAAAAGGCGCCCAGAAGGCCCTAGAAGGCCACAAGAGGCGCCCAAGAGGTCTCCAAGAGATTCTAAAGAAACCCCCAAGAGGCCCCATGGAGCTCCCCGAGGCACCCAAGACCCTCCAAGAGGCCTCCGGGTTCACAAAGAGGCTCCCAAGAGGCTTCTCTGCGTGCTGCCCACTTCCCTGATCGAGGCAACTCCTCCGGGCATCGTTTCTGGATTGGCTGGTGGGGTCACGCGAAGCGTCTAGAAGTCGAACTGGGGAAACATTCGAACTGGGGAAAAATATGCTCGCAGGTCTGCTGCCCACCCCTTACCTCCCAACCCCAGAAGATGCGAATGCATTGTAAGCACAGGGAAGACGTCAACAAGGAGGAGGAGCGGGATATGGAAGTGGTGACAGAAGGCAAATGGGCAGGGTCAACGAGGGAAGCTTGCAGACTTCGATGGCGGAGAAGTCAGACCGATTCAAAGCACAAGAGCAAACACAAGTATGAGGAGATCGGAGCATTTGGATAGGCACAATAATGGTGGTCACCGACTTCGCAGACCCAGCTGTCCGCAATCAGATAGGATCAACTACCGCAACGAAACAGATCGGCAAGAGATCGCAACAGATGACGCTACGCACGACAACATCAGAATTTACCCTTTGGGCCTACTTGGCAATACGAAACCATATGACGCCAGATCAGGCCAATGCACATTAGACAACACAAACAATGAATGAGTGCACGGGATCGTCCCCACAATCAAACTCTAATCATCGCGAAGATCAGATGAAGACATCTGTTCGCCAGGCGAATCACTACATGATTGTCAATCCTCTCATTCTCCTCTCAAAGATACTACGACAATGCTGATGGATCAGAGTCCTCAGCATCCTCAAGGACGCCCGATCGAAATCCAGAAAGACATGCGTTTTCGTGGGTACAAAGGCTGATGATGATTCAGAAGATCCAGCTGAAGCCAGAGGACTCAGGAGCGCAGGCGACAGGTGAGAAGGAACGAGCAGTCCTGGGATACGGACGATGATCTGTTGTGAGACCCCCTCCGAAGGGAGGAGAAGGCGTCGCAGTCCAGAGCCGTGCAAGCCCCCAGTCGGAAGGCGGGCCAGGCGCCGGTGAGCAGCCGGAGCCCGCCGTTTGGCGGGCCCAGCGGACACCGCCCGCCGGACTCCAGCCAGTGCTACGGTCAGGAGCTCTTTGGTCCCTCGCAGGTGGGAGCAGTATCTCTTCACTGCGCCTGCTCTACGAGGTAGGCTGGCACAGTCGAACCTAGGCCAGAAGAACATCCCTCAAGAGAGCACGAGCCCCTCCGTCGGCAAAAACGCACAGAACATCCAAGGGTACCCTCCCAAAGGTGCACAATAATATCCAACAGTCACGCAGAACATCAAGGTACCCTCCCCGAACCGACCTCGATCTTATACCTCGGCTCGATTGTATGAGAAGCGCCGCGCCCCAGGCCCAGCTACTTCGACTTCAACGCCACGGCGGAAGCACTCTGTAGAGCGTTGCTGCGCCCGCGCCCGACCTGGACCTCGGGGATCCAGACACACAACGAAACGAATGACTCGCCTGACCCATCTGCAACATCTTCCTCCTGCGAAGCTGTCACCATCACGCCCTTCCCTGCCGGGGAGAGGCCACAGAAATTGCACCCTGAAAGAGAGAAAGCCCTGAATAACTTTGAACATGGACCAGAGAGAGAGAGAGAAAGAGTATTAGCGCGTTTCTTTTCGGCGATCCTGGGTATTACAGGGAGGGGGGGAGGGGCCAGGAGGAGGAGGAGGAGGAGGTGGAGGAGGAGGAGGAGGAGGACGAGGAGGAGGAGAAGGAGGACGAGGAGGCGGAGGAGGAGGAGGGGGAGGGGAGGAGGAGGAGGAGGAGGAGGGGTATAATGTAACGCCTCCCCCCCGCCGTGTGCACGGCGGCAGTGCCCGGAGCGCACCTGGGGGGGAAGGGCGTTATGTCATAAAGGGGGGGGGGGGGGGATGGGGGGCCGGGTGCTATAATGCCCATTACGCCCCAAGCAAGAAAGAAACACGCTCCATATAAACAGAGACACCTGGAGAGACCACTGGAAAACAAGGGAGGCCACGGGAGACCACGAGACCCCCACGGAAGACACACGGGCGACGAGGAGAGCGTTATCGAGAGACACAGCGGGAGACAACGGGGAGGCAACGGCAGTCACCGGGAGACACCGGGAGACACAACGGGAGACACCAGGAGACAACGGGAGACAAAGGGAGACATCGGGAGACAAATGGAGTCATCGGGAGAAAGCAGGAACAGAGGTCAAAAAATCCACCCCCATAATAGCCACCCCGACACGCGAAATCGTTCAGTAAAACTTGCCCAACGAAGGAATCGAACAGGGCAGGGCCGTTTAGTAAACGCCAATTGTCCGGTCTGGGTGGCTTTTCCTTCCTTGGAATAAGCAAAATACCCTCGTCGCCTGACCAGTTTCAGGTCCGTGTCCGCCGGCAGTCAGCTTCTTAGAAGCATGTCCGCCGCTGTGGAGAATGCTGTTTTGTCCCCCCCGCTCGTCACGTCCGTCACGGCAAAGGGGGGAGGGGCCCAGGGGGGGGAACGGTAACGTGGTCGGGCCCCGCGGGAGGGTGGGGAGCCTGGGCGCCGGACGACGAAAACAACGACGGCGACGACCACATAGACGACAACGACGAGGCCGAGGACGAGGACGAAGACAGGGACGACAACAACGACGACGACGACGTGGAGGACGATGACGACGACGACGACGACGAGGACGACGACGATGACGAGGACGACGACGAGGACGACGACAGCGATGACGAGGACGAGGAGGACGACGATGACGAGGACGAGAGCGAGGACGAGGACGACGACGACGATGAGGACAAGGACGACGACCAGGACGACGACGACGATGACGACGACGAAGACGACGACAAAGGCGGCCGCCTCAAGGTCTGCAGAGGTCTCCAGAGGCCTAAGGAGGTCTCCAGAGACCTCCAGAGGCCCTTCGAAGCCTTTGCCAACGACGACGACGACGACGACGAGGACGACGACGACGACGACGACGACGACGACGACGACGACGACGACGACGACAACGACGAGGATGAGGGCAGTGACGAGACGAGCACGGGGACGATGACAACTACGACGATGACCACGAGGACGAGGCCGAGGAGGAGGAGGAGGACGACGACGACGACGACAAGGACCACGACGACGACAACGACAAAACCACGACGAGGGCAAGGAAAAGACGGTGACGGGGACGACGACGACGACGACGACAGCGACGAGGACGATGACAACAATGACGACGACAACGACGACGAGGAGACCGACGACGACGACGAGGACGACGTCCGCCTCTGAAGGTCTCTGGAGGTCTCCCAAGGCCTGAGGAGGTCTCCGATATCCTCTGGAGGCGCCTGGAGGCCATTCGAGGAACTCGGCGACGACGACGAGGACGAGGACGACGACGACGAGGACAACGACGACGACGACGACGACGACGACGACGACGACGACGACGACGACATCGACGACGACCGGGACGAGGACGAGGACGGAGATGAGGGGGCAGACAACGGGGACGACGACAACGACGACGACAAGGACGACCACGACGACGACGACGACAACAACGACGGCGACGGCGGAGACGACGCCGACGGCGACCACGACGCCGACGACGACGCCGACGACGACGACGGCAACAACAACGACGACAACGACGATGACGAGCATGAGGACGGAGATGACGACAACGAGGACGATGATAGCGACGACGACACCGACGACGACGACGAGGACTAGAACGATGACGACGACGACCATGACCACGACGGCGAGGACGAGGACGACGACGACGACGGCGGCGACGGCGACGACAGTGACGACGACGACAACAGCGACGACGACGTCGACGACGACGGAAAAGAGGGTGAGGACGACAGGGAAGAGGACGAGGACGGGGACGAGGACGATGACCAGGGTGACTACAACGACGACGACAACGACGATGATCTCGACGACAATGACGACGACGACGACTACGACGACGACGAGGACGCAGACCAGAGCAGGGACGACAACGTCGACGAGGACGACGACGACGACGACGACGACGACGACGAGGAAGACAAACAACGACGAAGACGACGGCGACGGCGATGAGGACGGCCGCCTCTGAAACTCTCGAGAAGTGTGCAGAGGCCTCAGGAGGCTTCCGGAAGCCTCTGGAGGCGTTCGAAGCCATTCGAGGCTCTCGGAAACGACGACGGCGACGAGGACGAGGGCGGAGACGAGGACGACAGCAACGACAACGACGATGGCGACGACGGCGACGACGACGCCGACTACGACGACGACGTCAAGTGCCTCTGAAGGTCTCCAGGATCTTCAGAGGCCTCAGGAGATCTCCAGAGGCCTGCAGAAGCGTCTGCAGGTCCTGGGAGAAGACCGACGACGATATCGACGATAATGTCGACGACGACGACGACGAGGACGGAAACGAGGACAACGACGACGACGACCACGACGACGAAGACAAAGACTGCGAGGACGACGACTACGACGACGACGACGACGACGACGACGACGACCAGGGTGACTACGACAACGACGACGACAACGACGACGACAACGACGACGACAACGACGAGCATTTTTCAACTGTTCGCTCTTGCTGGCACGCGTGTCTTGCATTCTGTATACCCAAACCCTCGATACCCGCCCATTTCATCTTCGATTGCGCCCCCTTTCTGGGGGAATATCTTCCTTGTCGGCCACTGACTGAAGTGCGAGGAACTCTCGAGCGAGAGCACTTGACTGGATTGCGAGGAACTCTCGAGCGAAAGCGCCGTTCCTGAGTTTTGGGGCCTGTCTGGCCAAGGTGTCTCGGGATAAATCGTAAAGAAGTATCGAGCGGGAGCCGTTGTCGTTGTAGCCCGGCCAACAAGGGCACACATTTATACTCGAGCCAACGCTTGAGCGGGAGCCTTTTTCTCAGAGAAAGTGTAGCGGGCGTCGGATCGAGCGCGCGCAGAACCGTTTCCGGAAATCAACCATAAATATTCTCCAGAAGTGAATATTCGAGGGCGGCAACGACGACAACGACGACGACTTTGAGGACGACGACCACGACGACGACGACGACGACGACGACGACGACGACGACGACGACGACGACGACGACGGCTGCCACTGGAGGTGTCCAGAGGCTCTCCGCTGCCTGTCAGCACCATACCATGCCTGTGAGTATGGCGCCATGGCTGTGGGGGGGGCTGGGAACCCCTCCCCGTACGCTCGTGGCCCCTGAAAAGGGGGGGAGCGACCCCCCCGTAACGGACTTTACAGGTTCAATGAATATAAGGAGTCCCGTGCCCGTGTCCCACATTCAGTGCCCAAGGCCGATGCATCCCTGACAGGTAGAAGGTGTGCATGTTCTGGTTATATATATACATAAATAAGAGCAATCATACTCGTAATAATGATATGATAATGATAATAACCATTATCATCATAATCATCATCATCATAATCATCATCAGCATCATCATCATCATCACCATCACCATCACCATCACCATCACCATCACCATCACCATCATCATCATCATCATCAGCATCATCATCATCATCATCATCATCATCATGCAATCAATAATTGTTTTTATATTAATAATAACAATAATAAACAAAAACTATTTTATATATATATATATATATATAGATTACCCCCTGGTTTCCCTGGCGCTCCCACGAACTTCCGTGAGCTCACAGGGTGTGCTGCGTGCGTCCTCTGGGAGCCAGAAGGGTTCGAGATCGGGCCACGAAGGCTCCAGAAGGCCGCACAGCTGCTCCAAGAAGTCCCCAAGTCGCCCCATGATCGCTCCCAGGCGCCCAAGACGGCCTCAAGGGCGGCCAAAAAAAGGCCCCAAGAAGCCTCAGGGCTCAGGCGGGCCCCAAGAGCACCCCCAAGAGGCACAAATGATTGATTCTGCGGATCTCGCCCTTTTGGCTTCCCGACGCTCCAAGACGGCCCCAGAGGCCCCCAATATCGCTCCAAGGCAGCCTCCAAAACGGCCCAAGAGGGCCCCAAAACAGCCCAAGAGGCCGCCAGAACGGCCCAAGAGGTCCCAAGACGGCTCCAAGCGGGGACCCCCAGGAAGCCCCAAGAGGCTCCCACGAAGTCCCCAAGAGGCCCCCAAGAGGCTCCCAAGAAGCCCTCCTCAGGCTCCCAAGAGGCTCCAAAACTGCCCCGCAGAGGCCCCTGAGAGCGCTCCGAAGAGACCTCACGAAGCATCCCTGAGGGCACTGACGCACAACCCAGGCACAGTGGCGGGATGGGTCAAGGACGCGCGATAAGTATGCAAGCCCCGTACACGCCCATGTTGAACCTTTCCGAGTGCGGCGGGCCATCGGAAGGGGTCCAGGATGAACCGAGGCGGCAAGGATGCGAGGGTACCCTTTGGAAGGTTACCCATTCTGACTATCGGTTCCGACTGTAGATAGATCTACGGGAGCTTGAAACCCAAACAGTGACATGGAGCAAAGTGTGCGGTGAATTGTAGGTGGTGCAATCAATGTGGTGCCATCCAAGCTGTGAAGTCCATGTGGTGCACCCTATGCGGCTCCAATACTTCCCAAGGACGGCTCCAAGTGGGCGCGGCGGACCCTCCCAACGAGATCCCCTGGAGGTGAAAGTCCTTCAACCACCTAAGGTCTTTCAAATGATTGGAGAGAGCGTGGTCCACCGCCGTTGTACTGAGAAAAATTCCCCCCCTCTTCCTCTGGAGCCCCCCCCTCCATCCACCCTCCGAACCCCCCCCTCCTCGACCCCCCCCTCCCCTCCCTTCCCCGTCACCCCCCCCCCAACCCCAACCCCATCCCCCCCCCCTCCGGAAAACCGGGGGGTGGTCACTACCGGTTCGAACCCCCCCCTCAAAACGGGTGGGGGGGTCACTACCGGTTCGAACCCCCCCTGCCCCCACACTCACCGCCGGCAAACGACTCCGGGGTCCCCACCACCGTCCTCACCACCCCCCCCGCTGTCCAGCACCACCGTCCCCCACACTGTCCCTCTGTCCTGTTCCACCACTGTCCGCGCTGTCCCCACCAGTGCCCCCACCACTGTCCCCACCACTGTTCCCACCGCGGTCCCACTCTCCCCATTGTCCCAACTATCCCCACCACTGTCCCACTGTCCCCAGTGTCCCCACCACTGTCCCACTGCTCCCACCGTCCTTGCCGCTGTCCCACTGAGCTGTCCCGCTGTTCCCACCCCTGTCCCCACTGTCCCCACTTCTGCCCCCACTGTACCACTACCGTCCTCACCACCGCCCTCACCAGTCCCCACCACTGTCCCACTGTCCCCACTGTCCCCACCACTGTCCCACTGTCCCCACACCACTGTCCCCACGACCACCGTCACCACTGTCCCACTGTCCCCACCACCACTGTCCCAATCCCCACTGTCCCACCATTGTCCCCACTGTCCCCACCAGTGCCCCCACCATTGTCTCAGTGTTCCCACTGTCCCCAGCAGTGCCCCCCCCCGTGTCCCACTGTCCCCACCACTGTCCCCGCCACTGTCCCACTGTCCCAACTGTCCCCACCGCTGTCCCACTGTCCCCACTGCCTCCACCGCTGTCCCACTGTGCTGTCCCACTGTCCCCACTGTCCCTCCACTTTCCAACTGTCCCCACTGTCCCCACCACTCTCACAACCGTACCACTGTCGCATTGTCCCACCACCGTCCTCACCACCGCCCTCACCACTAACCCCACCACTAGCGTCCCCACCACTGTCCCACTGTCCACACTGTCCCCGCCGCTGTCCCACTGTCCCCACACCACTGTCCCCCCCACCACCATCCCCACCACTGTCCCACTGTCCCCACTGTCCCCACCACTGTCCCACTGTCCCCACACCACTGTCCCCACGACCACCGTCCCCACGACTGTCCCACTGTCCCCACCACCACTGTCCCACTGTCCCGCGGAGCGGGAGCCGTTTGCCGGCGGCGAGGGGGGAGGGGGGGGGTCACGAACCGGTAGTGACCCCCTCCTTCGCATGATGGACTGGGGGGGGAGGGGGAGGAGGGGGGGTTCGAACCGGCAGTGACCCCCCCCCTCCGGTTTTCGAGGGGGGGGGACGGGCTGGGAACCCCAGTGAGCACCCCCAGTGTTTCGCCAGCGGCGGTAGAACACGCTCTTTCAATGAATGCCAGATGATTGTGTGTTCGCACCCGATGGGCTCTCATGGCCTCAGGAAGGCTCCAAGAGTAAAAAAGAGAGCTCCAAGAAGGAGTCAGAAAGACTCCAACTCGGCCTGGAGCCGTCCCCTTCTTTGACCGATGTCCTCTGGGATGGCTTCTAATGTATCCAAGAGAGCTCCCAAACATGGCCCCAAGACGGAATCAATACGCTTGAAAGAAACTCCCAGAACGAAAGATTCCCAGTGCCTTACCGATTCACTCGTATCGTCGTCGTAATCGTCGTCGACGCCTTATTCCTCCCCCATTGGGCGCGAACGGGGTTCCAGGGAATTCCTATTTCTTGCGATCTCCATCATCAGTCCTCCTAATCCTCCTGTTCCTCCTGTCTTGTCCTGCCTCCCCTTGTCCTCCCCGTCCTTCGAGCAAGCTGCGAAAAACATGTGCATGTCTCACGAACCTGCAGAAGCTGAGTCTGAGGTTCGGCTTCACGGCGCCATCCCTCCGTTCCACTCCGTGCTGCGACACTTCCCTGCTCAGGGCAACTCGCGTGGGAATCCTTTGTGAATGGCTCCGTGGGGATACTCGGAGCACCCATGCTGCGGGGCCCCCTGCGGGCCCTGTGCCGCGTACGAGCTCTGCGGGGACACTGGCCACAATGCTGGCCAGCCGCCTAGTTGGCCAATCCTGCGGGGAGGCAAGGGGGTACCAGCCTGGAACATATCCCTATCCCTATGTTGGGCATCGCCTCATCACGACAGCGATCTTAGGGATTTCCTCAGTTTCTGAGGGTGCATCCCTCAGATTGTCATCCCCTTTTAGCGTGTCAATCTTAGGGATAGGGATACGTTCGAGGCTGGTGAAGGGGGGCAGGCTCGCGCCTCTCCAGCAGCTCGTGCGTGAGCCGGGTACGGGGTCCTGGGCGGCGTCCACCACGGCCCCAGAGGACCCAGAGGACCCCACGACCAAAATTTCAGCACGGCCCCAGAGGACCCCAGGACAACCAAGGGTGGCATCAAGTCGGCGCTGGACGGCCACAGGTGGCCCCAAGACTGCTCCGGATGGCCTCGAGACGGCCCACGCTGCCCCGAAAGGAGGCCCAAGAGGGCCCAAGAAGGCAATCCAGAGTGCACGGTTCCTCCTGGGGCCGTAGGCGACCCGAGGAGGAGGAGGAGGAAGAGGAGGAGGACGAGGAGGAGATTGAGGAGGAGGATATTGAGGAGAAGGAGGAAGAGGAGGAGGAGGAGGACATTTGTAAACCCAAGAATCATCGACGATGTTGGGCTAAACCCTCCCTCCAAGCTCCCTCTTCATAGGCCCCTACAACAGTTCATTTCCATTGATGGAACTGCCTCGTTGGAAGACACCCGTTTGAAGACCCTGAAGCATGCCAAAACATTGTTCTCGGGATTACAACGCCACGGATCAACCTGATTGCTGCGTCTTGACGATCCTGAATCGTGCCAGAACGCCATTTCTAGGACTGCAGCACAAATAATCAACGTAACTGTTGCACCCGCATCATCCTGAACCCTTCAAACAAAAAAATGTCTGGCATGTTGATGGTGGGACTGTAAACGAACGTGCGCGGCGCTAAGGCGAGCGCTACATTCTGAAAACTACCGGCCCTCAATGCGTGAAACCGTTGCAAAGTTACAAAAGGGATGTGCGCGGCGCGCAAGCGAGAACCACATGTTCAAAACCACCCGCCCTCGATCCGTGAAAGTATTGCATCTTTTTAAAATCAAGCAAAAACAAAAAAAACAAATGAAAATAAAAAAAAACTTTGCGCCGCGCTGAGGCGAGAGCCACACTCTGAAAACGACCCGCCCTCTCTCTGTGAAGCTGCTGCCAACTTTGAATCTGCAGGGCCATAAAGAAGTCGCAGGAGAAACGCCCGGCCCGCCCTAAAAGCTCGCCTCGGGGGGCGGCAGGGAGAAGTTGTCATAAGGAAAACGAATGGAGAAGGAGGAGGAGGATGAGGAGGAGGACGGGTCGCCTAAGGCCTTCGGAGCGACCCTCCAATCCAGAGACCCCCGAGAGGCCAAAACCCTTCAACACCCAAAACGAAGACGTGACGATGGCATTCTCGCCTTCTTGCTTCCGACGGGCCCCTGAGCTCTCGCTATGGCGGCCGGATGGCCCCCGGGGAGCCCCAAGAGGAGCGCACAGGGGCCCCAAGACGACCCCAAGATCGGTCGAAGAGCAACCCAAGACGGCCTCAAGAGGGCCCAAGACGGCTCAAAACACCTCCAAGACGGCCCGCAGAGGCCCCCGAGACAGCCTCCGGCGGTGTCCGACGGGCCAAGGAGCGCCCTGAGCTGGTCCAACGCCCCCGGAGGCCCACAGAGCCCCCGAGAGGCCCCCAGAGGCTCTCCTGCGGCGCCCCCCCCAAGGCCCCCAGAGGGCCCCCACGTGCCACTTCCTGCTCCTCCTCCTCCTCCTCCTCCTCCTCCTCCTCCTCCTCCTCCTCCTCCTCCCCCTGGCCCATGGTCGCTGGATTGGCGGGCGGAGCTCCCGCAGGGGAGCCCGGCGTGGCTCCCCCGTCTGCGGGCTCAGGGCGGCAGGGCCCCCGTGCGGTCCCCGTGCAGCGACTCTCAGGGGGAAGGCTGTTGAGTGCATTGCTCGGCAGCGGATCAGCTTACCTCATGTGATGGGCCTGTTTTCCTCCACCACTACCTATAAGTTGGAGGCGGGAAGGAGGAGCAGGAGGACGAGGAGGAGGACGGAGAGGAGGAGGACGAGGAGGAGGAGGAGGAGGTGGAGGAGGAGGAGGACCCCCTCCCCCTCCGACTTATGGTGGTGGTGGTGGTGGAAAACAGGCCCATCATCATGAGCTCATGCCCGAAACATTGGCCAGATTGGCCTGCTAATCTTCAGGGAAGGGCGGTGCTCACGCAGCTGTCTCCACCAGCCCGGCCGAGTCCGGCCCGGTGTTGAGCACCCGCGAGTCCTCCAAGAGCGGTCCAAGAGGGGTCCAACAGGCGAACTTAGGGGCTCCATAGGGGCGAGGCTGATTGAGTACCCCTCTTTGATCGATGTCGTCCAAGATGGGCTCAAGAAAGGACCGAGGCTCCCAAGAGTGCTCCAAGGGGGCCCCAAAAGGGACCCAGCAGGCCCCAAGAGGCCACCAAGAGGTCCCGAAGAGGCTTCCAAGCGATCCCCAAGAGGCCCCGAGAGGCACCCAAGACGCTCCAAGAGGGCCCAGATCCGCCAAAAGTCCCCCACCACGTCCCAAGAGGGCTCCGAGAAGAAGCTCCCAAGATACATCCGAAGAGACTCCGAGGCATCCAAGAGGCCTCTGGCCATTATGTCACCCTCCTCCTCCTCCTCCTCCTCCTCCTCCTCCTCCTCTTCCTCCTCCTCCTCCTCCTCCTCCTCCTCATCAGCATCAGCATCATCATCAGCATCAGCATCAGCATCAGCATCAGCATCAGCATCAGCATCAGCATCATCATCATCATCATCACCATCATCATCATCATCATCATCATCATCATCATCATCATCATCATCATCATCATCATCATCATCGCCATCATCATCATCACATCATCATCATCATCGTCATCGGCATTGTCATCATCATCATGATCATGATCATGATGATGATGATCATCATCATCATCATCATCATCATCCGCTTATGCCTCGTCTCCTCCTCCCTCTTCCCTCCTCGCCCTCCCCCTCCCACTCCTCCTCCTCCTCCTCTTCCTCCTCCTCCTCCTCTTCCTCCTCTTCTGATTCCTCCTCCATTCTCCCCCTCTTGGGGGCCTTATCCACGTGGCTGGTGATGTCCGCTCTCTTCCGAGAGAAACGCGCCTCGCTAGGGCCCAGCTTCTCCAACAGGCCCCCTTGCAGGTCCGCTGCGTTGGTGGTCGTGAAGCGATCTGATGCCGTTGGCGCGTGCGTGTTGCCTTGGCGGGGCTGAGACAGTGCGGGCGGGTGGGCCGAATCAGCGGGCAAGGCCAGCCATGCATCCTCCCTGCAACTTGCTCACCAGCACCCACCCCCTGGCTCCCTCGCCGCGGAACGTCTCGCCTTCCCAAGCCCCCGCCTTCCCAAGCCCCGAAGCTGCCAAAACAAAGAGTCAGGTCCAGCACGTCCCCCTTCAGGCGAATTCCGCTTGAACAATTAAAAGTAGTCAAGAAATATCCCAAACATGCTCAAAATAAAATGGTCAGAAGATCGTCCCAAGACTATTTCTTGACGAATTTTGAGTATCCCTCCTGTAGAGGGACAGGCCCGACTAAAACGTAGTGTTTCGATTCAAATGTCGCCGCCTTTGCCCCAACCGGCACGTTGCCGATCTGCAAGGTAGCTCTGCTTCGGGGCCACCGTCGCGTCCGGGTCCGCGGTCGAGAACCCGTCCGCGGTGATCTTCCCTATGCCCGCGGCGACTGTCGCGGGATCCCGCATGAAGTAGGCGGTGTTTGTGAGGAAGTCCGTCTTCTTCAGGCTCGTGGTGGGATCGCGCATGTCACCAGAGTGACCGAGGAGGAGGAGGGGGGGAGTAGGAGGAGGAGGAGGAGGAGGAGGAAGAAGAGGAGGAGGAGGAGGAGGAGGAGGAGGGATGAGGGGGAGGATGGAGGAGAGGAGCAGGAATAGGAGGAGGAGGAGGAGGAGGAGGATGGGAGGGAGGAGGAGGACCGAAGAACAGGTGGCGCTCCACGTGCTGTGTGGCGGCCGTCTCGGGGGGTCTCCAGAAGAAGGAAAAACAAGGCAATGAGCAGAAACGTTTGGCGCTCCTCGCGGACTTCTTGGACCTGCGCTTGACCCCCCTCCCTGGCACGCGGTGTCGCGGGGAGGGGGCGGGGGGCAAGCGCGGATGCAAGAAACCCGCGCGGAGCGCCAAACGTTTGTGTTTATGGCGTTTTTCCCTCTTCGAGTCTGTCCCTGTCTGGTTCTTTCCAGCCGTGCACCGCGTGGGAAACGCTGACCACAGGCGCATCCACACTCCTCGGCATCTTCAGCAGATCCTGACAGGCCCTGCCAGGGGCGGGGGGCACATCACATCCAATGCTGTGGGACAGGCCGTGCACACGTGAAACGATGCCAGGACGAGGATCACTTCGGGTGAGGAGAATCTCTGAGATCCCGGAGTCTCTGAGATCCCTGACTCTCTGAGATCCCTGACAGAATCGGGTGGGGGAAAATTCGGGTAAGACGTAGCCAGAAGAATCTCTTAGATCCCACAAATCTGGAGAATGTCTCGGGCGCCGCGGCTTTCTCGAGCGTTCCGAATCGCTCTGAGAGCGTTCCGGGTGGCTCTGAAAAGAATTTGATCCTCGTCCTAGCCCCGTCCGAACACGTCCTGGCCGTCAGAATCTGGAGTCGCATGGCTGGACTCATGAGACGGAAGCTCGGACGGCTGGGACGCGTTCATGCATCGCTGCGCCTGCCCCAACTGCAAGGAGTGAATCCCGCCCTGGGAGAGCCCATCGAAGTCCTCGCCAAAGCGGTCCTCATTGTGGTTGTGGATGAGCACGCCTTTGGAATAGGTGCCAGAACACGCCATGGCGATGGCCGCAACCTCGACAATAGCGATAGGTCGGGCCTGTCCCCCTACAGGGGGATTTTGGAACAAAAATTTAGGATACTCAAAAATAATTCCCAAATGCCCAAACATTATTTAAAACATCGTCCCCAGGCCATTTGTGACTAGTTTGGAATACTCCTCCTGTAGAGGGACAGGCCCGACCGAACAATAGCGCCCGCCCGCTGTGCGTGCTGGTGCGCGCAACGCGGGGACCTGACAGGCGGGCGGACACCGTGAGCCGAAAGGCCAAAAGACACTCCCCCCCCAGACGGGGCCGGAGTGAGGCCCATCTCGATCCGGTCGATCCGCTTCGATGCAGGCTCTGGGCAGCCCGAAGCGATTCGATGCAGGCTCTGGCCAGCCCGAAGCGATCCAGCCCGAAGCGATTCGATGCGATCGGGCAATGCGATGCCGCCCGATGCTTGCACGGCGCTGTTATGCATCTTGGCGCAGCCGATCCGACTCGACTCCGACTCCGTGCCGATGCCGTCCGATTCGGGCCGTACCGGGGAGACTTCTGTCGTGAAACCTCTCTGTGGCGTAGGCTTAAGTCGGGCGTGTCCCCCTACAGGGGGATGTTCGACGAAAACTGAAAAATATATCTATATATATATATATATATATATAATGATCAAAAATACTCCAGACATAGTACCCAGACTATTTGTTTACTATTTTTGACTATCCCCCCTGTAGAGGGACAGGCCCGACTTAAACCTAGGCCTGTCGAGGCCAGAAAAGTCCATGTCGCTGTTCATTGGGCATTCCTTATGCCAGCACGATGACTGCAATGCTGAGAAAGAAACTTGCCATGGCTCGGACGTCCATTCCCGTGGCATGGTTCGTGTTCGCACGTGTTGTTTTTTCGTTTTGCTCGATCATCCCGTTATGCTCCTCGATTGCCCT
Source organism: Prorocentrum cordatum (assembly GCA_963575745.1). Taxonomy (NCBI): domain Eukaryota; class Dinophyceae; order Prorocentrales; family Prorocentraceae; genus Prorocentrum; species Prorocentrum cordatum. The sequence continues at coordinate 105,670 of CAUYUJ010018415.1, forward strand.
CGCCAAGGAAAAATGCACACGTCCGAGCGAGGCCACGTTCTAGCAGCTGGACAAGGCCTGACCAGAACGGTTCCTAAAGGACAGGAAAACCTTTAGCAAAGCCCCACAACAGTCTGGCTCATGACTCCCAGGCACCTTTACGACAAGACGACTGCACTTGCTGCGAACATACTGCCAAGCGGCGATACGAAGAAAGGCGGAGGCAGATGAGGACGAAAAGGAAAGAGAAACCATGGACGGAGACATGTGGCAAAACAATTTTCTCCCTTGAAATTCTCAGGCGACATACAGGAAGTAAGGCAGTCGCTTACAAATCAGTGCGAATGCCGCCGCGCCTTCTCGCAATACAGCAAACTGTTCCAATTGACTGCGCGCTCACGCCAGCTGCTGATGCCGAGCGACCTCTTCCCGCCATCACCACCACCCTGCACTTGCGAGTGATTCTCGGAGCTCCTCCCTCCATCCCTCGGGTGCTCGTGGAGGGGGAGGGATGGCGGGGGGAGGGGAGGGAGGGGGGGGAGGGGGAAGGAGGGGGGGGGGAGGGGGGGGGGGGGGGAGGGGGGGAAGGGGGGGGGGGGAGGGGGGGGGGGGGGGGGGGGGGGGGGGGGCGCAAAACGCGGGGTGAAGCAACGTGCGCCGCTTGTGCACCCTGGTCCCGCGGTGGCGGATTCGGGCCCCTCCTGGGCCGCGACCCTGCCACCTTCGATCCCCCCCCCCCCACGTGGGGTGCCCCCCCGTGGCCGTCCGCCCTCGCTCCCGAACCGCGTGGACGGTGCGCGCGCGGGGAGACACATGCGTGGCGGAGGCACCAGGAGAAGGACAGCTCGCGGGTGAACCACCCTCTAGAGGACACCTCGGTGTTGCAGCAACGACCCTGGGCTCACCAGAGAAAGAGAGAGAGACGGAAACAGGAGGTCGGGGACGCACTGACCTGGGCCAATCAAGACCCGGGCCAATCAAGATCCTGCAGCATCCTGCGCCCTAACCTGCAGGATCCTGCAAGGTCCGGCGCTCTGACTGACCCCCCCAGTTGCGTTGACCCCCGTCTCTTGGGCCCCGAAAGAGGGGGAGACTCGTGGCTCAAGCCAGCATGGGACGCTTCCAAGAGCGATAGACCTGCCAACCCTCCCCCCCTTTGTCCTCCTTTTCCTCCTCCTCCTCCTATTCCTCCTCTGCCCCCTCCTCCTCCTCCGCCTCCTCCTCCTCTTCCTCCTCCTCCTCATCCGCCTTCCTCCTCCTCCTCCCTCCCGGCCTCCCCGCCCTGAACCCATGTCCCTCTCTGGCGGGCTCGTGCCGCTACTCCCCGGGGTCCCTCCTGGGGCGCGCTCATGACCACAACCCTTCGAGGCGCGCATCCAAACGTGGCGACGGAAGGCATCCCCAGGAGGCCCAGAAGGGCGAAGAAAACGAGCGAAGGGCAGCGGCATGGACCCCTTTCCTTTCGTCCTCTGAGTCGGCGGTCCCAAGATGGGGTCCTCAGGGATTTCCGTGTGGAGGACTGTGCCGCAAACAACACAAGTCCACCATGCCACCCTTAGGTTGCAACCCATGGGAACCTTCCATACCATCTTGTCGGCCCTTGCGAATCGACGCACATCGACGCTAGTCGACGCTAATCGACGCTAAATCGACGCGAATCGAAGCTAACCGACGCTGAACCGGCATTGCCTCATCGATCTCCAGATATTAACCGATATCAATCGACACAGACGACTGAACGAAGGGTGTATACCAGGCTCCCACGATTTGTGACCGAAGGATACATTCCTATCATTAGGTCCACATCCCTCAGGACCCCATCGTTAAAGGAATAACAAACCGCATGAACATAAGCTCCGCGCGGATTTCTTGGTTTCGCGCTGGACCCTCATCACTGGCGCGCGGAGCACCAACATTTCGTGTGTGTATGTTTGTTTCAGAACTTTGGACCACCGACTGAAGAGGAGGAGGAGGAGGAAGAGGACGGGGGGAGGAGGAGGAGGAGGACGAGGAGGAGGAGGAGGAGCAGGAGGAGGAGGAGGACGAGGATGAGGAGGAGGAGGCGGAGGAGAAGTAGGAGAAGGAGGAGGAGGTAGGAGGTAGGAGGTAGGAGGATGAGGAGGAGGAGGAGGAGGAGGAAGAGGAGGAGAAGGACGAGGAAAACGAGGAAGAAAGTAAGAGAACGAGCAGGAGGAGGAGGAGGAGGAGGAGGAGGAGGAGGAGGAGGACCGCCGATCCTTTCAGCACGCGCTCCAGGGGCAACCACCGGCCCACGGCGCAGGGCTGGCCCGGAGCGCCGCCGCCGCCCCTCAACGCACAGGCGTGGACTTCGCAGTTGCGGCCCCAGAGGCGCGGCGGCGCCGTTGATGGGCCTTGTTTTCCACCACCACCACCACCATCACTTGGAGGGGGGAGGAAGAAGAGGAGGACGAAGAGGCGGAGGAGGAGGAGGACGAACAGGAGGAGCAGGAGGAGGAGGAGGAGGAGAGGAGGGGGGGAGGGGGAGAACTGGAGGAGGAGGAGAGGAGGAGGAGGAGAAGGAGGACGAGGAGGGGGGGGAGGAGGAGGAGGAGGAGGAGGAGGAGGAGGAGGGAGGAGGAGGAAGGGGGAGGAAGGGAGGAGGAGGAGGAGGGGAGGAGGAAGGGGGAGGAAGAGGAGGAGGAGGAGGAGGAGGAGTGAGTGGCTGAGACCAGTCGCGAAACGAATCTCAAAGACCTAAGAATCCCGACGAACGAGCTCGGCCCGACTCAAAATCTTGGGCCATTAGATACTCTCGGCCCGATTGGGATGGGGAGCCTTGGGGCACGTCTGTCCAAGGCCTCTGATCGCTCGACTAGCAAAATACCCGCAGCGCGAACAGAACCAGAGCTTGAGGGTACCATGCACACGCATCATATATGTTACATGCACCCACCCCCCAGCTATGTGCAGCGTTGCCCCTGACGGTGCCCCGAAAACCACACCGTTGACAAACGACGGCTGGAAACAAGGCGTGTCTCTCCACACCGACTGACGGGCGATCGCGGCGGAGCTACAACAACGGAAGCAACGACGTCTGCACTCTGCCAGGCGGTGGCCTGTGGTGAACACTTGCACTACAGACGGAGCGGGAGGGGGGAGGGGGCTCAGACTTCTTCCTGGCGCCAGGCCCCTGCCACTCCTTCTCCCGTCCAAGCGTGTCGACCGCGGCTCTGAGAAGACGTAATCGGTCCTAGAAAACCTTCTTTTCCCACGACGCGACACGATAGGCATCGCTCGAAGAGACTTGGCACCTCTCTGCAGCAGCAGTGGCAAGAACGTCCGTCAACAACTGCATTTCCGAAGATCATCCACACAGGAAAGCGCCGGGTCATGACGCCACTGGCCTTCAAATGCGAGTTGGCGAATAACACCGCAAAGGTGGATGGATCTCCTTGCCTGAACTGCGCGCCCAAACGGTGCCAAACATCTGCATCGACACCTTCTGGCTGCAGGTAGCGCCTCTCGGTCCAACCATTCGCCACGTTCTGGTTGCCCGCGACGTAGACCACGGAGCCCGTCGAATACCCTGCCGCCAAAAGCAGGGCTCGCAACTCGCCTCGCGGCACCGACTGGCGGGGGCCAGTCAGAGCCTCAGTAGCCGCAGCGGCCGCAGTGGGAGGCTCGAAGCAAGACGCAGGTGCGACTGCGAGGCTGACCCGTCTGAACCTCGAACCGCTCGAAAACTTGCCGCCACTAGCACCCCCCAAAGAGATATAAGGGCTGATGCCGTGTCCCTGTGCCGAGCCGAACTGGACCCGAATCGTTGGTGGCGCAAGCTGACGAGAACCAGACTTCCCCCTCGGGTGGTGGAACGATGCTGACCCAGCTCGACGGCAACAAACGTCGGAGCCAGAAACATTCAACGGATTCCCAAAATGCGTATGCTTCCTGCACCAGACAGTCGGAATGCTCATATGCTGGGGCCCCCCTGTGCTGCGCGGGCAACCCCATATGCGATGAATATGGCATTCCTTCTTCCCTCCGCATCGCGGGCACATCTGATCCAATTCAACCCCTCTAACACCTGCTGCTCCTGGTCGACGCACGCGAGGCCACGAGGCCCCTGCAGCAACTGTGACAAGAAGCTCTGAGAATCTGCCACCGCAGCCCAAGCTCAACAACTGCGCGCGAAGTCAACGGAGGGAAACGCAACCGATGCCCCCCCCCCCACGGTTCCCCGCAGAGTCGCCGAGCTGCATCTCGCCAGAATTGCTGCGACATCTAAAACTGAACATCGCAGACTAAACTTCCAGGATCGTCCACACCTGGCCAGCCTTCCCACGCACTGTCGGGGAAATACCATTCAACTGTCTCCCCCTCAGCGGTCTCAGATGGCCTAGTCCAATCTGTAGCGGGAGCTGGATCCCACCCATGACTGAGTAAAATAAAGACGATAGCCGAGACTGGGCCTCGTATATGGCGAGATCGTTGCTCGGGCTGCATCCCTCGAAACGTCTCCGCGAGCGAAGGCCAGATGCGACATGCTCCTACATGATCCTGGGCGCAAGGAGGGCTCACTCTGCCAAGCTCTGAACCAAGAACGAAGGCGTTCCTCAGGCAGCCTCAGCGCGGGATCGGCAGGCGGCTCGATGGCCAGCAGCGCCGGGAGGCATCGCCCACGGGAAGGCGCGGCCATGGCCGCCCCCGAGCGCTGCCTGCACTGCTGCACGTGAACGCCGAAGACCCCGTGGATCTGGAAGCCGCGCGAGCCCGCCGCAGGGGCTCCCAAGCGCGCAAGCTCGGAGGGGAAGACCACGCACTTCCGCCCCGCGCGGGCCACGCGCCGCACATCGGAGCGCATCGTCTTATACTTGGCCGCCCGCTGCCGACGAGAAGCTCGAACGACGGCCTCCGCGCCCGAGGTCCGAACCTAGATATCCAGCAGACCGTTCAGCTCGGACATGGAACCCCGACGAACCAAGGCCCTGGCGACCTTGATCGCGTCGGGGGGATGGGGGCGAATCGCGATGCTCTTGCTCGCCGCTCGTAACTTCATCGAAGCCGAACCTCGACAAGTCTCCTGCAAACTCGATGTGAGCTGCTGGCGGACCTGGCCACGAGACCCGCTTGCACGCTGGGCCAGATTACGCGCCCATGTTCGGTGGCCCATCCGAGGGCGAGCTGAACGCACTTTGTCGAGAACGTAGTATATCACGATGCGCCCAAGCCCCGCGCCACTGCGCAGCCCCTGGACCGCCGACTGAGTGGGCTCAATCGGCAGAGCCCACGAGCTGCTCTGGCCAAGGCTCCTCGGCGCCGCGCTCTGGAGCACCTCCAGGCACAGAATGGCAGCAGGAAAGCCGATTGCCATGCCTTCGGCACCAGGTACCCCCACATAACATTGTCGTAGAAGCCGTCGATGTCAAGCAGCCCGCCGCCTGAGGAAATGCCGAGCTGGTGCCCAACCTCCTCCTCGAGCGCTCCGATGAGAGCTTCGCACAACGCGGCATTACCTCGCACTGCTGCGTCCCAGTGAAGCGCCGATGCCTCGGACCAGCGCTTCACCTCGGGCTCCCTCGCAAGGCTCCATATTCTGCTGAACATAGAAATAAACAAATTATTATGTCGCCCTTCGTCTTCCTCGGGGACAGCCCCCCCGCGGTCACCATGATCCGATGCAGCCGTGCTATGTCCGATTCGATGGCCATGCGCAGCACGGCAAGAGCATCCAGCGCTGCGAGAGGCAGGCGTTCTAAGTCCACAAATGACATGGACCGCGCCGCGCGCCGAACGCCCTCCCCTGAGATGTCGGGGAGAGGCTCCAAGCCGGCACGCTCGCGAGCCCGATGAAAGGCCTCCAGGAGGGCCCCATTGTCAGGCTCGGCGCGCGTCCACAGCTCCCTCCACCGCCCACCCTCGCGGTCGACGATGTCCAGAGGCTGGTAGAGGATCCGCCCGTTCACTCTCAGCTCTTGGCGAACTGCAGTCTTGGCGAATGCTGCGGGGAAGCTTGCCCAAGGCCGCGTCCTTCTCCACCCAAGAACTGAAATCTGCCATAGCCACCGCGATGGCGCGCCGTTCAGATCTGGCCGAGATCTTGCAAGACAAAACCGCATACAACTGAAGCTGCTGCTGATCGATCTCAGTCCCGTCCAGGATGAGCCGAGAAAAAAGACGTGTTGTCACTTACTCCAGGATGTTCTTTGCTCCGCAATAGTACGTGTGCTTTCTCTGGGCAAGCGTTGATATGCTTGCCGAGGGATTCCAGCAAACGGCGACGTTGACGATGCCGATTGCCACGTTGAAAATGTCGTGTCAGGCCAGCAAGCAGCGCGTGAACTCGCGTCCACCATCCCGACAGGACATCAATCTCAGGAGTCTGCCTGTGCCGCTCCTGCTGGTGAGCACCATCGATACGAAACCTGGGACCATCGCGCCTCGCGATGCCAGGAGAGTCCTGCACATTGTGATGCGTGCGAATGGCGAACTCAACGGTGCTCACCCAGGACGCGCACAATGAAGAAATGGCCTGCACGGCGGCAGGCGGGCCGAGCCAAGAAGTCATGGAGCAGAGGAATGGGGGGGGATGGAGGAATATCGCCATCTGGGGTGAAACCCATCTGCCTCTCACTCTCCAGCCACGTAGCCTCAGGGATATAGAAGTCGACTTCGGCCTCAGACTGAGGGGGAGGAGGAGGAGGAGGTGGAGAAGAGGAGGAGGAGGAACATCATGGGTTGGTGAAACGTCGGGTTTTGAAATACCGCTGCACTGAGATGCCGGGGGGGGGGCTTGGGGCATAATTACTGGGTCTGTATCGCGCGAAGACCGCCTAACCTGAGGCCCGGGGGGACCGTGCCCAAAGTTTTGGGGTCGACACTACTTCGGGAATCACCAGACTTCGCGGGGAGCCCTTTTCCATCTATTTGCACAATCGGTTTAAACTCATAGTCGTGGGCCCACGGGTCCCCCTTCAGAAACAAAACCTGCCTCATCCAGGTCCTCACTTTCGGGACCATCGTGGTATTCAAAACTAGCGTCACTCCGAGTTTCGTCGGGGTCGGGATTACCTTCAACCTCAGGCGCTTGCAAGAGATCACTGAAGGAAGCAGCAAACTGCTTTTTCCTTGCGGAGCTGCGCTGGCGGCTGCGCTCATCATTCTTTGCCTTCGCACGGCTGATCTTGGAGCCTGGCGTGAGGGCAACTCGAGGGCGCAAAGCTTGCGGCAGCTTGCGGGGCATATCTAGACACCGTGCTTGCAGCTGCTGGCCTGGCCGTCGTAGATGTACAAGGAGACCCACGTAAGGTTCCCATGGGACCGCGACCACTGGAGAGACTGCTGCGATGTAAAACTGCGCTGTTTCCGAAACGATGAGATAGTCGATGCGTGAGCCCTTGAAGCCCTGGTTACAAGTGACCTCGATGTCTGCTCGCATAACGCTGGGGCGCCCATGCAACCGCTTCAAGAACTTGGACTTCTCCATACTGTCTGTATTGATGTTGAGCCGTCGATGACGATCCACGGAATGCTCGGGATGTTCAGCAGCGAGCCCAGCTTCTTGTACCTGGCCTCGCTGGGGCCTCTGGAACCCGCCGAAGGATGCCCGTAGAAGCTGATGATGGCGACGCTGTAGCCGCACACGTGTACAACCACTGCTTGAAACCCGTCAAGATGCCGATGACCAGCAGCTCGGAGAGGCCTGGCGCCTGCTTGCGAGAGCAACGTGCGCGCCTGCAGCTGGCCCTTGCAGAGCACCCACTCGCCCCCCTCGTTGGACCTCGCCTGCTGCTGCTGTGAGACTCGCTTCTCCCTGCCCCTCGCGGGGTTTCGCCAAAATCGAGGCCCGCACGTCGAGCCTTCTTGGCCCAAGATGCAACGTCGGACTCAGAGACGTGAGTCTCGACCACTCCCACGTAATCGAATTTGCCATTGAAAATGTACTTCCAAGACTTCCCGCCAATACACGTGAGATTGCCGAACATAAATGTGGAGGAGGAGGAGGAGGAGGAGGAGGAGGAGCCCCTCCCCCCTCCAACTTCTGGCGGCGGTGGTGGAAAACCGGCCCATCCGCCGGGGGCGCCGGCGCCGGGCCCGGGCCCTGCAGCCGGAGCACGCCGCAGCGCGGGCTGAAGACGTCCTCCAGGAGCAGGGCGTGGCTGACCACCTGAGCGCCGAGCGACGCCGAGCGACGCCGAGCGATGCCTCGGTGCTCTGAGCACGCCGGCGGCGGCGTGGAGAGAACCGAGCGCCAGGTCGAGGCCCGGGTCTTTCGCGAGGCGGCGCGGCGGCCTCCTCCTCCTCCTCCTCTTCCTCCTCCTAATCCTCCTCCTCCTCCTCCTCCTCCTCATAATCCTCCTCCTCCTCCTCCTCCTCCTCATCCTCCTCCTCCTCCTCCTCCTCCTCCTCCTCCTCGTCTTACGCGAGGCGGCACGGCGGCCTCCGGCCGCAGCTTCCGCGGGCCGCCCGCGCGGCACGCTGCAGCGGAGACGACGGGCGCCTGCGCGCGACCTCACGCGGGCAGCCAGCGCACCGACGGTGGCGAAGGCAACAGCGTGCACTTGCGCGGCTGGCCTGCGTGGGGACGCGAGAGGTCAGGCTAGAGTCGAGGCGTTGACCTAAGGAACCCTAAGTGAGGAACGAGGCCCGTATGTTCCATAAGTGGAACTTCGATTTCGTATCGAAACCTAGGGATAATCTCAGGCAAGCTGCGAAACAATCAAGGAACACGGAGCCCCTGACAAACGAAAAGGGTTCCTTGTTTGGCGCCCCGACTGTAGTACTGTACGCTGCTGTTGGAGGCGCGCCCGTCCGAACCGAGCGTGTAAAACGAACATCTTGTAGCATGGCAGTCTATCGTTGACCGGACGGTATAGCCAGAAAGCGCCTGCTGCCGAGCATGTACTGCAAGATCCCTCGGCGCGTGCGTCGACCCCTTGGGGGGCGGCGCACACAGGAGTATTCGGACATCTGGGCAACGCCAAGAGAATGTTGCATGTGCGGAGGACTCTGTCTGGCTCGTCGCGCCCTTGCCCGCGTCGGCACCGTCTCGAAGGCACGTCGGACTCGTCAGATCCGAGCCGAAGGCACGTCGGATCCGCGCCGAGCCCAGGCCGGATCCGAGGCGAGTCCGCACCGAGCGCGCGCCAGGCACGAGCACAGCACTCGGGGACGGACGAGGTCCCCCGAAGAAGCAGCGCAACGCAGGGGCGCAGTGACCTTAGCATGAGGTCGGGCATGAGGTCGGCCCTGTCCCCCTACAGGGGGATTTTGGACGAAAAACAAAAACGTACCCCAAAAAGTATGTCAAAATAGTGAAAATAGCACACAATATCGTCCCCAGAGTATTTTTTAAACTATTTTTGAATATTCCTCCTGTAGAGGGACAGGCCCGACTGAACCTTAGCAAAACAACCGAATTGGGAACACCAAAAGGTACCGATACCGCTACTCCCAAGACCTCTGCCAGGGTGCGTTCTGACCAGGAGTTCGAGGCGAATCCAGCGGTGGCGACGAGGGCGCGACGAGGGCCTCCCAGGAGGCCCCAAGAAGGGGACAACGAGGGAAGGGTCGCGGTATGAGTACCTTTTTCCTCCTCTGACGAATGGCACCTGAGCGCGGCCAGATGCACCTCAGTCGTGTTACAAGGGGTGTCGTGGCCGTTGGGACCCAACAAGTATGCGGCAAGCAGGCGAGAACACGATTCCTGAACTAATTGTGAGGACGCAGCGCTCGACCACAACAGTGTTGTTCGTGCTCGTTTTATATATTTCGTTGTTCCTTGCTGTGTCTTCGTGTCGCCTTCGCTGCAAGACATAATCAAAACGAAAACGGCCCACGAGATCGCCGAAACATCGCTTAGGTTTAGGTCGGGCATGTCCCCCGACTCTGGCGGATGTTGGGCGAGAAATTGAGAAGCACTCAAACAATACCAAAACACATCAAAATGCAAAAACACAAAAACAAAAAACAACAGAAAACGTCCCCTGACTATTTTGGGACCATGTTTCAACATTCCCCCTGTAGAGGGACACGCCCGACTGAAGCTTAGGCCGACCGCTGCGAGGACGTCTCCGGAGAAACGGCCGCCGGCCTGGGTGTCCCCGGAGGCCCCGTCCCCCTCGCAGAACTCTCCTTCTGCACCTCTGGTGGAATCCTCGACCGACACGCCAGGAACAGAAAGACAGGCCAGACCGAGTCGAGGTCCCGGCGGCGATCTTCCAGCGCGCTCTTCTTGTAGCAATCTGGAGATCCGCCACCGTGCTCTGCGGAGCGTGGCCTTGAAGGATGTCTGTCTGCAAGTGCTCCGAAATCTCCGCTCCCAAGGCTCCCTGAAATACTGACGCCTTCTGGGCAGACTTCCACGCCTCCAAGAAGCTCACCATGGTGTATGGCACCGCGTGAGAAGGACTCCGAGATGCCTGAGGATCTTTGGGGGCCATGGGGGTTGGCAGGGGTTGGCCCACGCGTCGGCCTCGCGATCGTCCAGTACGACACCGGAATTCCCGAATGTCGCCCCAAGACTGCCTCAAGGCCCCCCAGGGAGCTCGTGAGCATCGTTTATCCGATCCCCACCCCCAGCGGCGTGGCCTGGGCCCCACTGGCCCATCTACCCCCCTAGATGGGGATAGAGGCCGTGCCCTCCGGGTTTCGCGGGGTGCACCCCCAACTGGGGTGGTCATTCGGTGGGGGCCTCGAAGGGAATGAGGCTGGGGATGGGGGTCGGTTGAACGACCCAGAGATCCGATGCCGTGATTTGTTCAACAAGGGGTCCCCAGAAATCTCGACCCGTTCCCCAGGACCGGTTTCCCATCCGGTCGCTTTTTGACGGTCCCGAGGCCCGGCGAGGGCCCCTGGGGGCCGAAATTTGCGAAAAACCTCCGTCTTGAACCTTTTTGACGGTCACGAGGCCCTCCGAGAGGCCCTCCAAGAGGCCCCATGCGTCCGAGACGCCCTCAAGAGGCCTTCCAAGAATCTCCAAGAGCCGCCCAAGAGGCCTCTCGCCCACTTCCCACGCTCAGTGACGGCTCGGGCTGGAGGCGGTGGGATGGGTATGCTTGTGAGTAGACTTGTAAGGAAGGCCCTCGTGGATCTGAACACCACTGCGTTGCTTTGCATGAGGACCCCAAGGCGTTCCCCTGGACCAGCTTTTCCCACACTTGCCCTGGAATCGGGGATTCTCTGTGTCCTTGCGTTTTGCTTCCCTCCCCATGTTCCTCCCGAGTCCTTTTGGCAGCCTCAGGGGACTGGAGAGCCCTGGGAGGCCGAAAACGACGTCAACGGGAAGGCCCGCCTTCCCTCGGGACCCCGTCTCCTTCACGGCGACGACCTGTCGGGGGCGTCCAAGGAGGGGGGCGTCCAAGAGGGGGGATCCAAATCATGGCCGGCGGCATGTGCGCGGCCCAGGGGGGGACCAGGGACGTATTGAAGTAAGCAGAGGCGCCATGAAATCTGGAGAGATATCATGGCCCTCACCATGATATCCACACACACACACACACACACCTAATCATCACCCCCCTCTTTGCCGCCCCCGAACCTGGCGCAGACGCACTGCCGCCGGCCCGAATGACTCTGCCGCCTCGCCTCGTGCTTTCTGACGCTGAGCGCCGTCGCGTTCCATGTCGCGGGACGTGCGGTGCAAGCCCCCGTTCCCCCAGCAGCGACGAACGAACAAAAAACACACACACACACACCCACACGGCAGGTTCCTGTCGTGCCGACCCCAGCGTTGGTTTTTGACACCGCAGGGATCGTTCAACCTTGAACGATCGGCCGCTGCCGCAACGTCCGATCGTTCAACATCGATCGATTCTGGGCCGCCCGCGGCGTTCAACCTTGAACGCCCGCGCTGGGGTCGCCGCTGGTCGACACGACGCAAACCTACCGTACCCACAGGGGGAACGGACGGGGCTACGGGTGCGTGCTGTCGGATGGGGGCCCCCCCTCGAGCGGGAGTCTCCCCCAGGGGGGCCGACCACCCGCACCCGTGCCCATGGCCAGCCCTCCTCCCCCCCCGACCTCCCCATGGATATGTGAAGGGGCCCCAGGACACACAAATCAATGCACACACAAATAACAAGATTCCCATATCTTCCCAGTTTGTTCTGGGTTTTCGTCTTCCCGCCCCATTCCCATATTCCCCTATATGTTCTGGGAGTCGACGATTGATTGTGTCTGTGTGTTCTTCCCCCCTCCTGCAAAATGGTTGTGTGTAAGTGGTTCCCCCGGCAGTGCGTGCACTCCGGGGCCCTCGTGCTCGGACTGTGGGCGCTGGCCCTGGGGCCCGCACTTCCCGCCAAGGCCCCCTGGGCCGCACTCTCCTCGGTGCCTGCTTGGACCCGCATGGTCACGTGGGCCGCAGCTTGCGCGGTGGCTGCCTGGATCCTGATGTTGTCCTACGGACCCAGAGAACCGACGCATTGGAAACATCAAGACGGAGGTGTTTCGCAAAGTTCGGCCCCCAAGGGCCCTCGCCGGGCCTCGGGACCGTCAACAAACGACTCAGGATGAGAAACCGGTCCTGGGGAATGCGTCGAGACTTCCAGGGACCCCCTCTTGAGAACAAATCACGACATCGGATCTCGGGGGATCCTTCTGGACTCCGCCCTCACTGACCCGAAGGGCCTCGGGTTCCGCACACATGGGCACATGGGCGCTCACACTCAGTGCACGATCGACCTGCACGGGGGGCACCACATTTCCAGGTCGCCCGATTCGTCCCTGCACCGAATCGGAATACGATCTACCCCAGGGACTCGAGCAGACCATGGCTACAGCTGCGACGCCCACTGGCGCAGCGCGGCCAAAGACATAATCATGCATCTGCACCGGCGCCTAAGGCGCTCAGAAAAGCGTCCGCCGAGATCATGCCAGCTTCTCCCCCCGCGCCGCCCAGCCCAGAGCACGAGCGGAGCAGCTGAGGCAGCTCGGAGCCACCGGCACCCTCGTCGTAGCCCGCTGCACGCAGGCACGCCGCGAGGGCCTCCACGCGGAGGGCCTGCCTCCCCCCGGCGAACAGGCTCTCCGCCGCGCCGCCCAGGCCGCCGAAGCGCCCCTCGAGGAAGCCGCGCAGCTCGGCGAGCTCCCAGGAGGCCCGGGCGCCCGCGGCCGCGGCGTGAGCGCCGCGCTCCGCGGCCACGCGCGCGGCCGCCGGGCCCACCGCACCCCCGGCGCCGCGCGCCCACCGCCGGCCCGGCGGCGGCTGCAGGTCCGGTGCCGCCACCGCGGGCGGGGCAGCGCAGGCGGCCACCTCGCACAGGGGGCGCCGCGCCCCCGCCGCGGCGAGCGGCCCGAGGCCCAGCGCGGGGACCGGCGCCACCTTGGCCGGGCACGGCGCCGCCCCGCGCCGCGGCTCCCACGCCAGCAGGTGTGGCTCAGCTGGCGCCGCCGGCGGGCAGGAGGCCGGCGCGGGTGGCACCACCGCACGGCGGGCCTCCTCCGCTGGGGCTGGCTCTGGCGTGGGCGGGCAGCGATGGGCGTCCGAGCACGTCGGCGCCTCCACCTTCAGGGGCTGACAGCACGGGTCCTCAGCCGCGCGCATGGACTGCGCGGCGAGAGCCAGCTTGGCGCAGACGTCGTCGCACAAGCGCGCCTCCGCGGCCTCGCGCTGTGCCCGCTCGGCAGCAGCCAGCTTGCAGGAACTTTCGTCACGCATGCGCGCCTCGAACGCCTCCAGGCGCGCGCTCTCCGCGTGAGCGCGCTCCGCAGCCACTTCCTCCCGCAGCCGCTCTTCGTAGCGCCGCGCCTCGCCGGCCTTGACCTGCAGCTCGAGCAACGACCTGTCCTTCTCGCGCAGCTCGCGACGGGCCTCCTGGAGGCCCTCGCACTGGGACCGGAGGCTCTCGGCCTCCCGCTGGTGCTCCTCGCAGCTCTCCTGCAGCTGCGCGGTGCGGGTGCGCTCGGCCTCGAGCTCGACCTCCTGCAGCCTCACTCTGCGCTCGAGCGCAGCCTCCGCGTGCAGCAGCCCGCCCTCCGCGGCCAGGAGGCGCGCGCGGCTCGGGCTGGCTGCCAGCCGCCCAGCGGCCAGGCCGCCAGCGCTGCCAGCGCGCACCTAGAGGAGGAGGAGGAGGAGGAGGAGGAGGAGGAGGAGGAGGAGGAGGAGGAGGAGGAGGAGGAGGAAGAGGGAGGAGGAGGAGGAGGAGGAGGAGGAGGAGGAGAGGCCGGGGGATTGTGGAGTCCCTGTGGGTTTCAGACGACTTGTTTACGATCTTTCACGTTGCTCCTCATCATCATTCTGATATTTCCTCTCTCGCTTCCTCTCTCTCTCGCCCAATCTCTCCCACTCCCATTCCCATTCCATTCCCATTCCCATTCCCAATACCATTACCATTACCATTTCCATCCCCATTCCCATTCCCATTCACATTACCATTACCATTACCTTTACCTTTATCTTTGCCTTCACCTTTACCATTACCATTACCATTACCATGGCCAATACAATTGCCATTGCCATTGTCATTGCCATTGCCATTGCCATTGCCATTGCCATTACCAAGGCCGTTGCCATTGCCATTGTATTGCCATTGCCAGTCTTCACCCCGTTGCCATTACCATTACCGTTACCATTACCATTACCATTCCCATTACCATTAGCCACTACCATTACGATTGCCATTACCATTAGCCTTACCAACACCATTGCCATTACCATTAACATTACCATTACCATTACCGCTGCCATCACCATTACAATTCCCATTCCCATCACCATTGCCATTACCATTACCGTTACCAGTACCATTTCCATTACCATTACCATTGCCATTATCATTACCACTACCACTACCATTTCCATTCCCGTTCCCGTTCCAATTACCACTACGATTCCCATTCCCATCCCCATTACCATTACCATTACCAAGACCATGACCATTACCATTACCATTGCCATGGCCATTGATATTGCCATTGCCATTGCCGTTGCCATTCCCATTGCCATCGCCATTGCCATTACCATTACCATTGCCATCGCCGTTGCCATTGCCAGTCGCTACCCCGTTACCATTGCCATAACCATTACCATTACCGTTACCGTCACCATTACCATTCCCAGTATCATTACCATTACCACTGTCATTGCCATTACCATTGCCATTGCAATTGCCATTGCCATTCGCCACTAGCATTATCATTGCCATTCGCCACTACCATTACCATTACCATTGCCATTGCCATTGTCATTCGCCACTACCATTACCATTGCCAGTGCCATTACCATTTCGATTCACATTCCCATTCCCATTCCCAATACCATTACCATTAACATTACAACTGCCATTTCCATTACCGTTACCATTACCATTACCATTACCTGTACCTCTACCTTTACCTTTACCCTTACCCTTACCATTCCCATTTCCGTTACCACTACCACTGCCATTTCAATTCCCGTTCCCAGTCCCATTCCCATTCACATCCCCATTCCCGTTCCCATTCCCATTCACATTACCATTACCATTACCATTGCCATTGCCATTGCCATAGCCTTTACCATTGCCATTGTCATTCCCATTGCCATTGCCATTGCCATTACCAGTACCGTTGCCATTGTCATTGTCATTGCCAATCACTACCCCGTTACCACTATCAGTACCGTTACCATTACCAGTACCATTACCATTACCTCTGTCATTACCATTACCATTCGCATTACCATTGCCATTGCCATTAGCCACTACCATTACCATTGTCAGTACCATTTCCATTGCCATTCCCATTCCCATGACCATTACCATTATAATTTCCATTACCATGACCATTACCATTACCTTTACCTCGCCCTTCACCTTTACCCTTACCCTTATCATTCCCATTTCCGTTACCACTACCACTGCCATTCCCGTTCCCGTTCCCATTCCCATTCCCATTCTCATGCCCATTCCCATTCCCACTACCATTGCCATTACCATTACACTTACCATTGCCATTGCCATTGCCATGGCCATTATCATTGTCATTGCCATTGCCATTGCCAATCCCAATGCCATTTCCATTACCATTACCGTTGCCATTGTCATTGTCATTGGCATTGCCAATCGCTACCCCGTTACCATTACCATTACCGTTACCATTACCATTACCATTACCCCTGTCATTATGATTTTCATTACCATTACCATTGCCATTGCCATTGCCATTCGCCACTACCATTACCATTGCCAATACCAGTTCCATTCCCATTCCCATTCCCATTACCATTACCATTACCATTACCGCTGCCATTACCATTAGAATTCCCATTATCATTCCCATTCCCATTCCCAATACCATTACCATTACCATTACCATTACCAATGCCATTACCATTACCACTACCTCTATCATGTCCATTCCCGTTCCCGTTCCCATTCTCACTCCTATTACCATTACCATTTCCATTACCACTGCCATTGCCATTACCATTACCGTTACCTTTACCTCTACCTTTACCTTTACCCTCACCATTACCACTACCATTGCCATGGCCATTACCATTGCCATTGGCATTGCCATTGGCATTGTCATTGCCATTGCCATTGCCATTGCCATTACCATTCCCGTTGCCATTGCCATTGCCTCGCTACCCCGTTACCACTATCATTACCGTAACCATTGCCAGTACCATTACCATTACCACTGTCATTACCATTACCATTGCCCTTGCCATTGCCATTCGAGGATTTCAGTAGGAATCATTCAGTGGAGGGTTTCAGTAGGAATCCACATGTGGAGGATTTCAGTCGGAATCATTCAGTGGAGGGTTTCGATAGGAACCCTTCTGTCGAGGATTTCACTGTAAATCCGTCTTATAGGGGCGTTCGATAGGAATCCTTCTAGGGGGGAGGGCAGATGTGGCCACGTCGCATTTTTTTTGTTTCTCCTGGCGCCCCCCCCCAGGAAAAAAAAACAAAAAATCTGGGGGGGGGGGCCGAGAAAAAAAAAAAAAAAGGCAGAGAGGCAGGAGGAGGGGGAGAGGGAGGAGAAGGAGGAGGAGGAGGAGGAGGAGGAGGAGGAGGAGGCGGAGGAGGAGGAGGAGGAGGACGACACAGAGCAGAGTTTGCACAGAAACAGTCGCGAACTCAGCGCGAAAGCCTCGCGCGCGCGCTTTGGAACCACAGGGACTCCACAATCCCCCATTCTCGAGGAGGAGGAGGAGGAGGATGAGGAGGAGGAGGAGGAGGAGGAGGGGGCGGAGGAGGAGGAGGAGGAGGAGGACTCCCCGGACCTCTCCCGGGGTGCGTTCTCACCAGGATTTCGAGGCGAATCCAGCGGTGGCGACGAGGAATGCCCAGGAGGCCCAAAAAAGGGAGAACGGGCGGAGGGTGGAGGTATGGGTATCTTTCCCTCCTCTGAGCACCCGCGAGGAGGCAGCGGCGACGTTGGCGCCGTATCTTCGCGAGGTCCACCGCGGGTCGAAGAAGGCGTAGCGCTCCACGGCGCCTTGCCTGCTCGCACCCTCTGGGTGGAGGCCTTCCGACGTCGAAGCCGTGGGCCGTCGCTCTCGCTGCCAGTCCTCACTGGGAGGGGGCAGGGGGAGGGAGATTGGGGGGGGGAGAGGAGGAGGAGGAGGAGGAGGAGGAGGAGGAGGAGGGAGGAGGAGGCGGAGGAGGAGGAGGAGGAGGAGGAGGGGAGGAGGAGGAGGCGGAGGAGGAGGAGGAGGGAGGAGGAGGAGGAGGAGGAGGACGACGACGACGGACGAGGAGGATGAGGGGAGGGGGAGGGGGAGGGGGAGGTAGGAGGAGGAGGAGGAGGAGGAGGAGGAGGAGGAGGAGGAGGAGGAGGGAGAGGGAGGGGGGGGAAGAGGGGAGGAGGAGCAGGGAGGAGGAGGTGGAGGAGGAGGAGGAGGGAGGAGAAGGAGGAGGAGGAGGAGGAGGAGGAGAAGGAGGAGGAGGAGGAGGAGGAGGGGGGAGGAGGACGACGACGAGGAGGAGCAGCCTCTGCGCGCACGCGCCGCCTCGCCCAGCTGCTGGAGTGGCCGCTGCTGCTGGCGCGGGCATGGACGGCGGCCCCCTCTGGCGAGCAGGCGGCCTCGCTCCTGGCGCTGGCGGCGCTCGGCCCCAGGGAGGACGCCAGCCGCCGTGCGCACAGCCTGAGCATCGTTTGACCAATCCCCATCCCCAGCGGCGTGGCCTGGGCCCCAGTGGCCGATCTACCCCCTTAGTTTATAGAGCCGGGCGAAAGGGGGGGATAGCAAAGGGGGGGGTTCAGAATCTGCTCACGTAGCTGATTTTCCTGGCGCCTCCCGGAGTCGGGAGGCGCCCATGTATCGAGGAATGGGCCCGGCGGCGGGGTCGAAACCAGCTGCATGCAGCAGATTTCGTAACCCCCCCTTTCCCTATCCCCCCCTTTTCGTTCGGCCCGACCATCACCAGCGGCGTGGCCTGGGCCCGCAAGCCGATTTACCCCCCCAAATGGGAATACAGGTCGCTCCCTTCGGGTTTCGAGGGGTGCATCCCCAACCGGGGTGGCAATTCGGTGGGGGTTTCTCGAAGGGGATGGGGATGGGGATCGGTTGAACGATACCGACAACCGCAGCTGGGCCCCGAGACGCAACGCCTGGACCGCTGCCTCGTCGGCGTCCCACCCTTGGGGCACGCAGGCCACCAGCAGGGTGCGGTGCAGCGGCCGGAAGCATCCGGCCAGCAGCCGCTCGAGCGGCGGAGCGCCCGCGGGTGCCGTCGGTGGCCTCGGCAACTGCAGGGCCTCGAGCGCGGGCTGCAGCGGCGAGTTCCCAGCGCCCTCGCCGGCGCACCTGAGCGAGAAGATCCGCAGCAGGCCTCGCGCCTGCGACTCGCCTCGCCCCACAGCCAGGCTGAGCAGACCGTGCTCGGCATCTTCGCCGCTCTCCGCGGCCTCGGCGCCGGCCCTGAGCACGCTCAGCAGGTTGTGCTCGTCCATGGTGCGCAACTCCACCTCCACCAGCCCGTCCACGAGCACGCCGTGCCCCAGCGCCGCGCCCACCAGGTCCTCGCGCAAGCGCGGCGCTGGCTCGCCCGGCAGCGCCGCGCTTGCCGCGCTCGGGGCTCGGCCGCGCAGCAGATCGACGGGCGGGCGGCCTCGCCCGAGCGCGCACCACGAGAGCAGCACGGAGGAAGCGGCCGGGCTGGCCTCCGCCCGTGCTGACCAGAGCGCGCGCACCGCGAGCAGCGCCAGCGCCACGGCGAGGCCCAGCTCCCGCTCCACCTCGCCGCCGCTCGCGCGCGCGCCGTGCGCGGGCCCCCGCCGCCCGACGGCGCAGGCCGCCAGCACCACCGCGCTGCAGCAGCCGCCCGCGAGCGCCAGCTGCACCAGCGGCAGCAGGGCGTCGGCGCACACGGCCTCGGTGGGCACGCCGCCGTGGTAGACGCGGTCGAACTGCAGCTCCCCGCCGCCCCGGCGCGCGGGCAGCTCCAAGGCGCAGCCTCCGTGCGCGCCCGGCGCCCCTCCGCCCGGGAGGCCCGCCGCGCCGCCCTCCTGGGGAAGCCAGGAAGCCTTTTTTGTTGTTGGCTTCCGCGCAGAAGCCCGTGGCCGGCCCCCCCCGCCCGCCCCCCTCGGACAAAGGGGGGGGGGGGGCGGCGGCGCGGCCCGTGACGTGGGAGGGCCCCCCCCCCCCTGGTGAAGTCACGACTCGCGCCGGCGCGGGTCCTGGGTGGCGCCGCCGCGAACTCTGTCGTTGCCGGCCCCTGCCCCCCGCTTCCCCCTGGTCACGCCTGTCATCGTCAAGGGACGTGGGAAAGGTACCGATACCGCTGCTCGGGGAGGAGGAGGAGGAGGAGGAGGAGGAGGAGGGGGAGGGGGAGGAGGAGGGAGGAGGAGGAGGAGGGAGGAGGAGGAGGAGGAGGAGGGAGGAGGAGGAGGAGGAGGAGGAGCATGAGAAGTTGGAGGAGGAGGAGGAGTTGGAGGAGGAGGCGCCCTGGACCTACCTCGGGGCGCGTGCCGGCCCGAAGTCGAGGCGAGTGCAGCCGTGGCGACGAAAGCCTCCCCAACGCCGCGCAGCAGCCGTGGTGCCTTCTCTTCCCGTGGCCGCCACGCCACCCTCCGCGAGGTGCGCCACGCCCTGCGCCACACGTAGGGCGACGATATCTCTACATGTCCACTGCTCCCGGCCAGGCCAATCCTGGGCCCAGGAGCGGTGTACACGCCCTCCTGGCTTGGCCAGGGAGGCATATACACCGCTCCTGGGCCCAGGATGGGCCTGGTCAGGAGCAGTGGATATGCATAGATCTCGTCGCCCTAACACGGGGGCCCAGGGAGCCCAAGACCATTTCCCCCAAACCGGCTTCTTGCCCACCCAAAGCATCCAAATCTCAATTTAAGCGATATCAATATCTCTGCGTGATATCAAGACCCATATTTTGATATCCCGCACTGCGCGGGCTGCAAAATGATAGCGGCCTATATTTTTGAGATCTCAAAAATGCCCTCCGCGCTCCGCAAACAAAACGATATCGGCCGCAAAATATATGCACGGGTATCAATACCCAAAGGTATGTAATATCAATATCATTGTTGATATCAACACCAATAACAATATCAACATCAGCAACAACATATCAATACCAATATCCATATCAGTATCAATATCAATACCAATATCAATATCGGTATCGATATCAATATCAATACCAATATCAATGAAGGCGGCGGATGGGCGGAGGGCGGGGGGAGAGGCGGTAGGGAGGGAAGGGAGAAGGGGAGGGAAGGAGGGAGGGAGGGAGGGAGTGAAGGGAGTGAGGGAGTGAAGGGAGGGAAGGGATAGGGGGGAAAGGATGGGGGAGGGCGGGGGGGGTGGAAAAGGGGCGCGCGCGCGCGCTCGTGCGCGTGGAGCGGGAAGGAGATGACGCGCGGGTTCGTGTACGCGTATATGCTCGCCAGCATGGAGCCGCCCTAGTGGCGGCGAGAGGGAGGGTGATGGGGGAGGGCAAAGCGCCCTCCCCCTCGATCGGCATTGTCTCTCTGGCATAAACCACCCCGAGGCGCCTCCACCGCAGCGCGTGACAGCGGCGGGCCGCGCGCGCGCGCGGCCGCGAAAAAAAAAAAGCATCTACAACAATCCCCTAAATCTAAAGGGTCGGCGGAACGGCGTCAGCCTCGGAAAATGCGCGCCGCGCTCGGGGGAGGGGGAGAGGTCGGCGGGGGCTCGGGCGGGAGGAGCGCGAAAGGCGGGGTTGGGGAGGGGGGCGGGAGGAGCGATGATGGGGGGGAGATGATGATGAGGGGAGGGAATCGGGAGGGGGGGGTAGGATAGGGGGAGGAGGAGGAGGAGGAGGAGGAGGAGGAGGAGGAGGAGGCGGAGCGAAATGGGGGATGAGGACCCGCAGTGATTACGACATCCATAATTTAATCACCGCGGCGTTTAACTACGAATGTGTCTCTCTCCTTGCCTGCCCACGTAGCTATCGTCGCAATCGTTTCTGGATTGGCTGATGGGGTTACGCGAAGCGTTAGGAATATCGGCGTCCTCCTCCTCGTTATTCTTCCCCTCTGCCGCCCCCTCTTCCCCCTTGACTTTCTCTTCATCGTCCTCCTCCGTCCTCTCCCCAGTCCGCCCCCTCCTCCCGCTCGAGCCCCATCCCATCCTCCCCCCTGGATCCCCGCCCTGTTCCCAGAGCAGTCGGAGCCGCAGACGGGGGGGTCGACGACGACGGACGACGCCGACGACCACGGCGGCAGCCAATTCGGGCGTCCGTGGCCCCTCGCGGGGCCCAAGTGCCAGAGTACTCCGAGGCCCGTTCAGCCGCGGCGACGAGGATGCAACCCTTGTCTTCGAAATAAAAAACTATGAGGACGATGACGCAGAGTACGAGTAACCGCTCTTTCAGGACGAGGGCGCAGCGGACCGAGTTACCGATCCCCAGTCGAGCTGGAGAGCAGCGAGCAGTGGTCCAGCTAGAGAGCAAGCGAAAAACTGGCCCAGCAAGATCGCACTGAAAACAAGTTACCAGCTCGAGGGCAGGCGAACCTCGTAAAATTTCACTGGCATGCAAGTCGGGCGGCAGTGAGATGGGCCCAGGGGGAGCGCAGTTATTCGAGCTGCGCCCAGACGTGGCGACGAGGGGGCTGCCGACGGAGAGGGTCGACGACGACGACGACGACGACGACGACGACGACGACGGCGACGACGACGGCGGCGACGACGTCGACGACGACGACGGCGGCGGCGACGACGACGACGGCGGCGGCGGCGGCCATTTCGGGAATCCGAATGGCATTCCGACACGCATGGTGCGGGCCCGTCCCCCGCCGCCCGCGTTGGACTTGGACACCGAGCTCGGCGACGAGATATCTGCGCAGGCCGCCGCCCGCCCTGCCCGCGCCGACGGCCAGCCTTCTTGTCGCCATGCCGACTCCATATATCCATCCTCGCCCCCTCCCTAATGCTAATCCTCGCCCCCTCCTCCCCATCCGCTATATCACGATATCATTATACCAGTATGCCGTCACCGCAGATCTATGGCGAGCCCCTAAGCACGCCTGGAAGCCCTGGTCACAGACAAGCGCGCGACGAGCAACAGCTTTGCCATCACTTTTCGGGCAACCCTATCTGGAGGGAGCGACACTGCGCACGTGCTGGAGGTGCGCGCAACTTTGCCTGCCATGTCCTCGAATTCGTACTCAGTGCTAAACGTTGGAACCTCCCACTTGGCATTGTCGCCAATGTGGGACGAGAAATGAAACTTCATCGTTAGATTGAAGCCAGCTAGACTGCTCTTGGCCTGCCTCTGGGCGGCGCACGTGTACGAAGCCAGAAATTGCTCCATCGTTTTCTGGAGGAGGTCGGCCCTCTTCTGGGTGGGGACCAGATCAGATTTCTGACAAAGGCTTAAAAAATCCCGCATGAGCCTGTAAGCATTCGTGACGTGCGAACCTACCGCGAGCACCTTCTCACACACAGCCGTCATCGGCCCAACGAGGGCGCGCGATACTGCTGCCTTCGCCTTGAGGCAAGGGTAGTCTACAGTCGATGGCGGCTTAAACATAGACAGCTTGAGCTGGGGCAGCTTACGGTCGATCTGTTGGTCCTGGGGACACGGCGAACACAGCTTGACCAGTTATATTATATAGTGTGCTACTGCGTTGTGATGCGATGTGCGTTGCAAGGTAATGCAGCTATCATGAATACTCACCATGTACTGCGTGTGCTCTAGGGTTCGGGTGTGCAAACGGTCCTTGTACTCTTTCTGAATCATGCGCCACAGCGTCTTGCAACGCAATTCCTGAGTGCGTTGATTGATATATTCGTTGTTCCTGCACATCAGCCACATGGCTCCGCCGTGCAGGTACAACAACACGCCGAGGTCGATTGTGTGCATGAATCCTACATCGACCATCTGGGAGATTGCGCTTGTTTAGGAGGCACCTCCCCAGATCCACACCACATCAAGATCTATAACACAAATATACAACCCTCAATCCTCATCTTCTTAGTCGCCGCCCTCTGTAATATGAATTATCATATCCCGTGCGTTCATGTGCTGATGACATGCGCAAACACGCACGCACACACACGCACACAAAAAAAAAAAAAAAAAAAAAAAAAAAAAAAAAAAAAAAAAAAAAAAAAAAAAAACGCGGTCCTTGTCAGACACGCCTTGCTCGCGAAGCACCTTGAAAACTGGATGGGAACGATCCAGCGCGAACGCTTCCTCTGGGGAGACGAGGGTGCTCTTCCAGGCTGCATGCGGGCGAAAGTCCATGCACTGCGCCTGGGTCCCGTGGCAGAGCCAACACGGCTGGGGGTTCTTCCAGTGCGGGAGCCCGAGGACGTTTGCGTGATGGTCTAAATCGCCAAGAATGTCCCAAACAACCCCGAACGAGTCATGAGGCAACACGGGTGCTCCTTTTAATTTGTCGCCGAACGAATCCTTGGGCCACGGACGGAGGGCAGTGTCGAGCATGGGGTGGATATTGTAGAATAGTGCGTTCATGGAGGAAGCGAAGTGGTGCCACAATTCGCCGATCGTGTCACAATCTGCAGTCTTGACACAGGCTGACTTCGGGATCACCGTGAACACTGGCGTCTGCAAAAATCTTGACGGCGTCTTGCTGCCTGGACATCGCCATTGTCATCGTGATCATCATTGTTATTATCAACAACATATATCCCTGAGTCATTATCATTACCCAACCCCATCAGGAAACCTATCCTCCTGCCCCATCCCCTACCATGGCACTGCCGCGCCCGCTTTCACGCAATGCCTATCTTGTGGCCCCAACAGATCACGTACATGCTAGACATCTTGGTGTGCTTGGCAGCGGCATCGCCCCACATCATGAGCGGGATTGCCCTAGATTTCCGCTAGCGGGCCACCCCCGCCGACAAGTTGGAGGATCACGATCCCTCTCAGTCAACAGAGGCCGAGGCGCCCCCGCCCAACCATCCCAGTTGATTATCCTTCTTACCTTCATCGTTCTGCTGTCTCCTCCTCCTCCTCCTCCTCATGATCCTCATCATCCTTCTCCTCATGTTCCTCCTCCTCATCCTTATTCCCTTTGTCTTCCCCTCTTACCGATTAGTATCACTCACGCCATTTTTATTCTCTCCCGTTCTCTCCCCCACCCCTCCTCCCGCTCGTCCCTTCGCCCGCGCGCCAGGCGCGGACGTCCGGAACAACGAGAGGACCAAGCCGCGGCCGAGGAGCGGGCCATCTTGGGTTCGGGCGGAGGGAAGCGTCAGCTATGCCTTATGTAATCGTTGATGTCGAGCATCGGGTGGCCGACGAACTTCGGGTTGTCCATCCGCTGCACGCTCCAGAACTCCTGGAGAGGTTGCCACACATATTAGGTTTCGCGTTGGGGCACGGTGGCATAACACACGGCCTGGCGTTAATCCATGCGTTAGGCCAGCGTGCCCAGCGTGCCCTAACATTTGGCCTAACGTTAGGTCAAATGTTAGGCCAGTGTACCCTAACAGTTGGCCTAACGTTAGGTCAACGGTTAAGCCAAAATTCCCTAACAGGTGGCCTAACGTTAGGTCAACTGTTAAGCCAAAATGCCCTAACAGTTGGCCTAACGTTAGGTCAACTGTTATGCCAGCATGCCCTAATATCTGGACTAACGTTAGGTCAAGTGTTAGGCCACGCTGCCCTAACAATTGGACTAACGTCAGGTCGCGCGCTAGGTCATCGCGCCCCCAAAACCTGCCTAACGTTGGGCAAGGGGACGTCGCAGTTAACATAACTACATTAAGCTTGAATCCACCAAGACTCCTCAATTCTATCATAACCAACCACGCTCTCGTAGATGTCGGGGCAATGCTGGCTCAGCGCGGACAACATCTGGTGCGGATACACGACGGGGTGCATCACCTGCGTGACCGTATCATCCTTCATGACGTGAACCTGGCTGGCCGCACGTGTTCTACACCCCTCTCCCCCACTACTGCCACTCCGAGCGTCTCCGAGCTACGGTTCAGAGCCACCGCCACGAGCGCTCGTCTCGGGATTTGCTCACTCGGCAACCCATGCGTACA
Organism: Prorocentrum cordatum; assembly: GCA_963575745.1. Taxonomy (NCBI): domain Eukaryota; class Dinophyceae; order Prorocentrales; family Prorocentraceae; genus Prorocentrum; species Prorocentrum cordatum. Next base: position 131,042 of record CAUYUJ010018415.1, read on the forward strand.
CTCGCACTTCCATGATTCGCACGGGCATGGCTGGGGCGTTTCGGCCATCTGGGAATGTGCTTGTTTCATCAATATATATATATATATATATATATATACAGCACACGTGCGCGAGGGCGTGAGTATTTATACACATGCAGGGGGGAACGCCTGGAGCCTTGACATAGTGTGGCGATGGCACGGCGTCACCGAGAATGCTCTTGATGCCACGCGTGAGGTCCCTCCAGCAATTGCCAGGGTAGAGGCCGTCGTTGCCGCAGCGAGATGCTGTTATCACCTCTTTCAGATCCAAGCCGTCCGCGACAGCGGCCTTCGCGATTCGCACGACGGCGGGGGAACTCATGAAACCTAAGCCCAGCTCCTCTAGCAGCACGTCCATGAGCTTGGACGGGCGATCACGCTCGGGGCTCGCGACTCTCTCATGGATCCCTACGCGGCGGCGACGCCTTGGAGAGCGAGAACGGCCGTCCCGACGGGTCATATGTGGATGGCAAGCCTCAATCTCATTCAAGAACGGGCCTGACCCGAGAGGCTGCAAGGGCCCCTGCGACAAGTAACTGGAAGACAACAGGAGGAGGCAAGGGTTGAAGAGGCAAGAGGAGGCCTGTGCTGGAGTGGAGCGGAGGAGTCAAGAGTGGAGGAGGCAGGAGCGGAGGAGGCCAGAGTGACGAGCAAAGATGGAGAGGGCAAGAGGAGGTCTGAGGAGATGAAGCAAGAGGGGAGGCAGCGGATGGAGACGAGGGAAGGGAGATATACCCTGAACGCATGCACGGTTGCATTGGCGGGGCGACGGCGTGCCACTGGAAGCGAGAGACTGACGAAGGGGGCCCGTGACGAGAATCGAAGCACACGCACACATTCTAGTCGACGCACTGGCGATCTAGAGGGCATCACACATCGTCGCTGCGAGACTTCATGAGACTAGTCTCATGAATGGTGTACGACCAGCGATTCGCGTCGTCATCATCGCCCACGTTGCAGTACTCGTCGTATTCTTCGTCGTCGTAACCGTCGTCAGTCAGCATCTCCATCGCTACGTTCGAGGACCCGTCGTTCCAATCGTCGTCGTTATCATCACTGTCAGGATGCACTATGTCGGCCACCGTCTCGACGTCTGCCGAATGTAGCCACCAGGGATAATGATAGTTGTCATGTGTACAGCTGCATTGTTTCGATGTGCGCACCATGACTGGCATGATGGGTGTGCCCCCCGTCGGCGGTACTAGCGCTGCCGCCTTGTCGCGACAGCCTTGGTTGAAGGCCTGAGACGATTAAATGCCTACGCTCAGAAACGATGGGGTGCGACGTCGGTACCATCATTGTCGTCATGCCATATCTGTCGGCGCCATGATATGTTTAGTATGCACACCAGGTTGCGGAGGACGCATTTCGACGATGTACCATAGTTGCCCACCGATTCTCTCCCCGCGTCGCTTACTGTCACCCCGAAAGATTGCGCCTTGGCGCGGAGCGCGCTCTGACCAGGATTTCCGATGTGGATCTGGCATTGGCAACGAGTCAGCCACATCAACAGGCCGAACGGAACATACAACAATGCCCAGAGCCATCGACGTGGAGTGGAGCGAGAACGACCGCCCTCATTCCAGTGCCCCAAGGGCCTCAGATCAGCATGCGCTCGCACGGCAGGGATGGGGTTAGGCAGAAGGGCATTGGCAGCTGAGACGAGTGGAAGAGAGAGGGCACAGAGCAGGGAGCGATGGCAAGCGCGCTCAGCCGAAGCCTACTTGGCCGCGGCAGACTTGCAGACGCCGAGCAACTTCGGGGTGTCCTTCAGCTGGCTCTCGGCGGCCGCGATCGATTTTGAGAGCTCCTTGCGGTCCTCCCCCACGGCTGCCTTCTGGAGGGCCTTGAGGGTCTTGTTCAGGTCGGTGCGCTGGCCAGTCGCCTGGTCCTGCGGGCGAGGCATCGGGGGGCACCATGCCGACATCATCACCTCACCCCAGAAAAGTTTGCACGGGCCAGCCGAGGGGGGCAAGCTATGATCCAGAGTAAGACCCCGCGTCATGGTAAGATTAAGAGGGGGCCCGCCGAAGGGTACGAAGAGCGGATGCGATCCTCGGTTTCTTTGGGGCCTCTTGGGGACCAACAGCAATCCCAGGTTTCGTTGGGAGCTTCCTGGGGAAACAAAAACATATTGGGAGCCAAAACGTTAAGGGCGGGCATCATGGAAGCATCTTGGGGGTGAAACGGTCTAGGGGGTGCATGTCACGCAGTCTTCTTCCGCCATTCTCATCGTCATTCTCATTTGCTCATCCTCCCTCATTACCCCGCCCCCATCTCAAGAACCATAATCAATCATCACCACTCCGTCGTTTCAAGAAAAAAGATTCGACCCTAGTCCTTGACGGTGCGACCGAGCTTGGTCGAGGGGATCTTGCCGCCCTTCACGTACCTGTCGAGCTCCGTGATGGCCTGGGAGACCTTGCCCGTGAGCTTCGCGGCGGTGCCCTGCATGCTCTTCAGGTTGTCCTTTTTCGGCTCTGGATCAGATCTGACATCATCATCGTCGTCTTCATCATCTTCTTGCTGATCATCCTCCTCCGATTCGCCGTCCCCCTCGTTCGGCTCCTCCTCGGGATCCTCATCGTCGTCGTCCGGCAAGTGGTCGTCTGGAGGGTCCAGGTCGGGGTTGTGTGCCGCTGGCTTCTTCGCAGCTGACATCAAGCTTTCGAAAGCCTGGTCCCTCTGGTCGTCGGGCATGTCCAGGGGCAACGCCGTGGCCAACCGCATCTTCTTGCGGTCGAGAGCCGCCCCCTCTTTGCTGTCCTGGAATTCAAACGCCCGCTTCCTCTTGATGTCCTGGATCTGACTGTACGACATCTTCATATACATGTGATCGTTGGCAACGTGAGGGTGGGCAACTTTTTTGTATTTCCCCTTTGCGACTTCTTTATCAATGAAAATCTGCGTAGCCTTCTTGGTCGGGTTCAGGCCGAGCTGCTGGCAGAGCTCCCCGTACTCCAGCATGTGCTGCCCCTTGCGGAGGGTGTCCTCCTGGCAGATCGTCTGGGTCTCCTTCAGAACCGCGTCGGTGAAGCCCTTGTTGCGCACCCACGAGAACAGCGTCTTCTTCTTGGCATCGTCCCTGCTCTTGCCCTGGAGCTTCTCGATCGCCTGCCACGCCGTGTCGAACTCGGGCTTCGCGTGGAGCTGCCTCGCATTCTTGAACCTGTTCCAGAGGGCAACCATCTGCTTGCGATCATCGGTGACGACCTTGTAGCCGATTAGCTTGTGCCTGTAGAGCTCCATCTTCTCGTCCAAGCTCAGCAAGTGGAAGGTTGGGGGGCTGATGTGCTTATTGCAGACTTCCTTTGCCTTCTCCAACGTCCAGTTCAAGAATCCTGTACCCGCCGACGCCCCGAGGGCGCCTTTGCCAGCAGCGGCAGGCTTGGCCTTGACTTTCTTGGCGAACTTCATCTGCTTGACCTTTCCTGCCGCCTTGGCCTTTGCCTTGCCGTTCGGCTTGCCCTTGGGGGGCATGCTCGCGTCGGTGTCGGGAAGAGGCGCGCTGTCGTGGAGCGCGGGCTCACCGCCCGCTAGGATTGACGCGCTGGTCGCTCGATGCAATCTTGAGCCAGAATGCGACAAAGACGGAACCACAATCACCGAGTGAATAGACGCAGCGTGCTTCTCGTATCTTTGCCCCCCCTCGGGCTACCTAGAGCGCATATCGTCGCGCCTCTCGAGGAGAACCAGACTGCGGCAGCCTAGACCTCAAGTCTTCGGGCCCCAGAATGTGTGATGCGCGGTTATTTTCGCGCGACCATCGCCCCCCCCCCGTGATCAGCAGTAGCTGGCCCATGCGTGGGATAGGCGATTGTACAGGCTCTATCACAGCTAAACATGTTACTGCGAGGCTGTAGCCGAGCTCTCATCATCATCTCTTTCATCATCATATCGCCCCACCCCGCGCCTGGCCCATCCCTCACCCCGTCCACCCTTATATCCTTGTAATGCCTCTCATACCAGCAGTCTCGTATCGCGTCAGTGTCCATGTCCTATCATGTGAGCCCAAATCCACGCGCCCACTCCGCGCAGGAGACTCCCGCCGACAACTCCGTCGACGGTCAGACACGGCGCTCCCGAGCACACGCAGCGGCGGCAGCGAGCGAGGGGAGAGCGATGCTGGGAAAAACACAACGGGCGTGGTGGACACATGTTAATGCATATGTTAATGCATATGTTAATGCATGTGTTAATGCAAATGTTACCAATGTATCGCACGTTTGCGTTAACAATCATGGTTGGTGCATTAACACGTGACCTAACGTTAATGCAAGTGTTAGGGCAAATGGCTTAACATGTGGCCTAACGTTAATGCAAGTGTTATGGCAAATGGCTTAACACGTGACCTAACGTTAATGCACGTGTTAGGGCAAATTGCACACATGGCCTAACGTGACCGCAAGTGTCATGGCACATGGCGTCGCACGTGACCTAACGTTAGTGTAACAAGCATGGGTGGCTTAGCAGACGTGTACTCGTAAACAAGGATCCACGCGTGCAAGCACTGTCTGGAGAACATTCATGCTAACCCATGCGCGTCAGCGCGGACCCCCAAACACCGCGCATATAATCACATCAGATCACGCTGGCATGCACACGTCACGCATCAAGCGTCGGTCCAGCCCGTGCGTTCTCAGCGCACAAATTGCCACCTGACTGAACTGCTCATCGTCGTTGCTCCGCCGCCGCTCACCCCGCGCGTGGCGGTCCCAGGTTGCTGCGACTATCCGAGCAACACCCAGACAGAAGAAGTTGCGCACCAGATCCCTCCCCCTTCATTCCTCCTCCAGTCCTCCTTTCTTCCACCTCCCGTCCTTCCCCTTCCTCCTCCCTTCCTCCTCCCTTCCTCGTCCCTTCCTCCTCCCTTCTCGGCGGATATCCCCAGGGGCGGCCTGTGGACCCCCTGGGGGGGCCATTCGGTGTGGACAAACACACAAAAATATCGACCAACCACGATGTGGGTTTGGTCGTTATTACAGTGTCAATGTCTATTATTTCTATTATTTCTATTATGTATTTCTGTGGTGTGTCATGATATATGTTGTATTTTTCAGACCCACAGATGTTCCGTAAAACCTGGATTCTAAAAAAAGTACAGTTTGTGCGTTCAGGTAGCCTAATGCAACCCTAGCAGACGGCTTCGGTAGTGGTTTGGTTCTGTCATTCGCTTCGCGGTCGGTCCTGTCCTATCCTATCCTACTCCTTCCTCATCCGTATTCCTCCTCCCTTCCTCCTCCCGTCCTCCTCCCTTAATCCTCCCTCCCTTCCTCCTCCCTTCCTCCTCCCTTTCTCCTCCCTTCCTCCTCCGTGCGCGCCCAGGCTAGAGGGCTCTATGGGGGTCCAGAATATTTGCGCCGATACCGCCTCCCCATACCTCACCCATGTTCCCATCCGCTCTCATTGGTGTTGGAGGGATATGAGGATTGGGCGCGGCAGCGGCACATATATTCTGAACCCCCATGTAGACCGACCACTCAGAACTCCCAAAACCATGCGGCGCCGAACGGGGTCGGGCCACACGGCTCAGCCCTGGCCCTCTTCGGGCGCACCTTGCGCTCTGGAGAGGCCGCCTCAGCCGCGGCCGCGGGGGGCTCGGCCTCGCCCGCGGGGAGCTCGGCCGCGGACGCGGCAGCGGGGGCCGCAGGAGCCTTCTCGCCCGTGAGCACGGGCGGGCCCTTGGCCCTGTAGCGGCGCTTGCCCGACGTGGGCGTGGCCTCGCGGGGCGCGGGGAGGATGGGGGCGTGGGAGGGCGAGATTGGGAGATGGCAAGAAAAGGTGAGGGCGGGGCTGGGAAGGCGAGATTGGGAGGACGAGATTGGGAGAGAGCGAATCTGGGAGAGGGTGGGACTTGGAGAGAGCCAGAGGGACGCCGATGGTCTCCGAGCAACGGAGGCCCCCAACATCTCAACAATACTTGGTGGCACGGCCCAGGATGGCCCAACAAAAAAAAAAAAACAAGTCCCAGGAGGGCCCCCAACAAGCAAGGCCCAGGAAGGCCCATGAGGGCCTTCTTGTGGAGGATGTATATGCACGATGACCCCACTCGCGGGCCTGCGAAGCCTCGGTCGTCGGCGAAACTGACGCCGCCCCCGTCGAGGGCTCCCCGAGGCCCGCTGCCTCCGTGGGCGGCGCTGGAGACGTCGGACCCTGAGAGGTAGTGTTTCAGGAATGACGGTGGCAGAAAGGAGACGGCGGACTGATGGGGGGGGAGGCAGGCGATCGGGAAGTTGGCGAGGAGGAGGAAGGAGGAGGAGGAGGAAGATGAGGAGGAGGGGGAGGAGGAGGAGGAGGAGGCGACCTCCAAGAATGGACCGCGCCGCCCCTCCCCTCCCCATCCCATTCCCCTGACACTACGCCAGCTAGCTGGAGGTGACCCCGATTGGTCAGAGTCCGAGTGGACACTGTGCCAGAGCAATGGGCGGGGTCTCTCATTATAGATTACAGGGGGGGCGAGGGGGATTCATTGCTGACAACCCATACCCTTCCTCCTTTCTCTCTATCGCTCTCCTTAGTTCCCATGCACGTATCCCCCGCCTCTCCTCCTCCCCATCTCACCCCCGCCGCGCCTGCCCCCTTGAAAACAAATCCTCCGAACTGGCGCCCGTGAGGTCAACCGCCGACGCCGCGGAGCTGTCGCCGACGCGGTCGGAGCTGGGCGACTGAGGCGCGGGGCGTGGGGGGCTGGACGGAGCATGGGGGGAGACGACGATGGTGATGATGACGGGTGGGGGGACGACTACGACGATGATACTGATGATGTTGATGGTGATGGTGGTGGCAACATTGCCCCCCCAGGGCGCATGGGCGACGGTCGAGCACGGGACCCTGCGCAACCATTTGTCGAGCTTGGCGAACTTGGCGTGGTCAGGCGTCGGCTCGTCGTGGCCGCGGGCAACCGACGCCTTGCGCATCTTGCCGACGATGTGCTTCGCGGCGGTGTCTACTGCGGACTTGCACTCCCAGGCGGTGCTGATCAACGGGCGGCACGCTGAGATCTTGTTCCAGGGGAGGTGGCACTGCCCGCTGCGGTTCACTGCGGCCTGCGCGGCGAGGGTCGCGAGGGCGGCCTTGGTCTTCCAGTACGACTTCATCTCGGACCACACCTGCCCCACGGCGAGCCCGAACGCGTCTGGGTACGCGCTGGCGTCGGCAAGGCTGGCCAGGTCGGGGAACTTTGGGATGCCCGCGGCGGTCATGAGCTCGTCATCGGACTTCGGGAGCGGCCTACGAGGGCCATAGTGTCGATGGCGATGACGATGGGATGCCATACGGTGCTTTAATGGTGTCGATGGCGATGACGATCATTGTCATAATGATGCGTTATATGATGACGGTGGTGATGATGATGAGGATGGGCAGGACTGAGGATGATGCGGCCGTCCTCGCAATGCACGCGAGCTGCACGCACGTGGTGTAGAGGTCGATCGGCTTCGTAGCGGGGCCCCCGAACGCCCCCAAGTACGTGCGAATCTTCACGGCGCCAGACCATTTCAGGAAATCCAGGACGGGCTTGTACTTCGGAGCAAACGACGCGGACGGCAACTGAATGGCCACGAACACGCCGTGGAACACGGCGAGAGCCGCGAGCTGGGCGCACCTCGCCAAGCAACAGTTGGCATCGTAGACGCTCTGAATCGTCTGATCTCCCTCGGGGTTCTCGTCGGTCCTCTGGCTGAGCGTGGCCCGTTCGCAAGAGTCGGCGTCGTCGCCATCATCCTCATCATGGTCCCTTCGCCATCCCCCGTCGTCGCCATCGTCGTCAACGTCATAATGGGCCCATCCGACGAGCCCAGCGGCGTCCTGCCCGCGCTGCCTTTGCGCCAGAACGTGGCGGGGCCGGGGTCGAGCCACAGGAGGCCGCCAGGCACGATCCTCAGGGTCTCCGCACACGCGTGCTCGAAGCCGTCTTCCGTGCAGATGTCCTGATGGGATCCGTACTCCGCGTCCCAACATGCGCTTGGCATGCCGAGCGCCGCGAAGCCGCGCTTGACGGAGGCGACCCCACCGAACCCTTCGACGCACACCAGGTCGCGCTTGCGACCGACGGAATGGTCGTCGAAGAGGTCATCGATCAAGTCACAGACCGCATCTGGAACAGGCAGTCTGCCGCCCATCCCGCGAATTGCCGCCTTGCGGCATGTGTCGCCGTCGAAGCAGCCCCCGCAGGGGTAAGCCTCGGAGCGAACGTTCGAGCTCACACGGGAGAGGTCTGGAGGATGGACAGGAGGCGGTGGACAGAGGCGAGGTGGCGGGACAATTACTGACCTTTGGCGGTGGCTAACGCTCCCCCATCGAGCCCCCCTTGTGGCCCCATGCGACCCAGTCGGGGTCACGCGACTCCACGATGCGCGGACAGCAGGGGCGAGGTTGCGAGGTATGGGATGAGAGGGGGAGAGGAGGACGAGGAAATCATGTGAGGAAAGTGGAAGGAACGGAAGGAGGCGGGAGAGGGGGGATGGGGAATACCGCAACGCGTCCTTGAGGAATATCGCCATGGGCAGGCTGTCGCCGATCCGTCGGCGGCGCGAATGGGGAGGGGCGGGCGCCTGTGCCTCGTGGCCGAAAGAAAGGAGAGGGGCGGGCCGCCGAGCAGGTCATCCATGAGATGTGCTTGGATGCCGCCGACTAGCAAGAGGATCGGCAGGACTGCGTGCCGCCCCCGTCCCGCCGCTGTCTGGGACGACCCTGCCTAGCCCCACGATAAGCCATATGCAGACACAATCTCACGTTTGGAATTGATATCATGTACATGTGTAGCGTGGATCAACTAGATGCCCCTCACTAAATTATAAGAATGACCGCATGCCACTACACGAAGACAATGGACTCGGGGAAGCCAACTGTAGTAGTTTTGTTGATATGCGTGTATATATATATATATACATATGCGTGTGCGCGCACGTGTATGCACCCGCGCACGGTCACGCTTGTATAATATTATAAAAAAATAAATTAATAAACAATTTGACACCCTTAATATAGAATTTTTTTCAACCCAAAAAATTAAAAAACAAAATGAATATAAAAAAAAATATCAAAATAATATAAAATAATAATATAATAAAAATTGAAAAACAATTATAATAAAAGATTAAACATATAATGTTTCTTTATATAAAAAAAATAAAATTAAAAATTATTAAAATAATGAAAAATTCATTAATCAAATAAAATAGGTGTTAAAATAAAAATATAAAAAAAAATAATAATCAAAAATATAATAACTAAGCAATCAATAATAAAATAAAACAATAAATATATCCAAAATAAAGTGCCCAACTTTCCAAGCGGAATTGCACTCCACACAAGCTCAGCCCCTTCAATATTATGTAAGAAAGTTCACATACCACTACCCGAAGCCAAACAATTCGGCGAAGCCGACCGTAGTCTATGTTTGCATTGCTGTACTGCTATGCATGTGTACGTGTGTGTTCGCGCACGTGTATACACACGCGCACGCACGTCACTGGACTACTCCCGCCAGGTACCACTCCACCCCAATCCTACTCGGCGGCGAGCCAACCTTTCCCTGCCGAGGGGCTGCACCCACGCTGGTTTGCGCCCCGCGCAAAACAGCCGCGCCCGACGTGAATCGTGGTCGGTTCGGATATCGGCGTTGTCCTCGCCCTCCTCTCCCCTCCCTCACTCCCTACCTCACCCCGTCCCTCCCTCCCTGCCTCCCCACCCCTCCTCTCCTCGCTCCGATGCCCTCGCTCAATGGATGAGCTCGCCCCTCGCGGCCACCACCGCGCTCTTGCTCATTTTCTTCTGCACCGCCATGCCGAGGAGCTCCAGCATCACGCGGCGGTGCTTCATCTTCGGGGCCATGGCGTTCGAGATCTGCAGGGGGGAGGGCGGGGGGCCCGCACCATACGTCGATTCTATGCATCTGGGGGGGGGCGAGCGGCCCGCAGCCCACTGGGGCGCCACTGGGGAATCCATTAGAACGACTACTACTACTGGCACTACTTCCACTACCACCACGGCTACCACCCACTACCACTACTACGACTAGGACTGATACTACCAATGCTATTATTACTCCTGTCCACAACCAACTTGCCGATATGATCTCGGTCCCCCGATGTGCCAGCACTGTTGCTTATGTTGTGGGGGCGCGGGTGGGAGTGCGCGTGCAGCGATTGATTCGCTCGCCATGCCTCAATGACCACCTTGGCCCCCGCTACGGTAACTACTGCCTTAACCCCACTACTACTACAACCACTACTACTACAAGTACAGATACTACCACGATTACTAAATCGATTTGCACATAACATGCTAAAGCATCCGCCGCGCCTGCACGACGAGCGTCGGCTTTCCCTTGGACGGGTCGTGGTGCACGAAGTAGGAGCAGTCCTTGGCGAACACAACCTTGTAGGCGCCCCCCAGCGGCGACGGCCATGTCCTGGGGGCGGGCGTCGGGCAGGGGTGCGGACGGGAGGGAGGGCGACGATGGAGGACATGCATGAAGGTGTTGGTGTAAGGTGTACGTGCCCAAAAAAATACCCCTGCCGCCCTGGGAAGGTCGTGCAGCTGCTCCAGGGACATCTTCGCCAGGGACTTGGGCTTGAGCAAGCCTGGGTCGGGCTTGACGTCCGGGCTGCCCTTGCCCTTGCCCTTGTCCTTCTGACGCCTGCCAACCAGGCCACTGCCTTTGGCGAGGGCACGCACGCCGCCCGTGATCTCCGAGCCGTCAAGCTCCGACAATGCGTCTTGGAAGAGACTCTGATAGCTGTGGCTCCAGATGGCGCTCCACATCCAATCGTCGAAGTCGTTGCCGTCGTCGTCAACGTCGACGGGCGCTGGGCCCTTCTCGCCAGACGTCGGGCTCGTCTTCTTCGAGGGCTTCATGGGTGTCGCCGCGGGCGCGGTGCTCGCCACGGAGGTCGTAGTCAGGGCTTCCGACGGCTGGCCGAGGGCGAAGTCCTTGAGCTTGCTCAACCTGGCGATCTGCTTGGCCGAAAGAACACCAGTGCACTGGTCCCACCGCTTAGAGTCCCTGAGGCGTCTGATATGGTGGAATATGGTGATGAGCTCAGTCACCTTTTTGTCGGCCCACTTATCGACGCCATCAGCGCCGAAGAGGTTGTGCTCCTTGGCCACGCGCACCAACGCGACCTTGAGATCGGGCTTGTGCGGCCTGCAATCGGGCGACCACGGGGCGACCGCCCTGATGACGCCCTCCGCGGCCAGCAGCGACTCCCCCGACGCTGCCATGCTCGTGTTGCGGCGCCCCCCTGGCGTCCTGCTGTCGTAGTCGCCCATGTCGAAGCCAGCCTGGGCACGAAAGAACTATGATGATAGCGAGCCAGAACGTGGGGGAGTAACAATGAAGTTATGTGGATGTTTAGAGGAGAGGGGAAGCGGAGAAGAGGCCCGAGAGGGAGCCCAGCCCCCCTGGTCGGACAAAAGGGGCCATTGTGGCAGGCGCAGGCCCACGCTCCTCCTGGCACAGCTCGTCAAGACTGGTGTACAGAGACATCGTCGCGCGGGGGGGGCAGCTGGGCGACTTGAGACAACGCGGAATGTGATGCGGGGAAACCATTCGACCCCCCGCCCGCCCACCTCGCCATCATCAATTTCCCACGCAAATTCCGCGCCGTCTCCCGTCGCACCAGGCGCGGCGGCGGGGTGAACTCGGAGGTGGGGGGGCGGTCTGCCACCGACTCTCGCGGCCTGGCGAAACTGGTTCTAGCCTAAAATGGCTGAGGGGGAAGCGGTGGCGTCGCGGGCTGCCGCGGCGTAGGGGCAACTGCTGGGCCCCCTACAAACATGACCTAACACGAGCACGTTAAGGCAACTGTTAGGGCACCCGCCCTGGCGAGATCCACCGTCTCTGGGAGGAACATGACCTAACACGTGCATTAACGTTAGGTCAAATGTTAGGGCACCCGCCCTGGCGAGATCCCCCCCTCCCTGTGAGGAAGGCGATGAGGAGGGGAGAAATGCGACATGGACGCTGATTATGCGGGGAGTGGGCGATCGAACGGGGGGGCGGGTGGCGAGAGGATGTCGGGAGCGTGGGAATGCGGCCACGGGGAGGACCGCATCGTCATCATCGTCGGTATCGTCATCGTCGCCATCATCGTCACCACCGCCATCATCAACACCGCCATCATCACCACCATCACCACCATCACCACCATCATCATCATCATCATCATCATCATCATCATCATCATCATCGTTATCATCGTCATTGTCACCATCACCATCTTCATCATCACCGTCGCCGTTTTTGTTTTCTATCTGACCACCCCTACGGGGCCACGAACCACGTGGAGCCCTCCTTGGCCGTGGTGAGCTCCCGCTTGAGGCAATATGCCACCTGCCTGCGGGGAGAAGCGCGGTAATGGGGGAGGCGTGCATCCTCAACGCCCTGCACCCCCACCCACGCTAACCGAACAGAAACAAACATTGTGTGGGTTCCGAAGCGGCCCGCGCTGCGGGCCGCCCCACACCATGCACAAGTTCGTCAGCTGACCGTTGTCGCCCCGCTCCATGCGGAGCCACATAGCATGGCCACCTGGCGCGCACACGCCGCGCCACCATCGCTGGCCCCACGGGCTCCCAACGGAGGGGATATCCCACTCCGCTGGGGCTTGCCAGAGTGCCTCGCTGGGCATCCGCCAAGCCCGTGGCGCCCACCTGGGCAGTGGCTTGGCCCCCGCGCCAGCCAGCCACCACGCGGGCTTCGGGCCAGGGTGCCCGTTCACCATCCTTGAACCGCTACGGTCGTCGGGCAGGGTGCCCGTTCGTCGTCAGCATCGTCATCGTCATCACCATCATCGTCGTCATCACCACCGCACTGTCCTAACTATTAATCCTCATCATCATCAACATATGATTCAGTATCCTCCGTATTATCACCGTCATCGTCGTCGTCGACGTTGCAGTCATCATCACCATCCTCATCATTATCATCATCATCCTCGTCGCCAACATCATCGCTACCACTGTCATCATCATCCTCACCATTACCATCACCTCCACCATCATCATCACCACCATAGCCATCATCATAATCGTTATCGTCGTCGTCATTGGCTGGCTGCGAGCGCAGGGGACGTTAAAGGGGGATAGGCTGAGAAAGGCGGGATGGACAAGAATGCAGGGTGGGTTTGGAGGGAAACGGGCGGGATGGACAATACCGCGACCCCTCCATCTACCCCACTGCCCAATCCCTTCCGACCTCCTCCGCTGCCTAGTTTTACGAGCCTGCCATGCCCCTCCCTCCTCCCCATCCTCTTCCTCCTCCTCCTCCTCCTCTTCCGCCCCCCCCTCCCCCTCCATCTCTTAATATCATCCTCCTTCCTCCTCGTCATCTTTCTTTCCTGGGGTTGGAACTTTCAAGCTTCGGGGCTAGTCAGCACGAACCACAACGCGTCTCGGCGGGCACGGGGGGACGACGACGCGACGACGACGCGACGACGACGACGACGACGGGATGGGGGGGCGAAGGAAGAGGACGAGGGAGAGAAGAGAAGGGGGAGAAGAAAAAGGAATCGAGCATGAAAAGGGGGATGAGAAAGAGAAGGGAAGACTAAGAGGAGAAGAGGGATGAGACGGAGAAGAGGAGGAGGCTCTCAAGACGACTAGCGCGCCAGCTCCACGAAATCCCCGCATCCGCTCAAGTTGCATCTTATCCAAATATCAATTGAAGGCTTGAAATATCAATACCCGAAATCTCATTCCCGATTTCCGATAATCCAATATCGAGCGATGCAGCGAAATATCAAATTCCATGCGCGATATCAAAATATCAGAAAATATTGATATTGATATTGGTACCCATATTGATATTGATATTGGGACCAATATTGATAACATCATTGATATCATAATGGCTGATATCATTGATGTTATCAATATCAATCCGCGCGTTGGAAACTGATATTTTGAGATCTCAAAAAACGCGCGGGACGTATTCTGATATTTTGATATCGCGCATGGAAATTGATATTATCGCAGCATCGCGCGAAATTCTAATATCGGGAATGATATTTT